>JXTB01000154.1:446785-589060 GCA_002914805.1 Parasponia andersonii | reverse complement strand
GGGTGAAGCTGAGACATCTGATTCAGGTCATGCCGCTCGCCAAAGGATTCGATTTCCACCAGAAAATCTGCCATGACCTGTCCTTTCTTTGCCGTTCGAGGCTGATACTCGATATCGTATGCCCCCAGCTCGATGGCCCATTTGGTCAGTCGTCCCTATAGGTCTGGTTTGGCCAAGATTTGACGGATAGGGAAATCCGTATACACAGTGACCGAGTGAGCCTCAAAATACTACCGGAGCTTCTTTTTAGCATTGACCAGAGTGAATACCAGCTTTTCTGCCACACTGTATTGGGTTTTGGCATCTAGGAGCATGCGGCTTATATAAAATACCGGCTTCTGTTTACCGTCTTGCTCAATGAATAGTACGGCACTGATCGCTACTTCAGATACTGCTAAATAGGCGTACAGACGCTCCCCTTTTGACGGGGAAGCCAGGATAGGTGGGCGACTCAGATATAGTTTGAGGTCTGCCAGTGCTCTGTCCTGTTCTTCCCCCCAGATGGCAGTAGAGTTTTTCTTCAGGCATTGGAAGAAAGGCTTGCATCGGTCGGACAACTTGGATACGAATCGGCTGAGAGTAGCTATCTTCCCGGCCAGGTGTTGGACCTCTCGAACGGATGAGGGTCTCTGCACATTCGCGATCGAGGTCAGCTGGGTCGGATTTGCTTCAATACCCCTCCGGCTCACGATATGCCCCAAGAATTGCCCAGAGGATACCCCAAATGCACACTTCTTGGGATTCAGACGCATCTGATGCTGCCTCAGGATCTGAAAACGTTCGTCCAGGTGCCTCAGATGGTCTGAATCCTCCCTGCTCTTCACGACCATGTCGTCGATGTAGACCTCCATAGCCTTTCCTAGCAGCCTGGCGAACATCTTATTCATGAACCTTTGGTAGGTTGCCCCCGCGTTCTTCAGGCCAAACGGCATACGCTTGTAGCAGTTTAGACCTCGCTCTGTGATAAAAGCCGTGTGGATCTGGCCTTTCGCGTACAGGGGGATCTGGTTGTATCCGGAGTAGGCATTCAGAAAGCTCATTCTGTTGAATCCCGCCGTCGCATCTACCATTTAGTCGATTCTTGGCAGGGGGAAACTATCCTTCGGGCAGACCTTGTTCAGGTTGGTGAAATCTATGCAAATATGGTCGTCGCCGTATTTCTTTTTCACCACTACTGAGTTAGAAACCCATCGCGAGTATACGCATTCCCTGATTAGACCGCTCTCCAGTAGCTTTTCTACCTCTTTGTTGATCGTCCTGTTTTTCTCTGGTACGAATCTTCGAGGTTTCTACCTGACCGAGGGGAAATAGGGGCCTATATTCAACCGGTGACAGGAATGTGCGGGGTCTATCCCTGGCATATCATCGTGGGACCACGCAAAGACGTCCTCATTCCGCTTTAAGAATCCCAACATTTCGTTCTTTTGCTCCTCGGGTAATGAGGCCCCGATTAGGATCACCTTCACCGGTTCTTCCTCTTTCAAAGAGACCGCTACCAGCTCCTCGATCGTGGATTCTGGACCGTCAGACTCTTCTTCGATTTGCCTCATGTACACTGGTAGGCGGTCCTTTGATTGCTATCCGTCCCCGGTTGCGGCGCTTGTACTCGCGTCGGCTCCCCTCAGAGCGGCTGAAAAGCATTTCCTTGCAGAGGCCTGGTCCCTCTTGATGTCAATCGTGTATGTACCGTCCTTTGATTGACATCTTAAGACCTGATGGAGGGTAGAAGCGACCCCATGCATGGCGTGGATCCATCTCCTTCCCATGATGATGTTAAAGGAGGACTGACAATCAATGACGACGAAATCCACGTCCAAGCATCTCTCGGCTGCGCAGACCTTAAGGGTCATGACGCCCAAAGGGCAGACCCTTGTGCTGTCGAAAGCGAACAACGGTTAATCGGTTGGCCTGAGTGCATTTCTATCCAGACCCATATTCTCGAATGTGCTGAGGAATAGGATATCGAGACTGCTTCCGCCATCGACCAAGACCCTTCTAACCAATACGGAGCCGATCTGCAGTTTAATCACCAAGGGATTGTCGTGAGGATGGCGCACCGTGGTTAGATCTTGCTGGGTGAAAACGATGGGGGCGACGGATGTGCAGCTTTCTCCTGACATCAAGTGGTTGACGGAGTGTCCCATCCCCCTCAAGCGCTTCGCCCTACCCTTGGCGCCTTTGAGGCATCTTTCTTTCTCCTCTTGACTGTGGGTCGGCTCTGGCCTGCCCACAATGGTCGGCACTATCCTAGGGTCTGCTCTCCTGACCATGAGGCTTGGGCCTGCTTCCCTTTCTCAGTCCTAGTGATGTCTTGCTGCGGCTGGGCTTCGTCGATTTTCACGTACTGCTTCAGCCTGCCAGCGTGGATCGCCAACATGACCTGAGCATAAAGGTTGCGGCAGTGGACGGTATCGTGCCCAAAGTCTTTGTAGAACTGGCAGTACCTGTTCCTGTTCTTCATATGTTCAGGGACGCTAGATTTGGGTGGGTCTTTGAAAATGCCCCTGTCCCTGTTTTGGAGGTAGATCACGTCGACCGGCGTATTGAGCTCGTACTTGGGCAGAGGATCACGGGTCGTCTTCCTCCTCTTACCTCCCTCCAGATCGTCTCGGACGGGGACTTCTTGTTTCGAAGCCGGCCCTTGGCCCGATGAGGGCCTCTTCACCCCTTGCGGGGCCGGGGGTTGTACTGGTGTCGTTGTTATTGCGGCAGAGGTCTTGGGCGCCTTCTGGTGGCTTTCCAGCACCCTGAATACCCCTTCCGACTTTGCCTGAACGTCCGCCATATCGTACGGAAGATTTAGAAGGAGGTGGTCCGATAGCATTGATCCTGCTTGCAGGCTTCGGATGAACGAGCCTGTAGCTTGGACCGAGTCGGCGTTATGGACCAGTGACATTACCTCGAGGAAACGTGAGAGGTAATCTCGCGGGGATTCATCTGCGGCCTGCTCTAAACGGTCCAGGTCTCGCATAGTTTTTTGTTGTCTTCGGACACATGCGTACTGTTTCAGAAAAAGTCTGCAGAAGTCTTCGAACCCGTTTATGGACTTTTCTGGGAGCTGCCTGAACCATAGTAGGGCTGGTCCCATAAGGGTAGTAGAGAAGACTTTGCAAGTCACGGCCTCGTCCCTGGTCTCTAAGGCCATCTTCTGCTGGAAGTGGTATATGTGGTCGAGGGGGTCGGTTTTCCCCTCAAACGGCCTGAAGGTCGGGGTCATAAAATCCCTCGGTCTGAGTTCCATCTGGATCCAGTCGGCGAAGGCCGTCCGATTGATACCACGCACAGTTTGTTCTGCCAGATCATCAGGGGTCTGGCTATGATGGTTGTCGAGTATCTTGCCCAACTCTGCCATCATCTCTTGCTTCCAGTCAGGGGGCGTACCACCAGGGCTTTCATGGTGTCTTTCGCCCGTTGCCCCCCTAGTTTGGAAAAGTCTCGACTGGCTTTGCCGTACCCCCTGCATCCGTGAACCGGATGGGGCGGGAGCTTCTCCCCGTGGTTGGCTTACGAACTCTTGTTGGACTTATTCGTCGAAATCTTCCCTCCACTGGGTCCTATCTTCACTTGCCAACAAACCTTCGAGGCGAGCGTTATCTCTGCGTACCTCTGCGACCTCATCCCTTAAACCCAGGACGGCCTCGTGGACCATCTCTGCCTTCCTGTTTGCTTCCACCAGGGCGGCAAGCATCTGATCCAGCTTCTGCACTAGATCTGGTCGTGCTTCTCGGGAGCTTCCTTCGGCGTCGGGACGTGTGCTCCTGGTTGTCATTCTTGAGGACGCCATCAGGCATTGTATGGCTTTTTAATTCGGGGAGAGCACGGTCGTGAATCTCTTACTCTTTTTCCCACGCTCAACCTTTTCCCACAGACGGCGCCAAACTGTTGGAGTGGTTTCTCACCAGCCGTCCACGTGTCATGAACTGCTGATGCTATATTCTCCAACTGTCCATGTGTCCTTGCTGTCCCGAAGTACTCTGAACTCCAAGCAAGATCGGAGAGGCGAGGGTGGCTACCTGCAAAAACTCTCTGATGCTTAAGTCAATGATTTATCTTTGATACAGGGTAGCAAGGAAATATTTCAGTATGAAAATCTATTTGTTTCTTGTTTACAGACTTATCTATATATTTCTGTTTTTAAGCGTATCTGCCCCTCTCGGGAACGCATGGCTCTTATATAAGTAGTCATAAGATTGTGAACCATGCGGGTCTCAATCTCAGGACTGAGTACCTTTCTCCTCAAAATCTTTTTCAGCAGTCACGGGACGAGATTTCTTCGATCTCCTCTGTATTGCCGTGGCCTGATTTCCACCGCCTCCTACGGCTTCAATCTGTCAGGGATAAGATTTGGGTAAATCGTCGTTCTATCAGGACGGCTTGTCTCTTGCGCACGCCTACTCAGGATCGCATTAAATGCTCTGTCTGGATCTGGAGCCGTGAGTTGCTTTCCATTGTATTTAGTCGGAAGACCCTTGGGGCTTCTGACCCTCCCAACTGCCGAGGTAAGGGCCGCTGTACTCAGGTGGCAGACCCTTGGGACTTCCGACCCCCATCTGTCGAGGTTGGGGTCAAACTGTCTAGGGTCAGTAATGGGCTCGGCCCTAACTTCGGATGGCCCAACGGCTGATTGTGAGATTACGTGCGACCCTCGTGGCCTTCCATGTAGCGTATGGCTTAAGAACGGGTCCCACAATTATAACTTCTAAGTTCTAACTCAAACCCCGCGCGTGTCTCACACAGTCCAAATTGACACTTATACGACCAAGCAAGATTCTTTTTTTGGATATACAAGTGAATTAATTGAATCGCATGACGATACCACGTTGATGGTAGAAAAGGGTATGTGTTATAAGTACTGTTTCCTGAATAGTCGGCCAAACATGGAAAGGTTTTGAATTTGAGATTATCAACAGAAGCCTCTTTATTCATTGATTGTAATGATCTGATATTTTCTTTGAACAGTTCTACTAGACCCTCCTAAATTCGTATCTATTGCACCGATGCGAAACTTATTAATAGATTTCAACACATTTACATATAGGTTCATGATTGACATTGAGTACTAATGGGTTAATTTTTCCAATTGGTGAGCTGCAAAAAAATACTCTCAAGTTTGAAGTTTGAATATTCTGCAATTTAAATTATGAAATTTGGACTTTACAAAATAATACATTGATATTAAGAATTTCTGAAAATTAAAATGACTCTGGATTTACTTTTTGATTAATTTTATTAACAAAAAAATAATACTATCATCCATTAAAGCTTGATTAATCCTTATTATTTTTCTTAATTTTGAGGATATTATCGTCTTTTAAGTTATTCAAAAAGTCAACTTCAAGAAATAATTTTCAAAAATTCTTACTTTCAGAGTATTATTTTGCAAAGTCTGAATTTCAGAATTTAAACTGCAGAATATCTAAATATCAAAGTATTCTTTTGCGGTTTATCTTTTTTTTTTTTTTTTCCAAATTTAATTAGTCAATATAAAATAATAGCACCTATGTATTGAGCTAAAATCATAATTTCGAGTTACCAGATTTAATATATACGCAGGTGTCTACACATATAAGAAAGAATAGTTTCATAATATATTTGTAATTCTTTTTTTTTTTTTTAAGTGGAGCTTAATTAATGACCTCCATTTATTATAAATTAAAGAAAAATATCTAATACTACACAATCTCCACTCATCCTATTAAAGATAATAAGCTTTCACGTCTACTTATAGTGTAATTTAAACTTAGTACCGAAATTGTAAATAGTAGATACTCTTACCACTAGAGCTAACTCACTTTATCAAATACATTCGTAATCTTAAGTTCAAATAAAGTCTAAAAGATAAACCAACTTATAAGTTATAATCACACTAAAATTTTATGCTAATTAATAGTACTAATAGAAGAGATCAATATAAAATCGTCCAATACATGAACAGGAATTTCTATATAATATGTTTCCAATGTAAAAATATATCAAAGCATTTTTTGCGTACTTGCCTCCAAGACGCCTCCCCCACCCTCTTTTTTTTTTTTTTTCTAATTTGCTAGCTAATTAATAAAACGTACGACGTAATTAAGAATTTGTTCATATGCAATCTATAATTAAGAATTTGATTTTGATTGACGTATATAATTAACAATAATCAAAGGAGCACTGCACTAAGTAGCATGTATGTGTGTGTGTATATATATATATAGGAACGTCGACGTCATAATTATTAGTACTACCGACTACGTAAACGTCAAACGGTTTCTGTCGAGAGTGGGGAGTAAAGGTAGATGACGAGAGTGACATCAGGTTAGCATGCAAAGAGGAGCTATCGATCGAAATGAATCTATCAACTTACATATTAATCACGACAACATATATTATATATTTTTGGACGTATATATATATATTTTTTTTCTGATAAAAGGAGAGGTGGTTAATTAAATTTTCTTGAATAGAACCATGCAAAGGCAGTGGGGCTTTAATATACATGCATGTGTGTGAATATGTGTGTCTGAAAAAATGGGTCAGTAGATGAGTCAGAAGAGTGACGTAAAAAAAGGCGTGCTTGGAAGCGTGTGAAGGGGATTTTGGAATTGAATGAGCAAAAACAAAAAAAATAAAAAAAAAAATAACTGAGGCCTCTTTCCTCTCTCTCTCTCTCTCTCTGACTCTGCTTCTGCCTCTGCCTCTGCCTCTGCTGAATCTTTGGACTTTTTTTTCTTCTCACCCCACGTCTGCTTTTGCTTCTCACATATATAAAATCACACCACATTGTCTTATATATGGCGGCACAGAGAGAGTAAGAAGAAGAGATCAAAAGCTTGCATCAGCATCAACAGCAGAGCTAAGAAGAGATCAATCGGTTTCTGAGAGCTTCGTACAAACAATCGATCGTCTATATATATGGATCGAAGAGAGTGGTCAGAGCCCCATCATTGTCTCAATTATCACTCTAGTACTACTGCTACTCCTCTTCCTCCTCCTCCTCATCACTAATCACTCTTTCTATTCATCACTACGTACCATACTATTTCTATACATGTATGTATTCGTGTATGTATTAGTCTATATAGCATGATTAATTAGTTGACTAATATTGGTTTTCCGGCTTAAAATAAAACAACCACGCGTACGTTACTAAACGACGGTTTATCTCATTAGAATCAAAATATGATATGTAAATTTAACAAGAAATACGTATATATATATATATATATATATACAGCACACGTGGCCAGAAAATTTTTTAAGGAGAGTTAAAATCTAATGTTAATTTTTTTTTGCGCTCCTCCTATTTTGCTTTTATGTATATTTTTTTTTTCAAATTAATTTGTAATTGAGTAATATAATTTAGAACCGGTAATATAAAATTGACCATTTAGAATACACAATACACATAGTTAATATGAACATAATTTAAAAGATATTTTAAACTGAGATCTAAAGAAAAATTATTTATCAAAGTGTGAAAAAAATTGATTATTTAATAATAATAAAAATAAACTTTAAAATTCATAAAATTCAATGGACAAATGAGGGGCATTATTGAATCTTATAATTATTTATGTGAGTAAATTTTACATTATTAATATTTAGGGATTATGAGGTGGAGCAGGACTTGTGTGGTCCTCAAGGCCTTCATCGTTTTGTTAAGGTTTTTTCTTTTTTTTTTTTGTTTATTTTTTGTGATATTCTGCTGCTTTTTTTGGTGATATTTTGTTAATTTTTTTTGGAATAATTTATAGATCTAGTGTTCGTTCTACGTTTCAGATTTCTGATTTTGGGAATTAGAAAAAAAAAAATACCAGATAACCTCGCATATCACACCTCCTTGTTTTTCATTATGCTTGATCATGTCTTTCTTGCCATTATATAGTACTGAAAAAATCTATGCTTCAAGCGGATGATGCTGTCATCTTTTTTTGAATTTTCCCATTTCCTTCAGGTTCAAACTCTACTTGAGGTTCTACTAAATAGATGAGTTTTTTCCATTTTGGAGTGACTTCGTAAAGCAAGCAGAGTTGGGTATAACTTGTGGGAAGTATCTATGCAACTGACCTTTCCTTGATAAAATAGAGAATCAGGATGAAAATTTTCCTTTGCCATTTTCTTGAGTATAGGAGATTTTAACTAGTTCCCTAGAACTATTAGAAAAATTCATAGAAACGTTTTTTCAAACACACTGCAAAAACAGAAAAGAAATTCAATAAAATAAAGAATTGGGATAAAAATTCATGGCTCGCCATTTTCAGTAGCTTGTACAGACAAAATTATGGTTCTTAACTATATTTTGTTATCTTAAAAATCTTTGTTTCATGTTGTTGGTCTTTCTAGTTTGTTGCATATATGACCTAATCTTATTAAGGCCAAGAAAGTAGGTCTAGATATGATCAGACTTATGTTTTTTAGAATGAGAATTAACGTTCACATAGGAAAGTAATGGATATTGACCACCTTTCTGTTTACGTGATACATTTTGGCTAGAAGTAGTCTTCACGTTAGTTTTGTTGTTACTATGTCATTGAGATGCCAAGAAAGTCAAGCTTGACTTTTATAATTGGTTGATAGCATGGTTTAGACTAGACTTGCCATATGCTTTGTGTCACGACCGAAATTCTAAGGCCGTGACTTTTAGTTATTTTTAGTTGAAATAATAATAAATAGTGTTTTTTCTAAAATTTCAGAAAAAATAAATCGAGTATAAGAAGTTTAAAATTATACTTCTCACAAATAAGTAAAATTCAAGTTAAGGAAACCTCTCATTATTATAGATTTTCAAGAAAATACTTTACTCAAAGTTTAGAGGAATTCCAATTGACTAATTTAGAAACATTTTTAAATTCATAACATTTAGAGAAATGAGTCAAATTAAAAACCTTAAGTCTATTGTTCAAATAATCTACATAAAATCATTTACGTTTCTAAGTACTCAATCTAATAGTAATATCATCCTCATACATCACTTAATAAATATACTATTATTGGCTGAATAAATTTGACTTAGAAAGAAAACTGATACAGAGTACAAACTAACTAATAAAGATGTGAGAAACAACATACATATGCCAAATAATCTTGACAAGTTACCAAGACAGTTTCCCCAAAATAAATTAACACCTGAAAGTGGGAATAAATAAAGGGGGTGAGCACGTGAATGCTCAGTAGAAAATCGATTACAAATTTTTATATATAAAAAAATATACTCACGTTGAAGGTCCTGCAGGGTAAGTATTCCATTCAAAACAGTTCACAAAACTCAAGTAGAAATCATAATCCAATGGTTCAAATATTTCAAATCATTGTAACATACATCAAAACCAGTACATATCCATTCAAGCCAACATATATCCATGTATGCAATCATGATGTCTGAAGTGTCCTAATGGATCACTCGTAAGTCCGATCTACCTAAAGAGGCGCCGTAAATCTAATCACCCGATGTGGGGCATCGTAAGTCCGATCACCTGATATGGGGCATCGTAAGTCCGATCATCCGATGTGGGCATCGTAAGTTTGATCACCCGATGTGGGGCATCGTAAGTCCGATCACCAAATGTAGGACATCGTAAATGTGTGAATGTATGCAAATATTTTATAAATGACAGAATAAGTATATGCACTATTTCCACAAAATCTCAAAATAACCATGCAGTATTATTTAATTAAATGACTTCCAATCCTCAAAACTGAGTTCTCAAATGATTTTGGATTTTCTAAAAATTTCGGCATTACAACAACTATTTTCTATCAAAATCCAATTTCCTATAGAAATCAATCCAAAACAGTATATATGACACGTCAACCAGTATGACTTGTCTTCTAGACAGTTTATATATCAAATCAGGTAAAAAAATGGACATAAACACAATTTTTATAAATTATTTCACAAAATTCTATATTTATTAAAAATATGTAAAATTCATAAATTAAATTAATTTTTGAATCAAATAATCAAATCCCTACCTTATTAGAATAGTGATACCACGCTATTATATGCTCAAGGTGTCGATTGGATGGTCGTTCGGAGGGTCGAGAACCAATTTCACACCCTCGATCGCTCACTTGGGAAATATTGACACCTCAATGAAGCTTCAAATCAATGAACAAACCTCTTCATTGAATTCCTAATGTCCAAAATAGCTAAATTAGACATATAACTTGAGTAATTCGGGTCTAAGCCGACACCGGACCAGTGACATGCAAAGCTAGACAAAATCTAAGCCGTTAAAGATTGATTTTCGTGCCGGTCAGCAAATATAGTCAATATATATATCAAACTTCTCCATTTTCTGAGTACATTCCAAAAATGACAACAAAAATGAAATCTAACGGTCGGATTAAAAACTAAAATTCGAAACTCAAAAACACCCAAAAATGGCAACTTTTAAACCGGTTAAAATTGGATCGTGACATATATTCCTTAAGATTCTTCTCGACGATACGAACCAACGAGCCCAAGAACGCGACCTGAAACGGTCGGAATTGTCGCCGGAAATCGAAATTTCCCGCAGCCAAAAATGGCGTTTTCTGGCAACGTTGAGCTCGGCGGTGACTGGGGATCGGTGGAGTGGGCGGTAGGCGATGTGGGGGAGCTTCGCTGGTAGCTGGCCTGGTCGGACAGTGGGCGAGATGGCGGTGGTGTTCCTTCGACCGAGAGAATGAGAGAGAGAGCGAGCGTGAGGGGTGAATCAGGACGGGGGGAGACGAAGGGGAAAGAGGGATAGTGTAATGTGTATATATATATATTTAATTAGTTTTAAAAAAAAAATCTGGTCAAATGACTATATTACCCTTAAAAAAACTATGATTTTACACTTTGCTTCTCATTTTACTCGTTCAAGTAATGTTTTTTTGGTTGTATTTCTAACTTAATATTAATGGATACCCTGGTTGTGATATCAATACTGCTTGGACTATCTTTCAACATCTTTGAGTTTCCAAATTTTTTTGTTTGGGCCAAGATTAATGTTTTGACAGAATTTTGTGATTCATTTTGCACTTCGGTGATACGTAAATCTGGATGCGTTTTTTATACTATCAGATATCTAATTTTGGTGGATACGAAGATATCGGTTCAATCAATTATAGATTTGAGGAAGCTTTGAGTTATACCTCTAACATCTAGCTATCACCTCCTGTCTCTAGGATGTAGTCTTATTTTTTTCCTTTATTTATATTGTAAATTTATGAACAATTTGTATTATTTTTACTATTTAATAATATTTTTTAAAAAAATTATTTATTTATTAATTATTAATATATGAATTCATTAATATTAAATTATGCATCAATTATTATAATTTTAATTATTTACTATTAATTATTAAATATTCATAAAATATTATTTTTTTAAATTTAATAAAATATTTGTCGACGCATAAATACTAGTGCATCGGCAAAGGTTTCATTAAAATAATAATAAAAAAACTAATTATTATCTTTTCTTTTTATTGATGCAAAAATACGCCAGCAACATTTGAAATTCGTCGATCTGTGCTTTGTGTCGGAGAATAGTTGATCAACAACTCCAATTTGGTCAAGTTTTTTCTGATGCAATACATGTGTTGGCATAAGCTAGTTATGCGTCGGTAAAAATAACTTTTATTGACATGTGTCATTTTTTGTCAGTAACCAATTTTTAGCGACGATCTTTTACCGACGTTGGCTACCAAGGCATTTTGAATACTTTTGTTCACGCTTTGATGCATCTGCAAAAGTCTTATTTTTTGTTGTGGTTCATAGTGTCCATTTAATTATGTTATGATTATTCCATAAGAGTATATATATATATATAGGGTGCCAATCCAGTAGGTAATTTTTTTTACCTATATATATAGGTATTATTTTGACTAATTAAAATTTATTATACACATTTTTTTATATTAAAAAGTAAGATAGAGAAATAACATTAATGATGTACGTTTTTTCATGCACATCATTATAACTATTAGATTACCATTAAATAATAATCTAATAGCTGAAAAAAATACTTATACATAGGTAAAGAAAAAAATACGTATTGGATTGGCAACTATATATATATATATTTAACTTCAAAATAAAAAAGACTAGAGTAGGAAATCTATTGACAATACGAATTGCGAAGTTTGGAGAAGATAAATATTTTGTTTTTAGGTTATTCGCTTACTAACAATTTGATTATGAGATTAAATAAAACGTGCCTATTTTAAAGTGTAATTAACTTCAAAGTAATGGCTCACACCGCTGGCTACATATTTATGAATTAGGAAACAGTAAGCACATTGACAATATATGGACAGCCATATGAATTCTATGAATAAAATCTTCCATTAACTTTTTACGCTTCACTTTCAATATTGTGGACTATGCACACGCTAATTGTGATATTCACTTTCAATATTGTCGACTATGTACACGCTAATTGTGATATTCTCATTACCTTTATTGATGTCTTAATTCTATGATATGCCTCATGTCATTTATTCATTTTTTCTGTCTAGTATTGTATCCACCTAATAAATTGTCTATATAAAAATAAGAACTTGCTAATATATACTTACACATTTATATTTTTTCCTAAAAATCTCACAAATTAGGTGATATGACAAGATATAATTGAATGAACAATTCATAAGACCTATATTTTTTCTTTTAATTTTTTGAATTTAGTTTTATTATAAGAGGAGCATTATAAATATACTTTCTTTTACCTTAATTTTACACTCTCTTGTTTTACTATCTCGTATGTGACTTCTATTATTTAGTTTAATAATGCAACAAACTATAATAAAAAACACGTGTCAAGTAGTGAAACTAAAAGAATGCAAAAGAGAGTATATGTAACACTCAGGCTCGGCCCAACCAATGGTCTACCAGCCTTTCCGGCCTAATTACCTACCCTCTTTTAACAGGTTTAGAGTTTTACACTAAGCTTGTATTGTTCTCCGTGGGAACTATAGTAGGATTTATCCCAATTTGGCATAATTCTACCTCAAGGTGCGTCTCCAACACTACTTGAACCGAATATCTCTACTTTAATAAGGGCTTACAAGCTTAACTAGTACAAATTGTTCTAGTGGTAGTTTTTATATATACATATATATATATATGGGGCACCAACTCAGTAGGTATTTTTTTTTAATCTGTGCATATGTATCAATTTGGCCAATGAAAATTTAGCATGTATATTTTTTATTATAAAAAATAATAAAAAAAAAAAGCATTAATAATACACGTCTTTTCATTCACTTCATTATAGTAATTAGATCGCCATTTAAAAAAAATTACTTACCCATGAATTAAAAAAATAAATATACTGGCAATCATATATATATTTTAAAGTAAGTAGGGCCCACGACCTTTTGAAAAGTCAAATAAGACTTTCTCTTCTCTTCTCAATTTTTATCTCTCGTTCTCTCTCCTCTCTCCTCTGACACTCTCTTTCTCTCTCTTGAGCGTCTAACAGCAAAATCGGCAACCGCAAATTGATACTGCTCCAGCCACCATAGACGACTAGCAACCATCCAAATTGGATTGCCGCCTTGCCACGAGTCCCTTGCTGGAATTTCAGGGTAGTTGGAGCTGCCTATAGTTGGTGACAATGAAAGGAAGCCGTAGCTAACCTCAGCCAAGATATGCGTTTACGCCGCCAAACACTGCCGATCATCTCTACTACCAGCAATCCAAACCCTCATTAAGTCCAACCCAACTGGTCCCGGTCGTCGATTCCACCCAAGTCACCGGCGGTGAGCTTTTAAAGTTTTTGGCCGTTTTCATAATTTAGAAATTGGCATTTGTGTAATTATTTTTGGAAGGTTATTATTAAGTTGTGATATATTAAATGGAGAATGGTGTGAGAAAGGTAGAAAAACAGATGTTTGGGTTGTGTGGAGTTGAAATTCGGATTGGGAGAAATTTGATTTTAAAAACATGGTATTTACGGAAATATTTTTAAGAAAGTAATATTTTCGTAACTTTTATAATTGATTTGTCATAAGGCTAGTCTAAGACTCGGGACCTCGAAACGAAGTTTCGACTTCTAATTTGGATTTAGTGAGGTTGAGAGACGAGCTTTGATGTATAGCATTGTTATGTTATGAAGTGGTACAAATTCTCAGACGCGAGGCACGAGATTTTATCTCGTTTTACACACCAAGAGTCAGATTTTGTCCGGACCCAAATTAGTCGAGTTATATATCTAATCTAACTATTCTAAATACTAGAAATTTAGAAGTGATGTTTTTTTTAAATTTAAGGCTCCGATGAAAGAACAATCTATCAGAGCGAGCGAACTGAGACTTGAAACCACTCATCGACCCTCTGAACGATTGTCCAAATATACCACGAGTATTTAGTAGCTTGGTATTGCTATTATGGTGAGGTAGGGATTCAATTACCTCTATCTTATGCCGCTTTCAATAAAATTTATAATACTTTTGCATATCTTGGGAAAACATGATTTTTGATTTATTTGAATACTTGGTAGAAATTTGATTGATGTGATATATACTGTATTATTTAGGACTTTTCTAAATACATGTTATTTTGGGGTATATCAGAATTATAGCCGTTATGTTTTTTGTTTTTCTAGAAAACTAAAATGACTATTGTATTGAAAAACTAGAGAATGTTTGACACTAGAACATTGCATGGTTGTTTTCATATATCAGTTCAAATTGCACGTGTCATAAGATCATACATGAGTACCGTATTAGTATCATAAATTCATAGGTAGCACTGTATATCCCACTATCAGGGCAGAGTCCATAAACCCACACAAGATTTCTTTCTGATTATCTCCTATTTTGGTAGGTGTAGGCAATACAGTTGTCCTACCAGATTTAGTAGGCGATACATGAATGTACTTTCTAGGTATGGGTTTATGTGTCATACAGGTTGTGTGGCACATATAATTCGAGCACCTTAGTTTCTATGATGAGAAGATGTGAGCTCATAGGTATAGATTGATTTATATGGTGATTATATTTTCATATATATATATATATATAGTTTGTAAATATATTTTAGATTAAACTAACTATACAGAAATTTTTCATCACAAAAAAGTTTTCAAAGGTAACTATTTACTAACTGGACATTATTATGCTCACCCCTATCTTTCTTCCTCAGATAGTATTTAGTGTGATCCCTTGATAGTAACAGGAGGCCATCCTTTGAGAGTAGTTCGTTGTATTAGTAATGTATTCAAGTTTGGTATTTATTGTTACTTTTAGATTAAGTAGATTGGGTAGCATTAACCAAGAATATACTTTTGATCGTGTATGTAGACTTTATATGCCATAACGGCATATGACAATTATGGATGATGATGTATGGACTTGAATTTTATTATATTTTCTAATTATGAATTAATCTATATTTAATGAGCATATGCGAACGAACTGTGGGAAATGTTTATTTATTGGGATTCTAAATACATTTTAAAAATAGAATGTTATATAAAATTGAATCTTTTTACACATTTTTACAACAAACTAAAGAATTTACAATTTAAGTGAAATTTCTTTTCTGACACTGATCCAAAGTTTGAATCGTGATAATATAAATGAGAGTATATCTAGCATTCTTTTTCTGACCTTTATGTTAAGAAAATATTTTTTTTTTGATAGTTTTAGTAATTGTAAAACCTTATATAAACATTTTGTAAGATTTCAAAGATTATTTGTTTCAGACAATAAAAGTTCTACGGAGTATCTAGGATATAAAAATTTATTTTTCTTTTTTCGCTTTCCATATCGCTTTAGAATTAGTGCATTACCTCTACGATCTACCATCTGGCAATTGAAAAATTACAACTTGCATTTGACAAAAGTCTTTTAAGTTCCTCCGAAGGGAACACTTTTAATTGATAATCCTCTAATCTACATATTATTTTTATGACAAAAATGAGTATTAATGTGTTATTACAAATTAGACTAACCATTCAACCACTAAATGCCCCTTATTTAGAATTTGGTAATTCATTTAGAATTATAGATTACGTTATATAATTCTCGTTGACGTCTTCATCATTGATGATGTTTTGATAGAAAGCTGCCAACAAGCAAGAAAGTAGAAAGATTTTGTTTCAAACCTTCTTTAAATGACCATACTATAAAGGCACGCACGTGGAAGACTTTTCTTGCGTACGATTTTTTTTTTTAATATGTTCAACTTCAAACTAAAAGATCTTCAAAATAAGAAAGAAAAAAGATAATTGTGCCAATAAATGACAACCCTGTGCTTTTTGAGCAAAACGATAAAAAAAATAATTAAATAGATAAAACCAATAAATTATATATTTTAAAAAAAATTTGGGAAAAAAAAAAGAAAAAAAAAAGAGAGAGAAAAACTAACCAATTAATCATATATCATCAATGAGTCAATTATTGTGCTAATTTATTAACTTTGTTACTGTTCAACTTATAAATTTGAAGTACGAAAATGAAATAAATTAGTTAGCTCTATTTTTTGAAATTCCATTTATAACGAAACATACAACGAGGTCCAAAATGAAGAGAAAATCAACAAGCAAAATTTTTATATATAATATTTACATGAATTTTTGATCGCGGGAAAACCAAAAAAGAAAGAAGAAACCTAAAGTACAATTCTAGCTAGAACATAATATTTTCACTCATTTCTTGGTTTTTCTTTTTTCTTTTTTTTTGGGGGGTGGTTCCTTTCTCTTTTTTTCGATTTGGACTTTATGACCTACGAGTTTTTGAGTAGGATAATATGGGAAAAATTAGAAGAACTCTTGCGTTCCTTGTTTCATTATCCTCCACTGATCAGCAATGTCTTGGGCTACTTTAACGGCGTCAGAGGCCGTTCCCAAAAGGCCTCTTCTTGTGAACCCAATCGTGTATATCCCATTCTCTCCCTTCCAGCCGTCAGGAAACGGCGTTCTTGGCATTCCATCTTTAGTGAAAAACTCACAACTCTGCATCATAAAATCAAACTCGTTAGCTATAGAAAAGCCAATACCACAATTTTGAATACATTCTTTTTTATATAATTTGAAAAAGTGGAAGAGCCTAAACAAAACCCAATAAGCTATTTTATTTATTCTTTTTTTTTTTGCATTAATAATAATAATAATAATAACAAAAAAGGATTCTTAGGCATACTGGAGGTCCGTGAATGTGTCCGAGTAAAAGAAAACGATAGGTGATACATAATAAGATAGAACTAAAACTAAAAAGAATATTGGCAAACTGATCATATATATCATGATATTGTTATTACCTTGAGCCAAGTAGGAACGTTACTCTTGTACCCAGTTGCCAAGACAATAGAATCAAACTCCTTCTCTTGTCCATCCATAAATCTTGCTCCATTTCTCGTTATCTCTTTCACACTTTCCATAACCTGAAAATTCCACATCATCACTACTACTTTAGTCTATACTAACCCCCCATTATAAAATAAATTTTAACAAAAAGGAATAATGGTGTTTGCTTAATTTTTTTAGTTTTTACCTTTATTTTCCCTGATCTTATTTGGGATAAGGCTCCCACATCGAGAACCGGAGTCTTTCCGGTGGCGTTCTTGAGCTCAATTGGGCCAGTTTTGGGCCTCCGGAGGCCCAGTTTGTCAGTGTTACCAAGGGTGAAGCTGGCCACTATTAGAAGAATCTTGTCCACTAGTTTTAGAGGCAACAATTTGAGAAGTGTCATTGCTATTCCAAAAGTTGAGAAGCCAAGAATCTCTCTAGGCAAAACATGGACCTGAAAAGTTATAATTCCATTAAAAAAAAATTATGACCGAAAAAAATGACGATATTAAAAAGGTACCCAAGAATGGAAAAAGAAATAATAATAATAATAATTAATCAAAAAAAGACTTACGGTGTTTCTAACGACCATGTGAGGAACAGCATTGTGTCTACAAAGGTCCAAGCTAACTTCCATACCAGAATTACCACAACCAACAACCAAGACCTTTTGATTCCTGAACTCACAACCCGACTTGTACCCACTAGTGTGTACAACCGGTCCATTAAACCGGTCCAGGCCCAGAATCTCGGGTACAACGGGCTCGGCATTTTCTCCGGTGGCCACGATGACCCACCGGGAAATGTACTCGGAATCTTGAGTCCGGACCCGCCAAAACCCAGAACCCGAATCGAACTCCGCGGCCCGAACCGCCTGGTTGAACCGGGGTTTGATGGAGAAGTGCGAGGCGTATGACTCCATGTAGGAGATGAACTGGTCTTTAGTCGGGTATTTTGGGAAATCTTCAGGGAAGCCCAGAAATGGAAGCTGGCAGAACTGTTTAGGGAGGTGAAGCTTGAGGCGATCGTACGTTCTTTGCTGCCATAGCGAGGCGATGCAGTCAGCTTTCTCGAGAACTAAACAGGGTACTCCCTGGCAAGAAAGGCATGCCGAGGCGGCCAGACCCGATGGCCCGGCTCCAACCAGGATTGGGCCCTGAACCCATATGCACTTGGATAATTGTTCTTCTTTGCAAGAACCCATTTTGGAAATATCCCAAGAAACTAGAGTATATATTAAAGAAACGTCAAATAACCTCTGTTTTATTTTTGAGAGAGAGAGAAAGAGAGGGGGGGGGGTGTTTGGGTTTGGGGGTTGGGTGAGTGAAAGCAAGAGGTTTTAAATAGTGAGTGTGAGGGGGTAGTAAAAGCTTATGTTTAATGCATGTAGGGATAGAATGAAAGAACAGAGGTTTTTATGAGAGAGAGAGAGAGAGAGAGAGAGAGAGAGAGAGAGAGGAGTAATTGGAGGCGTGAAGGTTCAGGAAAGGATTTTGGTTGTGTTTTTTTCAACCCTCAAGGCTCTTTTCTCCTCAGCTTACTCTGATCTGCAAGGGTTTTGGTTTTGGGGTGGTTGAAGACTTGAAGTAGTAGTAGTAGCAATGGTAATGGTAGTAGAAATGTAGCTTACTAGGCAATGGGGCAATGCGAAAATATAAATACATTTATGTTTTTTATTTTTTATGAATAAGTTTAAAATAATATATATACAGGAATATTGAAATGTCACGTGTCCCCACTAAGCAAGACCCGGTTTTAATAGGTTCTTATTGCTTACTGCAGCTACATGGAACGAAAATACCAATTCAGCTGTCTGTCCTCTGAGTGAGGTGCAGAAATTTCAAAGATAACTAAAAAGAACAACAGAGAAATCTTTTTATGAAAACTATCACACATATCCTCTTTATTTACGACGCAGATATTAATTTGTTAAGTATATATCATAACAAATCGCACTCAAATAACATAGGTGAGTTTGTGTAAATATATTATGTACCATGTAGATGGACCGAGATAGATCTTTCATTGTTCAACTTTGAAGGGTTTCTTTTCTGAGAGAGAATTTGTAAAAATAAGGGAAGTTTACTCATGTATAACGGTCAAATTCTATACTATTTGACACTTTTTTTCCTATTCAAGAATTATCATACGAGTATACAAGTAATGGGAGACAAAACACTTAGAAAAGTGACTGATGATAAAGTGATGGTCGGTGGAACTAAAAATCATGAGTTCAAATCTTAGAGAACTCTTTCAGAAATTTTAAATATTAAATATAAAAATTTGTTTTTTGTCTATCCAAAACTTAATGGAGAGTATTCACAATTACACTACATGTATGCTTAACCATAAGATACATTTTGTGAGTTAGGATGACGCAATATTTTGTGGGTTAGAACGACGCATTTCATCGTCTGATAAGATAAAGTCTGTTTTTTAAAATTTTCAATGAACATTCTTGCTAACAAAATCGGAAAGTACTATATTTACGGCCAGGGAGAGACATCTCTTTGGTCGCACTAATGAGACAAAAAAAAAAAAAAAGACGAGTATACTATAGTCATTTTTGTGGCGCGTGGTTAAAATGTACGCGCGCATGTAGGGCGAAGGGGACGTGGGACTGGTTCTTTTGCCACGTGGAAGGGCCAAGTAAGAAACAGTATAGAGAAACTTTTAACACGTCAACAGCCGTCCGATCACGTATCATACTTGCCATTTTCCTCCACGTGGCTTCATTTCTGCCATAATTGGGCCGGCGTGTGAGACCTCCGAAAATCGAAACGTTGAATATTATCGGCGTAAGAGCGTGAAAGTGTTTGCAGAATTTAATAATGTTAATTAAATGTGTAGCAATTAATTGACAGACCACGTCAAACGAAGACTAGAGCAAATGAACTGTGAACAACGTTTTGTTCTTAAAAAAGAAATTTATTAATGCTGTACATATCTTCTTTAGCATACACGTCAACTTTTATCCGTTCTTACAGACAGATATTCTTACCTTTTTTCTTTTCAGGGTAAGGAAATATTTGAACTATTTTTTGTAATTGAGATTATTGCATTCACATTTTCAAAAAGGAATAATTAGAGATTATAGTAAATGGTTCATATAGCTCTAACATATATATATATTTATATTCTTTCCATTTCATGCATTCCTCATTTATTCTCCGTTGGCCTTTTTATGTTGTTTTCAAGCTCTTTCAACTATATACCATGGATCTGTATTCTTTTTTCTTTTTTCTTTCAAAAAATATGGTCCGAATATACATGATTAAAAGGCTATAAAAAGAATGTCTCCTTCCAAGTTTCATGCTCTTCAATAAACAGTGCATGGTTTTTTTAATGCCGACACCATTTGCTTACGTAGTTTGATCTTATATTTGTGATTGTCTTTGTCTTTCTTCAAATTTGGGCTGTTTAAAATTTGGTTGTAATTAGTTCCCACCCTCACATAGTCACATTTGATATTTCTTATTAGGCTACAAATAATGCTAGGGATGCCACATTTTATCTTCTCTTTTTAATACCATCTAATGTGCCATTTTTATTATTTTAATAGTTTTGGTCAGAAATTAAAAGAGGAGAAACTGCTCCTTACCATTTTAATAGTTTTGGTTAGAAACTAAAAGGGGAGAACCTGCTCCTACGATGTCTTTGGGAGTCTAGTGGGAACACAAGCATTCACGTACTTATATATTCTTTATTTTTAGCAAAGATTATTAATGTACATTTGCATATCTTCTTCAATATACAGGTAAATTTTTCTCTCTACGGGAAACATTTGTAATTTTTTTTTTTCAGGTTAAGGAAATGGTAAAACTATATATATTTGTAACTGAGATTATTGATTTCACACAACCAAAAAGGAAGAAAAATTAAGACATAGTACATATCTGATCATGTAACCCCGTAACATATATGAATATGTGGTCTTTCCTCATTTATTTCATTATGGCCTTTTTTTTTTTTCGTTTTTGAGCTATTTAGGACTCAAATAGTAAGAGCACCCACTATTTAAGATCTCGGTTCTAAATCCGAGTCACACCAGAAATAGGTGTGAAAACCTATTATCTCTAATAGGGTGAGGTGGGATTGGATAGTAATAGGTGTTTTCCTTTAATTTGTAATAAGTGGAGATCATTAGTTAAGCTTCACTTAAAAAAAAAAAAAAAAGAAACTATCATGATCTCTTTAATTTTGCATTTTTTTTGTGTAATATCAGAAAATACATGATTAAAAAGCTATAAATTAAAGATTATCCCCTTCCAAATTCCATGCTCTACAATACCCTGTACATGGTATAGTTAATGCCACTCTACAACTTTTGCCTACGCAGATTGATCTTATATTATGATCGTCTTTTTCTCTCTTTGAAATTGGGTAAGTTAGGTGTATTGGTTGTTATTAGTCTTATGGTCGTATCAAATATTTCTTTTAACAATATTAGACACTCCTACATATAATTTTTAATTGAAATTTTTTGTGGAAAAGTTGTCTTTTATGAAAGAAAGAAGAAATAATGTAAAATCCGATTATTAAAAGGGACAAATAAGTAATTTTTAGGCCAATGGTAATTTAGTAATTTCAAAATTTTGAATTATTTAAATAACATATCTGAGATGAATATGGACTCAATCAAGACTAGGTTCATTTGGGGTTAAAAACATAAATATTTATTAAAAGGAGGGACTAAAGTGAAATTAAAATAAGGGCATGAACAACATAAAATTTCAAAAATGGGTTAAAGCGCAATTAGTGGAATAGTGTTATAGTTTCAAAAATTGCCTATAAATCCCTTGAAAATCCCTTATTCTCTATCAAAAATCCTTGACATTTTTGAAAACCCTATCCCTCTATGATTGTTCACACCCAGTCGAACTACCACCTTAAGAGCTTCATGCACCTGTCCGCTCGAACTAGAAGCCACCAACGAAGCGACGGAGCCAACGAACAACCACCAGAAGCCAAAGATCCAAGCCGCCGAAAGTTCTGCTTGTAGTTCGGTTTTTCGATCATCGGAGCTCCATCCGACGTCGAAAGCTCACACTGCCGACACGTTCAACTTCCTCTCGTCGTCACTGTCAGTTTCCAACCAGTTTCGACCATTAATTCGTCGTTGGTAAAAATTTCTCAAATTTTGCTATTTTTCAAATAATTTTATGGTATTTTTATAATTATTTTTGTTAGATAATTATTTTGCGCAAAATAATTATATAACGCTATAGAGGATGGAAAATTATGAATAATTATGGTTGCTAGGCATTGAAAGGATTTACGGAAGTGTGTTAATTTTCAAATTCAAAGAGTGGACGTTTTTCAAATAGATTCTAAAAGGAGACATTTTTGTAATTCTCGGATTTAAAGTCCATTTAAGACTCGGAACTTCGAAACTGAATTTCTGATTTCAAATTCGAACTCAATGAGGTCAAGAGACAAACTTTAATATGAAATATCAATATATTTTGAAGTAGCATGAAAATCGAGGCACAAAACTCGTGAACAATGTTATTTTACGTGTTATGGGTTGGACCTCGGCTTAGGATCTAAATTTGACAAATTATATATCGACCTTATCTATTTTAGGTACTAGAAATTTAGTAGTGGCATACGTTTCTTAATTTGAGGCTCTATTAGAAAAGTCACTTTTCAAAGTAAGCTTACGGGAATCCCAAAATGATTATCTAAGTACCCAAGTGACTAATGAGAAATTCTTCGAGCATCGTTAGCTTAGTATAACTATCATCTCATGGTAGAGTTTCAATTGCCTAGTTTTTATACATGTTTTGATTTTTAATTGTATTATAAATTATATATGAAAAATCATGAATTTTACGATAGTTTGATAAATTGTTGAAATATATTATTTGATAAATTGTTGAAACATATTGGATTATACTGGATTGGACTGTGTGCTTATTATAAATATTTTAAAATTGTGATTATAGGATATTACCACAGCGTGCTACCCATATTATAGTAAATCTCATAATAATGCCAATTGGGATTTTAAAGCATGATTTGATTAACTCTTGGGTAAATGGTTATTATAAACTGTTAAGTATTGTACATATCATAGGATCACATATTTGAGTTCAATTATTGCATCGTGGTAGTTTAGATTACTGGCGAGTTGCTACAATGCTAGGTGAGAGACCTAGTTCTCTGAGCAGGTTTTTACTGACACGCCTTCAGGTAGTGTCAGGATGTTGGGTATCTTTACTATGGAGGTATTACAGTACTGTGATGGGAGGATGAGAGCTCACTTATATATTTGGTTGATGTGTGATATGTACAATGGTGTAGATTTAATTTTGATTTTGAATATGTGCTTATTCTTGATCTTATTTATTTTATAAACTTGGTTTATAAAATGGATTTTTAGAAAAGTACTAACCGTGCAGATTTGAGAAATTATATCTATTCAAAAAAGTAATTAAATTCATACTGAGTATGTGAATGTTCACCCCTTATTTTTCCCCTCTTATGTAGTATTCACTGTAATCTCAGAGATTCGGGAGCCGAGTAGAGAGGAACTCAATACTGATTATATAATTGGTAACTATATAAATGCTTATGTTTAATAATCTTGGCTTGTAAGAATGGCTCATCTCATAAATTTGATCTATATAATTATCAACTTGTGAAATATAAGTATTACCAATCTACGTTTAACGGTAATTGTAAAATTGTGAGAATTTTACTTATAAAATTATTTTTTAAAATTTTTTAAAGTTATTGTTGAATTTCTATTTGTAAAATTCTCTTTCTCACATTGGCGTGGGGATTGGATTGTGACAAATAAAATTGTGAAAATTATTGATTTAGTAATAAAACACACGTGGCTATTCATTTGATAGTTTATTGAATTTATATAACTATGTGTGTGTTTAATCTTGTGAAGATCTTTATTCTTTGAAAAACACAAAGGTGGATTTTTGATGTGCGATGAATTGACCACATATCTATGATTCCAATACTGTCTAAGATTGTCCAAATCTTAAGAGACAAGAGGAACCAAAGGAGTGAATAGAGAAATATGATCCCAACAATTTCATTGCATGATGATCATGTTTGGATACGGGGATATGATCCAGTCAGCTAGTATGGACTCAAATATAAAACAGGGGAAATATCTAAGTTGAAGAAAGGAAATCTTAGGGTAATTAGGATCCTGCCCAGCCGGAATATAATATACTTAGTTGGATCCCACCATTTTAGTTGCTAGGCATATTAATATACATATGATCCATTTATATGTTATCAAATTGTTTATCACAATGTCCATATGACACATTTTGATATTTTGAGATTTTGGCCGGTTGTTAAATGGCTCTTTTGATGCGCAAGATAGTAAGATAGGATAAGATACATATGAACTATTTTATACGATTGAATTGAATATAATAGAATAAGAGAGATAAACTTATAGTCCAATCCTATCATGTATTTGGTATGCTACTTTTTGTTAGGACATATTTAACATGTGTATTTCATATTTTTACCTGAATAACACATTTTAAAAGTTAATTGATTTAGAAAAATATTATTTTTAAAATTTATTTAAAAAATACCACTTTTAAAACTTAATTTTGGAAAAGGTATCATTTTTAAAAATATATTTGCACCACTCTCAAAAAAATATTCTGAAAATAACACCTCTAATTGTACCATTTAAAAATTGAACTTAGAAAAATACCATTTTAAAAGTTAATTTGACAGATACCATTTTTACCACTTCAAAACATTCTATTATTTTTAAATAAATTCTTAATCCTTTCTAATCCCAAATTCTTAATAGACTAAAATGATCACATTTTAAGAGTACTATTTTTGGAATAAATTATTTTAATTCTATTCAATATCTCTTATATTTATGTACTAAATATGAGATTAATTTATTTTTATCCAATCTCATCTTTATTTTGCGCTCCAAACATGCCCAAAGTATTAATGTAAGAGTAAACCATGGACTGCTTTTTGTTGTTGGCATGCACTTCGTCTTAAATATACATATTCGACGTCCTATAATGGAAATTCAAGTACTTTTCTCTCTCTATGTTTATATACGGGTAATCATCAGTTGAGAATATATCCCTTTAGTAACATATCATTTCCTTAAGAGTATTAAATTATTTCCAATTAACTTATAGAATGGTAGAAATCTGTTGTGCTTTTTTAGTGTCAGATTGTTTAATAACAACTTGCGATTAATTTAGAAATTGTTTTGAAATAATTTAATTCGTGCCAAAACAATGAATGAGAGTTATATTTTCATTAATTAAATTTTTTTTCTCTGAAACTAAATTTTATATGGGTTAAATTGTAAGGTAAAATATAGTTTTCAAGAATGCAAGTTTAAACTAATTTAAAAAATGAAAAACTACAAGGGATATATTTGTAATTACACCTATACATGTATGTATGAAATGTAAGCTTACCTGAATCTCTGATATTGTATACATAATCTCGACATAAATTAATATATTTTATAACTTAGCTTGCATCAATATGAGCTAGCTTAATAAATTTCTCGACGTATTTCATACGCTGATCAAGCTTTTTCCTTATAAATTGAGGCATTTGATCTTGTAAGATTAATGAGCACAAAATAAAATAAAAAATAACTTTTGTTGTAATCACGAAGAAGGAACTAATACATGGTATACATCCTATTATTTGCCTAAAATACATTATTGTCCATCAGATTATAGACAGAATAGGCAGAACTATGGTCATGAGAACCCCTTCAGAAAAAAAAAAAAAAAATTCGCTTAAGGTTTTTTATTTTTTTCGGGTGTGTTTATACGAATACTTGAAGTGTTTGTCATTTAAAGTTATACCCGTCTCATTTAAGAAGTTTTGTTTACCAAATAATTGTAAGTTCGTATATTGAAGGAATTTTAATTCCATGTAGCCGTTGTCAAAAAAAGAAAAGGAGTTAAAAGGGACCATTTATTTATTTTGAATAAAAGTGTATCTCTCAATTAGTCAAGAAACGAGGGATATCTTTCAAATTATCTATCTCTTGTGCATACGGATGTATATATAAAATCAACTTAATTATGGTCATGCCATATGGTGCAATTCTAATAGTTTAGGTACAATTTTTTCCCCTAGAAGTATTGAAGTATCTTTCGAGACTAGCTAGACTATCAAGGAAACAAAGCTTTGTTGAAATATAGATGCATACGAGTTTTTTTACCTATATATAACCTTAAATGAGAATTTTTTTAGGTCAATTTTTTTTTTTTTCATTTGGAAGAGTTCTATAATTTTTAAAAATTGGTATTTAGTTCACTAACTTTCTTTTTAATGAAATATTTATTTTTTTTAAGGAGGCTCTTTATCTAGAAACTTCAACTTGATTAGGGCATTTTGGATTTTTTTTCCGTGCCATGTCAGCAAAGCTAAAAAGATAAAAGAAAACAAAAAGAAATTTTTTTTAAAAATATGAGATATTTGGTAGAATGTAGTGTTAAAAGGAAAGCTATCGAGCTAAGAATAATTGCATTGTACTAGGATTGAGAAAAGAATTATTAATTATCCTAATTTCGTATTTGATACACTTTAGAATTAAGATAAATAATTCATGCTTGAAAATTCGTCTCATTTGAGTGTGGGATAAATAATCAAACATGGGGATACACTTTTAGACTCCGTTCCTATTCTTATAGATGATCAGACTAAAGATAGTTTGACAACATTAAAAAAGAAGTAAAAGTTGTTATTGCCGGCAGGAACGCGCCGGTCAAGTCATGGTCATGGCCACCCTAAAAATTTTAATTTTTCCCTCTTATTTGACCCTTACAAAATTTTTATTTTCCCCATACATGACCCTTCAAAACCTTTGTTTTATGTGCCCCCTAACATGCATGTATATTTGAATTTGTAACTAATATGTTTTGTTCCTACTTTATCCCTACTTAGATCTTTTTTCAATTTTGTCTATACCATAATATGTAAATTGTTAAGTTTTTATCCAACATGATATGTAAATTAATGTTATATTTTTATCCTAACTCAAGTGCCTTTTATTTTTTATTTAATTTTCAAAATAAAAATTGAGGATGAAAAAAGTGAACTAGGGAAGATTTTCCTATTTCCAATTAGCGAAGACAAAATATCAGATTTTTTAAATAAACTGTAAAATCTCATTTTTAACAAGGGTAAAAGTGTCTTTTGACCAAAATTTAAAAAAAAAATCATTTTCTCTCCTTCTTCTTCTTCTCGTTCGATCTCACCCTCTCTCAGTTTCTCTCTCATTCTTGTTCTCTCTCCCTCCGTCGTCTCTCTCTTTCTCTTTGGAGTGCCTGCCACCGCACGAGACAAGCGCGCCACCCAGTTGGACCTCCGAGATGCCGGACTGCTGCATTGCCGAGCGGGGGGACGCGAAGCTTCGCCGTTGTCGTCGCTCGCCGGTGCGAATTTTGGCGACGAAATGCCCCGAAACCAGCGACGATCGATTCCTCTTGTCGTGGGCTTTCTCCAGGTATATATATCACGATCTCATTTTGCCTGGATTAAAAGTTACCATTTTGTGTAATTTTGAGCTAGGGTTCAACTTTTGATCCGATCATTAGATTTTGTTTTTGTTGTCATTTTTGGAATGTACTCGGAAAATGATGAAGTTTGATATATATATATATATATATATATATATATATATATTGACTATATTTGATGATCGGTACGAAAAATCATATCTAACGGCTTAGATTTTATCTCGTTTTACGTGACACTGGTTCGGTGTCGGCTCGGACCTGAACTGGTCGAATCATACATCTAATTTAGCTATTTTGGATGCTAGGAGTTCGGTAAAGAGGTTTGTTTATCGATTCAAAGCTCCGTTGAGGAGTTGATTTTTCACAAGTAAACGATCAAGGGCCTGGACTTGGTTCCCGACTCTCTGAGCGATCATTCAATAGTGCCTTGAGGACCCATTGGCATGATATCACTATTCTAGTGAGGTAGGGGTACAATTACCAAGTTTTATACCTATTTTGATTTAGAATGTACATTATGACCTATTTCTTGAAAATGTTGATTTTCATAGAATTCAATGGTTTGATTGGATATTTGATAAATTTGTGAATTATTGAGATATATTGGATTGTTTTGGGATTGGATTGTATATTTTTTATGCAGGTTTAAAATTTTGGTTTTGGGAAAATACAGTCGTTATGTTGCCCGATTTTCTGTAAATCCCAGAATAATATCAAATGAGTATTAAAGCATGATTTCTTGAAATACTTGATGCATGATTATTACACACTCTATGACATATTGTACCTACCATAGGATCACGTACTTGAGTTTCATTTTAGTATCATGGTATTTAGATCGCTGGCGAGTTGCTGCAGTGCTAGGTGAGAGACCTAGGCCCCTGCGCAGGATTTACTGACACACCTCTGGGTAATGTCAGGATGCTGGGTACCTCTGTTCAGAGGTATTACATGACCGTGATGAGAGGATAAGAGCTCATGTATATACTTGTACTTGGTTGATTTATGATATGTACAATGATGAACATGATTTCTTATGATTTTTGATTACTTTGCGAACTTATTTTATAAATGGATTTTGGAAAGGTGCTAACCATGCAAGTTTAAAATGTTGCATTCATATCAAAAAGGATAATTGAAATTCCTACTGAGCATGCGAATGCTCACCCCCTTTCTTTCCCTTCTTAGGTGATTTACAGTACGATTTGGAAAACTCCGGGGTGGAGTAATCTAAGAAGAAGTTTACCCTAGTTTGTGATTGGTAATTACTTATATACTCACCTTGGACTTGTAATAATATTTAAGGCTTATACTTTGAGTTTACTCTGTATTATCTATGATGCCCACTGGTGATGACGATGTGATGCATATTAATATTTACTATTATTAACAGTTTATATCTAGTGGTGATCACAAACTGTAGGAATTTAAAATTTGAACTATTTTTGTAAACTAGTTGTCGTCTTTCTAAAATTTTCTAAAATAAATTATGAATTTTCACTTGTGAAATTCATTTTCTGCCACTGGCCTAGAGTTTAGGTCGTGACATAAACGTATTTTATCAAGATAATATGATAATGAGAGTGTTATATGGCGCTTCTAAAAGATGAAAATTCGTCGAGAGCAAATATAGTGAGTTTTCTTTTCATTTGGAAATTTTATTACTCATAAATTTTAACTTTTTTGTATTATTATTGTATAAAAAAAATATCTTCGCCCCATTAGGAAAAATTGTTGGCTCCGCCATTGCGTTTTGAACACAGTTGGGAGACTATCCTCTCTATACTCAAGTCGAAAAACGTACATTCAAATGTTCGTATAATATTTTATCTAGAGTTGGTTGGAAAATTTGGTCGTGTTTTCCTTCGGTTTGCTTTTTGTTTTTGTTTTATGGCCTTTTCCTCTCCTCTTGAGAATCCGAAAATAATGATAATAATAATAATAATTAAAAGAGTTCAAAACAAATTAAATTGATCCTAAATTTAAAGCACGTAAGTTCATATGTACGATTTTTGACCAATTTTGTTTCTATTTTTTTTTATCTATACATAGTTCACAGTTCATTTTTTTAAAAAAAAAAAAATTGGGCTTAACTAATGACCACAAACAATACATACACATTCTACACTCTGACCCTCCCAAACTCACACACACATCCCTCAAACCTTGTACTAACTGAGCTAACCCAAGTTAGCTAGTTCATAGTTCATACTTATATATCAATAAACTAGCAGAGTTGAAACGTACGTATTGGTAAATTGCGAAATTACTTTTGAATATATCATATTTATTTAAAGATAATTACAAATATATCTCCTATATTTTATATTTTTTAAAATTAATTACCCATGCATTCATGGAAATTACATTTTACTCCTTAATGTTTACTATAAAATTCAGTTTTAGCCTATAAAATTTAATTTTAGAGAAAAAGTTCTAATAAATGAAAAATTTACTCTTATTCAGTGTTTTGAAACAAAATTTATTTCGAAATAATTTGTAAAGTAATAAAAGGTCGTTATCAAACAAACCGACAATACAAAAACACAAGGAATTTCTACAAATCTAGAATCTAGTTAGAAATGTTTTATGTTTCAATACACTTATGGAAGAGTGCATTTTAATCAATTAAAACTTTTCCCAAAATTAGATGTAACATGAGTAATTAAAAATATAGTTGTCAAAAACTCAGGCCTGAATTAAAAAATAAATAAAAATTAGAGGTATATATTTGCAACTGAATCTACACATTGAAATGTACTGATCATGATGAGTGACCGGTCTGGCTAAATTCGCTGGATCTTATTTTAAGTATTTTTCACATGTTAATTTCTCAATGAAATTTCCAAGTAAACAAATACATCTCTTACTAGTATAACATTAGATTTAAAAATTATTTTCGTAGCGGAAGATTGACCCGGGAATAATAAAAAAATTTCTGAAAACAATTGACTATATGCATAGTATTAATTCATAGCAAATAGGAATAAACAAAGAGAATAGATTTAATACCTCTTGTAGCCTATCAGCGGATCCTAGCTTTACTGTCTTCTAAACCACGATCTTCCAATCCAAGCGTCAAGCACAACTGAATAAACGTGTGGGCGTTGCGAACAATTTCTTAAACTCACACTTTAGGCCCTTGTAATTTTCTCAACACATAAGATTGCAAGAGTTTGTTGTACAGAGAATAGGAAAACATTCATTTTTTTCTCTCTAGTTTATGGAAATTCTATAGAAAATAATAAGTAGTAAATTCTGCTAGGATTTCACCTTATATATATATATATACTTATTAAACTATTTAATAAAAAAATTAATTAATCATATTAATTAACATATATATATATATGTATAACGTTTTTTTTGTTTTGGCCCTAGGCTTTTTTTTTTTAATAACAAAACATAACTTTTGTTAACGTAAGGTTATATATATATATATATATATATATATATATATATATATATATAAGTTTAAATTAATTAATCTAATTAATTAATATATATATCTCAAAAAAAAATTCAGTTTCCCAATTTCTATTTATCTAATTATCTGATAATTAGATATTTTTAAATTCAAAATTCAAACAAATTAGGAAACTTATCTCTCCATAACTTTAAATTAATTAATTAATAACAATTATTAATTATATATAGATAAACTATCTATCTAGACAAAGTGTACAGTAATAGAAATAATGTAATATCCAGTACAATGTTTGTAAAACGTAGAACTGGGAACCTATGGACTTGTAATTCAAGTTCCAATAAATTATGACATTTGATTAAACTCTTTAATTAATTTGTCTAATTTATTAATTCTAGTATTACTCCACTAAAAATTTGGAATTGCACTATTGAAATTACAGAATTAATTTACTCAGAAAAGATCGAGCAATTCATCGATTTCATCATTACATGTAGTTCAATCCTCTATAAATAATTCATAATTGGAGCAAGGTTATATTCCATTTACCTCTCCAATTACATCCTTATTCGTGTGTATCATTGATTCTCTAATGAATAATTAATTTATAAATCTATTATAAATTGAGTACTCAAACTGTTCAAGTTCTAAATCAATACACAAGGGAATCATCTTTCTAGATTATAAAATGCATAAACCCTAACATATAAAATGCATGACACATTAAATGACAGATCTTGTTCTTTATTCCGATGAGTGAACAAAATTTTCAATTAATTAAGACAATGATGATAAAATAAGAAATTTTGGAGGGAAAAAAATAATAAACTTTTAAATCATGATTAATCTATTAAATTGTTCCTTACCTACAATATATATTTTCGGAGAAAAAGAGAATTAGTGGTGCCCTCAAGCTCCCCCATACAGTTTTCGCAATAACAACCAATCAGGGTTACCAATTTCTGGAGACCACACAGTGAAATAACATCAATTCTTTACTGGTTACCCCTAAAGTACCAATTAGCCTAATCTCACATACGAGATTGGAATTTTTCTTTTAATAATAAAAGTGAAGGCTCAAAGAAAAGCCCTTGCGGCATTTAGCCGCACCAGTTTAAACGTCTAATAACCATAATATTAGGAAATACAGATAATTCATATAATCAAAGAATAATTGACTAATAGAGTGATGAGTGACGACATATGAGTCAATATTCTAAAAGATAACTTAAAATTATGGGACAGAGTCTAAATTTGGAAAATGAACGGGGTCACACTCCATAGACGCATGCATATGGTAGTTTTCGATCGATTCAAATTTTTTTGCAATCTAATTTTCAGTTGTTGTCAACTGCAAATTAGTAAACACACCGTTAATGTTGCATGGATTTGTAATCGCCACTTATATATATATATATATATATATATATATATATATATATATATATATATATATAGGTTGCGAATTCAATAGGTATTTTTTTTTTAATTTATGGGGTAGCTATTTTTTTTTAACCATTGGATCACCATCTAATAATAATTCAATGACTATAATAAAGTACATGAAAAGACGTATATCATTAATACTCTTTTTTTTTTTTTTTTATAATAAAAAATATATATATTAAATTTTCATTGACCAAATTAATACATAAAAAAAAAAAATACTTACTCGTGTGTGTTTTTTTGGCGTTGTCTTGAACGTTGTATTTTGGTGTCTAGTGTGCGTGTGATGTCTAGTGTCGTCGTTCCTCCTATTTCGCATCGTATATAGAGCACAGTCAAGTTCGTGTCATGGGTCGTCCCCGACCCGAATCGCGAGGCTGATGTCACGTGACTCATGCTCATCGTCATCCTGATCTGCTAGCTTAGCTAGCCCAGTCAGTCCCACTTGATCCCTCCCCGCAAATCAAAATCCAAGAAATTTCCAAATGTGGGTCCCACTGATTGAATGACCAAAACGACCCTGACATATCGACCCTGATGATGAAATGATACCAATGATGCAGTTTATGCAGTCAAAGAGAGAGGGCAAACAGGTTTAGGACTGAAGTGACCCGAGGATTCGTATGAGGATTAGTGCACTTTGATTTGATGGCCGGAGGGCACAATCGTCATTCCAATATAATGCCACGTGTCGCTCATCCGTTCGGCTCCTTTCCTGTAATGGAAATATTTGACTCAAGTTCATGCTTCGATCTGGATCGGCCCATTGTCGGAGAGAAAAGGGCATCATTTAGTACGGACCGTCGGAGGACGGCCTCTCAAAAGGCGTTGCGCGCCACCTCCAATTGGGTTGAATCCAACGGCTGGGGTTGAATTTTGAAAAAACGACGTACGAATTGACCTTTTTTACGCTGACACATGCTTGATTGGCTTCGTTAATGAAATAGATTTTGTACCAAGATTTCCTGATTTCAAAGTGATGGTGATCGATGATCGATGATGACGTCACCAGAATTTTGACTACGGCTAATATGTCGACACGTCCGTTTTGCGTAATTTGAATTTTATCCTTTTAAGGGAAGATTTAATTCTTTTAACCTTTCTATTTATGTTTGTTTTTGGCTCTATTTTGTTTAAATACTATTTAATTGAGATGTCTTAAAAAAAAAAAAACACAACATTTTAACCCTTTTGATTCCCTACAAGGCTACAAGCCTGCAACTAAAATACATATATATATATATATATAAATATAGTTTTTTTTTTTCATTTTGTCACGTCTTGATATTAACTATGAAGTGATCCTTATCATCCACGATACAAAAATTGTTCAGTTAATTTACAAAATTATTTTTAAAAGAAAAAAAAAAAGAAATGAAAATAGAAGTAGTGAATTCCGATAAAGTGAAATTAGAAGGTGGAGAATCTAGAAAGTAAAGATGAGGAGGAGAAGAATGGAATCTAGAAAGTCTATGCTGAGGTTTTTGAGATATGCAGAGTATGGTCAGTTTAAAGTTAATTAATTAATTACAAGCCTATAGTCCCAACTCACTATCTATCTTCGGCAAAGTTTAGGCTAAGATTACTAAATAAGAATATGCAACTCAATGTTTACCTAATCAGGTATACAAATATGAAACTCTCGCTACCTTTTTTTAGTAAAAACTTAATTAGACATGATAAAAACTTAACAAAGAGATATTCTACACACATGTATGTGGGTGTGTATATATATATATAAATCCAAGCTAGCTGGAGCAACTTGAAATTGCACAATGATTTGGAAATCTACAATCCACGATTCTGGGATCTAATATTCTTATCATTGAGTCATATCGAATAGGAAAAATGGTACTAACAAGTTGCACAATGCTGGCCTTATTATTGATGGGAGGAAAATATACATTATGCTCAATTGAAAGTGGTCTACCAAATAATCATGGCCGCTTGATTAGCTTCCTGAGCTACTCCAACCTTACGGCCCCACCATTTGATCATAGAGAGGAGGAATATATTGGATATTGCGAGAGAGAAGGAGTAGTACTGCTGACTATAGCTACTGGCCGGCTGTCTGTTGATTTGAGCGAATATGCTCTCTTATGGGATATTGATCACTAGTCTGAACTCCCGCCCTTTTTAGCTTGTCTTAAGCTTTTTTGAGTTTAGACCTTCCATGTTTCGGCTATCACATCCTGATTCCGAGTGCCATAACTATAATATCAAAATAATATCTTCTTCCCGAAAAAAACAAAAAAAAAAGAAAAGAAAAAGCTAGAATATATATATATAGATGTATCATGCTGCATATATAGTATATGTGTTGATCATATCATGCTGCGGTTATTTAATCATATATATATATATATATGAGTTTTTTTATGCATATTATTTTGCTTAATTAAAATTGATTATACACATTTTTTTATATAGTAAAAATAGAAGGAGAAAAATATTAAATAATAGATTTTTATTTTATTTTTTTTAATTACTCAAATTATGATAGTAGTTAGATAATAATTCAATGGATAAAGAAATAAATATCTATGAATAGATAAAAAAAAATACTTATTGAATTGAATATATATGTATCTATATATCGATATATCATGCCGTATATAGTATATGTCTTGATGATGCGACTATTTAATCATATATATATATATATATATATATATATGTCTTACAAGTGCTGTGTGTTAGATTGAGACATAATACTCATGTACATGTATAATAACGACCTAGGTCATCATGATATGTGTATATATATTTAGTTGAGGTATATATACCAATATACATGCAGCGTATGTATGTAATATGATTTTATTTTAGGAAAAATAAAGTTGCAGCTATATATTACTTCTTCTAGGTTACAGCCAAAATCTCTCTGCTGATGGATGCCAACGTATTCTGGCAAACACGTTCACTTTGTTCACGTTTTGATGCTCTACCTACAGATTTATAAGAGAATCAACATATGTACAATTATTACATATGCATTAAGAAAAATTATTGATAGAGTCACAGTTACAGTCGTGATTAATTACACGAGTCCCTCTACGTAGTCGTATAATATATATTTGTTTTCGTGTTTATATATGATAACCAGAAAGTACGCACGTACCTGCCAAATTAATGAATCACAAAGCCCTACTTGCTCCATTTATACGTGATCAGCTTCTGATCATAGTGTGCTTATCTGAACTTAATAATTAATTATGAGAGGAGAATAACGTGCATTCTGATTGCTGAGATCAGAATTTGTGGTAAATATTTATTAATTGAAAAAGAAGGTGTGATCTAGTGTACCATTTAAATTTTACTTAAAGATTCTAAGGTGACAGTACTAACATTACGAAAACAGAGGAAAACTTTTGTAGTTTTCTTCAGAAGTGTACGTCGTCCGAAACTTGGCCAGTCAAATTCAGAAAAACTACGGGAGACTGCACTGCATGGGATATAAACAAATTCGTCAAATATATTTATATAAAAAGGAGAAACGGTCCTATAATTAGTTACTAAATTAGAACAGTCTCATTAATTTGGTTTCCAGCCAAACTTTAAATTTTGTCATTTTTTGTTCATTACATATTAAAAGTATGTCATATTAGTCTTGAGGCATTTTTCCCTTAACTTCCAAAGTTTAAGTATTAAGGGTAAATCTTGATCTATATAAAATTCAACTTTTGTATTGTCCTAATTAACTTTGAAAAAAAAAATTCATCTCGTCTTGTTCGTTAAATATTTAATGGAGATAGTTAAAAAAAAAAGACTAAAATAAAACAATATGAGAAATTTTAAAGTTAATTAACCAAAATTAAAACTTTGGCAATAGTATTTTAAGGACCGATATATATGGCCGATTTGATGAATGTATCAGCTAAAACCGGGACAAGAAAACTTAAAAGACAGGCCTAAAATTTCCCGTTAATAAAAGAAAGGCCTAGAAATTAAATCTAGGTACGTAGCTAGTTTGTCTAAAAAATATATATATAATATACAAACCGAAGTAAATATATATAGGTTGCCTAGCCTCCTATGATATCAAAGAAAATATGAAATGCATGCAGCTTTTGGAAAGTTTCATTCGCATATTTCAACCATAGCTAGCACATATTGATGCGGGCAGGTTCAAACTTTTCTTTTGCGTGAGTACGAATATTTGTAATGCCATGATATCTCGGTAGACTATAATAATATTCTTACTCAGATTCTTTGTGGTTTTTAGTTTAACCTAGCTAGTGCCTAGCGCAGTCCTCCACATATATAATTATTTCCCATAATACACTGTCAAGTCTCATGAAAATAATCAATGATTTTTTCTCTGCTGGTTTATCAATCGATACAATTATCTAACCCTAACCGCTCATCATTTGAGTCTAATCAACTGCACCTTCATGCAGACGTCGAATATATTATATATATGCCAGAAAAAATTAAAAACTAGCAAGATATCACATAATTACTTAGTATGCATTGTAAAAACCGGTTTTTTAAAAGGAAAAATTGTAATTTGTGGCCAGTGGTACTGTGGTAACTTGGCATTTTCCGAATATAAAATTTAAAACATCTGAAATGAACCTAGATGTTAGGCTAGGTTCATATGGGCAAAAGTGTAAATAAATTTAAAATAGAGACCAAAATGCAATTAAAAAGGGGCGTAAATGTAAAGAAACTTATAAAACGAATAAAAGTCAAATTTTCAAAACAATGATTTGCAAATGAAAAACTGCCACATGGCCACTAATCTGAATATTTGCCTTTAGATCCTCCCATTTCTTTCTCCTATTTTTTCCCCCACATCTTCAACATAGCCAAATGGTCGACTTCTCTTTTCTTTCCATGCACAATAACAAGGCAATGGTTAGCTTGACTCTATTCCTTGCCATACTGCCTTCAATGTCCAACCTCCTCCTCCTCTTTGATTGGTTGACAGAAAACAAAGTTATAAGCGGCCAAATGACCACACAAATAAAATGAGTTTTCACCATTGACTCACCCACTCACCACCGTTGAGCTGTGTCAATAGTACGATTAACTTGTGTATCCAAAACACCTACCACTGAAGCCACGTCGATGGAAATACGGGAATAGTCGTCTAAAGTTTCAGCCACTATCGAATTGCCGCCGTTAGACCATCGGAACCTCTTTATCACTAACACATGTAGACTCGATGATTGGATATTGGCAACAACGTACATCTCTTTATCGGAGATTGAAATTCCTCTGCCAAGTGGTTTTTCGGAATTTTAGCCGTTTGTATAAATTAATTATGGCATTCTTCTAATTATTCTTGTGAAGCAATTATTTTGACCGTAAAAGTTATATGAAGCGAAGGAACAGATTGAATCATGAATGAATATGGTTGGGTTGTACTGAATTGAATTCCATATACTAGAAAAAATTTCGAATTAAAAATTTTGTTCTTTTACAAATATTTATAAAAGTAGTCCTTTTGAAACTTTTCGAAGTTAAGGCCTATTTAAGGCTCAGGACCGACGAACTTTGATATATACCATCGGTACACTTTTCGATTTGGCACAAATTTTGAGGCACAAGGCTCATATTCAGTCACGTTTTATATATCATGGGTGATTTCGGCCCAAAACTTAAATTGGTCGAATTATATATCTAATTGGAAGCTAAGAATGCAGTGATAATATTTGATTTCCTATTCGAGACTTTATTGGAAAAGTGATTCTATGAAACAAGTTAATTTGGTTTCTAATTTGCCTATTTGAAAGTTTCAAATGACAAACGAAAATTGGCATGACCTTGGATAGTAAACTCTCGCATTCAATAGAGGCAAGTTATTGATATCTAAACTTTTATGAAAAATTGAGTATATTTGGAAATATTTTACCTATTGTAAAAATTTTGTGAATTAAATATTCTTTATTTAATTTTGGTAATTATTTTGGATAAATATAATATTTTGGAATAAAACTTACTGCATGATTATTTTGTGATTTTTAACAAATAGTATATAGACTTATCAATGCCATTCATATAGTATTGTATGCTTTCATATCACATACGCAACTGTGGACTTACGGTATCTAAATAGGGTACTCAATATTACAAGTGTTTCATTTGAATATCTCGATCAGACATATCATTATGATTGCATCGCATTATTATATGTTTGGCAGTATGGATATATAGAGAATTTGGAAATGTGTTTGGTAAAGATTGGGAATTTGTAAAACTTTGGATTTTAGAAATATATTTGGTAAAGATTTGGAATTTATGAATCTTTGAATTTTGGAAACATAATTGACAAAGATTTAGAATTTGTGAACCTTTAGAATATGAGAACGTATTTTGTAAAAGTTAGAGTTTGGTGAATCTTTGAATTGTTGTTTATAAAGAGATTTTATAAACCATTTAAAATAAATTACTAACTGTATAAGAATTTAGATTTAAATATTCTACTATTTAAAACTTGGAATCAATTCTCTACTAGGCGTTAGCTCACTCTCCCTCCTTCATCTCAAGTAGTGTCATGTGAGAAACTCAAAAACATAATGAGTTGAAGAAAGCTTGTTAGTAATTTTAGTAATTGATAACTACTTGGAAGACTCCTATATTTAATTCCTTTAATTTTAGAAGTACTCTATGGCTTATATTTTGGATTTGATCTGTATAACTACTATGCCTAATTTGTGAGAACGATGATGATACACTGAAAATGATTTTATTAATTACATTATCAATTTACGTCTAATGGTGATCACACATCTATGAGAATTTTCATTTTGAATTATTTTATTAACTTTTTCCCAAAATGTCGTTTAAGACTACTCTTCATTTTTCTTAAAAATTATAAATTTATCTAAAATAACTATTAATTTTCTACTTGTGAAACTCTCACCAATGACCTTGGATTTGGCTCGTGACATGTATTATGAAAAAAATCGTAGTTATTGCATGTTTTTTCTATTATATATATATATATACACGCTCGTTAATCTAATTGCCATCTGCAAAGTTACATAGTTTTTCAAAACAAATGTCCAAACGTTACGCATTACTCAATAGAAATTAGAATTAATTACGATAATCAATTTGGGACAAAATTTGCACCCATGCATGATTGGGTTTGGAGGCTAGACTAGTCCGTCCGGTAATCCAAGTATCCCATAACCAGGGGCGGAGGGAGAATGGGATATGCCCACTGGATTTTTTGGGGGGTGAAGAAAAAATTATCCCAACTGAAAATGGGCCAAAACAATTGTGCGCTCCGACTGAAAATCGGCCGAAATTGTGCCTAAGGCTATATTGGGCCAACGTTATCTTTTGCACATTGGGCTTAATAAAGACAAAAAAGAAAAATACACCCAATATTGACTTCTCATGTGTCACATCATAATAGCATCCGCTCATTTTTCCCTCCTTTTTTTCTTCTGTATTACAACATGTTCTAGAAGCAAAGAAAACAGCTTCCTTTATTTCTTTTTGCCCAGAACCATTACAATTGAAGGATCCCAGTACCAAGAAGAAACCACTAATAAATCCTTTTAGATTTTTTTTCTTTAAAGATCACATCTTTCCTTCGAGGCAATATTAGGATCATTAAAGCAACACATAAGGTCTTTCATTCTTTAATACCTCGTCATGGTGCAAAAGAGCAGAGCTTAAAGAAAGCTCCTTTCACTCCTACTCCATATTTCTTGATAGTAAATAATTCTAAAAAATTTGCCTTCTTGAAACTCAAGGACAAAAATCGCTCTTTGGACGGATTCTAAGAGAACTCAGACAACCCATTAGAGTCCTCCACGTGAAGAGGTAAAATCTGAAATTCCCTTTTTTATTGTAAAATTTTTTGGGCAAAATTTTTTGAGTCTTAAGTATGTCATATGCCACCACTAAATAAATTTCCTAGACATTGAAGGTCCCTTAGTGCAATTTGAAATGACCCCTTTTATACACAAAATTGGTGGTTCAACCTTACCAAAAAGTAAATAAATAAACAAATAGAAAGGAAAATCAGTGGTTTGAATTGCTAAAGCATGGAAGATCATTTCCGATCAATGGTGATAACCTGGGTTGGCTGGTCAAAAGTTTTGAAGGCCCCCTCTATGTATATTGCAACTTTTGATCACTAAAATCACAATTGGAATATGGAGTAGTCACTCACTGAGATTCTTGAGTACGTAGGTGATTGCCAAATCAAGTGACTCCATACGTGATCACATTATTATTTACGGCAAATGAAAGAAGCCATTTATTTATGTATTATTTTTTGTAGAGGATAGAAAATGAAAAAAAGGCCATTTATTTATGTATTATTTTTTATAGAGGATAGAAAATGAAAAAAAGTTTTGGCTATCTATTTGTTGTGTGTGCAATGCAAAGATTAATTTCCCCCTATCTTAGGCTCAGTAGAGGAAAACTTGGGTTAGTTAGGTGGTTATCAATTTTGTAGGAGTTCAAAGTAAGTATAATAACTATTTTTGTGCTATAATAACTGCCATTTTGGACCTATAAAATTACGGAACTAACCTCATAAACAGCTTCAAAAACTTGCGAAGCTGATGTCAGTATTGACTTTTTCGGTAGCCAAAAAGATATATTACATAAATGATATCACAAGCCCCTAATTTTTGATCCGAAAGATTCCCGAACCTTAACATGGAAAACCAATAGGCAGGACCAACTTAGCCTAATTTCTCCTTCGTAGGTTGTGTATTTGCAAAAATCAGCATATTTCGAAAAGGCCAAATTGTGTGGGTATGTGTTCATAAGACGAAAGGCCCAAATCGATATTCAACTAAAAAACCCATGAAAATCTGCTGACCCTTGTAGGGACTGAGCCTTATGGGCCAGGCCCATTAACATACCAATGTTTGAAGTTTCCATTCGGGATGATTTTATATGGTAAAATTTCAAAAAACTGAAAAATCATCGGAGTTTAAATTTGTCTGAAAATCTCAGATTTATTTAAAAAATATCATTTTTAAAACTATTGACAATAATACCACTTTTTACAAATTCATAAAGTATTTGACTTAACCGTATAAGTTCCTTTGGTACACAATTCTGATTTCTTAATTAGCTCAATTGGTTACGCAAATTACTTTGAGTACTCTTCAAAAGTAATTTTGGAAAAAAGTGACATTTTTATAACTGTTTAGGAAAGTGTTATTTTCATAAACAAAGTTTAAATAATGACACATTTCTAAATAAATCCAGAATTTTTTAGAATGTTCATCCATCCGGGATTTCTCAAATTTTCAGACATTTGGCCTGAATTTTTTTGTAAGAAGCCCATTTTATTTCCGGGTTTTTTTATTATTATTTTTCAGACTTTGGGCCTGGTTTTTTCGTAAGAAGCCCATTTTATTTCATGGTTTGGTTTCCTGAAAGATAATTAGAAGTAGAAATGGTAGAGGTGTTTTTTTGGGTTCCAATTCCAAATATGTACTGTATGTACTATAACAACCTTTTGAAAGTAGAAATGGTAGAGGTGTTTTTTTGGGTTCCAATTCCAAATATGTACTGTATGTACTATAACAACCTTTTGAAATAACGCCAACATGTACTATACAAATCCCAACTCTCATCAGAGAAATAATTCCGAGAACCCCCAAAAAGAAAACGATACCTATGATATTTTTTAAAAGATTAAAAAAAAAAATCAATATAATTTCAAATCCAATCAATTCATTGGTTGTCCAAAGAGAGTAACACATAGTCAATGATAATTCGCAAAACAATAATCTTTTTATTAATTGCACATACATATATATATATATATATATAAAGAAAGTTACAAAGAAAAGCAGTCGGCGGTACTTCCTCTAACATGACCTGCGTGATGATTAGAGTTGGACTTGGGCGGCGGAGCGTCGTGGGGGTGGGCGGCGGATTCCAATCTCCGCCGAGTCGACGGCCGAGGAAGATTCTCCGGCACGATGGACTCGAGCGAATTGAGGTGCCACGGCGGACACACTCTAATTCGGTCACTCCATTTGGCTAATCTGATCACGTGTTCGGATTTGGATGGCTCCACCACTACTGCTACTACCTCTTCTACTACTGCTACTACTAGTTGTTGTTGTTGTTGTTGTTGTTGTTTAGCAATAGCATTAGTTGCAGCAATATTGGCGTAATATTGGCCGTTTGATTCGGTGCTTCTTCCCATCAAAACCAAACTCACCATTTCTAATCCGATTATCAGCCCCGCCACGCCTCCGATCCTCTTATTAGATCCCTCCACCACCTCGTCTTTCTTTATTATGCTATATATAAAAATAAATAAAATGTTAAAAAAAAAAACAATAATTAAACAAAATATATACATGTGTGGTTGGTTGGGGCTTGTTACCATGGAAATTGAGAAGTCTTTGAAGGGAAATATGGGCTTGAAGAGGAGGGCTTTGGTGGTAGGTTCAGGCAGCAACTGGTTCGAATCGCCATCTGATTTTTTTTTTTCTTTTTTCTTTTTCTTCTTCTTTGCAATTATGGGTTTAAAATTAGAACTCCACTTACGACCCAAGAGAAGGTGTGTATGTGTATATATATATATATACGGATTTGACGTGTACGAATTAACTGATCCGGCTCCAACAAAAATACAAAATCAGATAAAATTTCGAAAATTTAATGGGCTTATTCTTTTTCTTTTTCTTTTTTTTTTCTTTTCCTTTTTGGATTTCAATTACTCCTCGAAATAATATGCGAATTTTCCATTTTACAAAAAATATGAAAAATCGGTTTATTTAATTTTTTTTTTTGGACAAGTAAAAGGTCAGATTAGGTAGAAAGAACGCTATATTATATTGGATTAGTTACGAATATAATCTGTGCCCTTTTTCGTTTTTAAACTTACAATCATATATATTTTTGAAACTACATTTCACCTCTTAAGATTCTAAAATAAAGTTTCCATTTCATGTCCAAATCATCTAAGTTTGAGGAAAAAAAGGTTTTTAAATAGATTAAAATACACTACTTATTCAATGTTTAGAGACAAATTATTTCTAAATAGATTATAAATTTCGTTAATTTATATTTTGTTTCGAACTTTTGGTTATTTGGTAATTATACTGTTTTTTTTTTTGGTTGTTCATTAACTTGTTCGGAAATAATTTGTGTTTCAAAACACATGAATTAAGTGTAAAAAAATGTGCTCTCGTTGATTAAAAACTTTTTCTTCAAACTTAGATGTTTCAGAGGTAAAGTTTAAATATTACGTGATAATTCCTGAAAGTAAAGTGTAGTTTTTAAAAATGTATGATTGAGTTATTTGAAAAAAAAAAAAAAAAAACTACATGACATATATTAGTAAACGAACCGATTTTGTATTTAGATACATCAATATGTCGAGCGAGGCGTTACGGTGTTAATGCCGGGTGATGTAACTAATAATATCAGGGCTTTTCTATTAAAAATATCTTTTATTGTCATAGCTTAAACTAAATATCTTTTATCCTAAATATTACGTTATTTATTTATTATAAGAGGAAAAGATATTAGTCATTTTTTTCTTTTTAGGGTCGAACTCGAAAGTAATGTAAAAATGTTAATAGCATTATTGAGTTGCAATTTAAACACGTGGATTTGAGATTAATCAAAGTCCAAAAATGGCTGGCTGGTTGGGTTTGGTTGGTTTGCTTGCCGTCTTGCAACTCCGCTATTCATCTTAGTGACGCGTGTTGGAAAGAGTCTCCTATTCCTTTCCCGTATAAATACGCCAACTCATGTCCTTCTCCTTCCATTGCTCCCTGCCAAAACACTCGACACCTTATTCTATTTCTTCGGCTTTAATTGGCTCCTACTATTAAGCAGCATATCCCACTAGCTATTTTTCTTTTAAAAAAAAAAAAAAAACAGAAAAAAAAAACCTAATTTGCTTCCTTCCAAAGAAATTTTGATATATTTTTCTTTAATACTTATAAACAAGGATGACAATTTCACACTCGCTTTCTTTTTGTAAATAGGAAAATTCATTAATTCAATGAAATTGGTGCGGCCATACCCTCTTCAGTAAGGCCGAAAAGCAACTCAAGTAGATCCTGTAGGCGAATAATGAACTCGCCATTGTTGGCTATAAACCATTTTACCACAAAGTGGGTTTACCAGTTATTATTATTGAAAAAAAAAAAAGATTTAAGTGATTTTTGATTTATAGGTTAATTTCAAAGTATTATACATAGTACGAACACTGCTATAAAATAAGGCAAAGTCGTCGTTATATTCCATGTCGTTTTATGATGTCAGCGTAATGTGGAAAATAATTAGCCTTTAGTATCACCAGAAAAACGACACAAAGTCCTGTATCGCTTAAAAAGTGACGGGAAAACGATAGAATATGACATCATTTGCCGATGTTTTACTTCGCTTTTCTAACGACAGGAAAGCTCTTGTACGACGTCGCTGAAAGAGCAACGTTGGTAGAAAAGTGACATCATTTGGTTAGTTTTCAATTTTAGGATTTTGCACTTAGTAGAACATTTTCATTTGACACTCTCCCTCCCTCTTGCCGCCACTTCTCTTCGTTCTTTCTCAATTTTTTCTGGCCATTTGAGGCAATTTTAGCTTTATTAAGTCAATTTTTTCCATACAATTCGTATATAATTGCATTAGACTTTGTTTTTATTTAATTATTTCATGTTTTAGTTTAGATTTTATACTTACCCTAATCTAAGTTATAATCGATGCTTCTCTTGTCATTTCTCTATTTTTTCCGGTTACTTGAGATAATTTTAATAATTTAAGTCACATTTTTTGCTAGAATTCATATATAATGGCACTGGGCTTTGTTTTTATTCGAATATTATCTAATATTTTCATGTTTAGTTTAGGTTTTATTTTGAACAATTTTTCTATATAGCCATTTGAATATAGTTAAGAACATTGAGATTCTTAATTACTCCTAAAAGTGTCTAATTCATTAGTTATTAGATTAAAATTATAGCTTGATAATTTATTTTATTTTTTATGTATTTTATAATTTTGGTTTTACGTAATTATTATTGTACTAATATGAGTTTTTTACTTTGATATATATATATATATATATATATATATATATATATTAGAGGTTTGGAGTTGATCACAAGAGAAAAGCATTGTGATTTGTACAAATATTGATAATTATATGAGATAATTGCTCTCTAAATTATTTTTTCTTCGTTCTTAAATTTATATTTTGCTTTTTTTTTTTTCCGCTGAGTTTTAGTCTTCCATAATTTATATTTATTAATATTTTTACTATAGTAATAGTTGGTTTAATTGTTTGATATATTTGTATTCTCTTGTTATTTCAATTCAAGATTAATATTAGTAATGACATGAAGATTAGTGATGATCATTAGTTCAACCTTAGTCTAGAAGCTTTTAATTATTTGAGGTATGTTCTCTAACTATTTTTCTTAATCACGCTAAGATATGTATATTTGTTTATTTTAAGGTTTGGAAAATCTTACATAGAGGAGATTAGATATAAGGATGAAATTATTATGTGTGATTTGTTATTTTGTTTTTTTTTTTAATTATGAATTAAAACTTTGATAGGATTTATAAATAGAAGAGACTCTACCCAATTGTTATCAAGTTGTTAATATATGTAGATTTAAAAATTAATTAATCTTAATTAACTTTAATTTATGTTTATTTTTTTTCATTTTTCCTAGTTTGATTAGAATGGATAAAAAGTGAACATCGGCCGATAGATTATCGATTGGTATAGAAATGGAGTCGGGATTGTTTTGGAATTTATTATGGAGAATGCAAACAAATTCTAATGCCATCATATGTCCTTGTGTTAAGTGTTGAAATTTAAATAAGTTGAGTGCTAAGAAGATAATGATAGAAAATGACAAGTAAAAGATCTAAGTAATATTACTACAGAGAATGGTCCACGAGAGACTCATGCTGAATTTTGGTAATCTCGGATACTAATGATGGAAAATGACAAGTAAATATTAGTTGTTCCATGAAATCATGAGTAAGATTAAGAACTTACTTATTGATTTTTCTTTTGATTTTATTAGTCTTTGTAATAACTTATTTATGATCTTTATTAATAATTAAATAATTAGAGAGTATTAGATGTTACTTTTCATTTACCCTCCAAATAATACATTTAGTTTCTAGATCCTTTAAACTTGGATGTTCATGAAGAAATTTGCCTCACTATAATAGAGTAAGTCTTTTTTTTAATAGTTTATTACTGTTATACATTTTACATAAACTAATAGAAATATGTGTTTCCAATTTTATTTATATCAATCAAAAGGGCATTTCAATTACATAATGACTTCAAAGGATTAAGAGGATATAGAGCTAATGGTCCGGTTTAGAAGCATCTCAATAAGGTACGTAAATGAGTTGTCTTATATATATATATATATATATATATATATATATATATATATATAGGTTGCCAATCCAATAGGTATTTTTTTCTTTACCTNCTATAATGAAGTGCATGAAAAGACGTGCATCATTAATGCTCTTTCTCTCTCTTATTTTTTACAATAAAAAAATATGCATGCTAAATTTTCATTGGCCAAATTGATACCTACCTATAGATAAAAAGAAAAAATACCTACTGGATTGGTGTATATATATATATATATATATATATATATATATATATATATATATATATGCACATATCTGTTGATTATATGTTGTTCATTCTAACATATGTTATTCATTCTAACTTGTTATGTATTGTTTCTACTTGTATGTAGTGTTCTAGACAACTATCACGTATTGAATGCTATTTTTATGTATGCAAATATGTGAGTAAGATCATTGAACAAGTTAAAATTCGATCATTTCTCACTATAAAAGTATATGCCAATTTTATATATAAGTTAAATTTTAATATATAATATTGTGTATTTTAAAATAAAGTTCAATATTCTAACAAACTTATTATTTTTTGATTGTATAGTTTCAAGTACAACATTTCTGCACAATGGACAATATAAATACGATTCATGAAGAATGTAACGAAGAGCTTATGGATTATATTAGTTGAGATTATCCTTTATCTCACTTGATCATAACTTATCATAGATATGTATGTAGCTTTTAGGTTGATGTTCTTATTTTTGACTAAATTCATTAACTTAGATTATGTACGTTAGTTGTTAGTATATTATTAGTAGTTTAATTTATAACTAAACCTTAATTAGGCATTCTATTTTTACATATGTGGATTTGGTGTTATATGTATATTTTGATGATTTTGTAATTCTGTTTTTTTTTTTTGGTTGTTGTAAATGAAATCTAGGGGATTTTAATGAATTTTAATTAAAAATTCCCTCAAAAATGTTTATCACGTTGCCAGAAAAGTGAAGTGATATATATATATATACTACGTCGTTAGAAAAATAATATCGTAGACATATAATGTCACCAGAAAAATAACGTCGTATATTTATGACGTCACCAAAAAAGTGACGTCGTATGGAAAAATACTTTTTTTTTTGGAGGGGGATGCTAAGACCTTTTGTTTGTTTCTTTGATGTGGGAAAAGAAAATTTTCCGCCCAAGAAGTTTTTTCTCTGTCTATCTTCGATGGTGTTTCACGTTGATAAATGATTTCCCACTAATAAGAAGAAAAGCAAAAAAATATTTCAAAACTAGTCTACTACAGTACTACTGTATCATATCTAATAACGTGTATCATGTGTTGTCATGTATACTAAATAATATTATTTAATGAAACATTTTATTGAAGGAAATAATATTTAATATATCATTAACTGATCATCTAAATAGATTTAATATATTGTTAATTAAAGAAGTTTAATACATTTATCTTTTTATTTCTTAAAAAAAAAGGAAAAAAAGACTAGGTTAAGGGTAATTTACTCTTAGAAATAAGACTGGGCTACTGCCAAGGGTCATTATAGGGAAAAAAAATGTTTAATTTGATCATTTTTCATCTTATACAATGGCCAAGGGTAATTTACTCTTTATGTATTTTATAAATGTTTAAGAATAATTAATATATTTGTCTATTAAAAATATTGGTTTCTTAAAAAAATCAATTTAAATACTAATTTAATTATTTTTAAAATTTTTAATATCTATGATAATTTGGTCTATATAATGCTAATTTCATTCTATTCCACAATAAACCAAATATAATAATCTTAATTTAGGTATTGATTCTAAAATGTCAACTAAATAAATAAATCAATTTTTTACTCGATTCTCGTTATCATTATCATTATTATGACCGTTCTTTGTGCACTTTGGCTTTACAATCAAACACCACCTTAATTTTTTGAAGAGATTCATTCACGTTTTTTTTTTCTTTTGTCTTTGTCCACTATATTTTTTATTACTTTTATTTCAACTACATAATGCATTGTGAATATGCTATATCTCCAATTATATATTGTGCTTTTTTAAAAAAAAGATTATTTAAAATTTTGAAATACTATATATATATGTATATGTGTCAATTAACAACTAATATTGCTTCATAATAGATAAAAATACAATAGGTTTAATAATATAGCTAATAATTAGAAAATAGTAATAACCAATATATCAATATGTAAGTGAATTTTCTTTACTGTCTTATTCTATATAAGGAAATGAAAACGATGGCTTTTTATTACCAAAATCCCCCGAATTTGAAATAATTTAGTAAAATTAATCCTAACCTCAATTTTTTAGAACAAAACCTCATGAAATCCCTTAATATTAGTTTTGTTAGAAAACAAAAATGTTTATGTTAGTTCTTCTTTTTTTTACTGTTAAGTTCTTATTTTCTTATATGTGGCTTTTATGTCTTTATTATTACATTTTTGTTTCATGTTAATCTGTTTTAATATTTTCTATTCAAAACTGTTATCAATTAGTACTTGCCCAAAATGTGTTTATCTCAGCAGGGATAAAATTGAAAATAAAGATAAATTATCATTTTAAAAAAATAAAAAATAATGTAGAGTTATCATTTTCGTTCAAAAAGAAAGTAAGAAATTGGAAAATTTTGTTTTGCTACAAGATATGTATTTTATTTTACCTAATTTATAGAGAACATGTTCTTTTTTTGGACACATGTCCTTCATAAATGCATATATCTTTTCTAGATATATAAATACTTGGACTAAAGTAGATTCATATTAGAACTAAATAAAATGTTCTAACTTTTTAACTATGTTTTGAACGAAAATGATAGCCCCAAAATTTTTTTTAAAATTTTTTTAAATAATAATTTTTCTTTGTTTCCAAATTTATCCTTGCTAAAATGTGCACCTTTTGGGCAAATGCTAATTGCCAACAATTTTGAATAGAAAAAATTAAAAAGGATTAACATGAAATAAAAATATAATAATGAGAACTTAAAAGTCACATATAAGAGAATAAGGACTTAACAGTAAAAAAAAAAAAAAACTAATATGAATATTTTTTTCTAACAAAACTAATATTAGGGGATTTCAGGGGATTTTGCTCTAAAAAATTGAATTCAAGACTAATTTTACTAAATTATTCCGAGTTCAATAAATTTTGCTCTAAAATCTTAAGTTCAAAATTAATTTTATTGAATTGTTCCAAATTCAAGAAATTTTGATAATAAAAAACCAAAAACAAATAACTACGTTACATAAAAATAAATAAATAATTATCTTTTGTCCTCGCGGTAACTTTGTTTTCTCACTAGCACTATATATATATATATATATATATATATATATATATATATATATATATATTTAGTCATTCACTAGAACTATTCTTAGTAATCATTATTATGTATAAACTAAAATTGGAAGAGTAATTCGAATTGGATTTTTTATTTTCTTGAAAACTTAATGGTTTTTGGTTTACATAACACTTCTTTTTTTTAAAAAAATTATAAAAAGGAAAGAAAATAGAACAATGGGCCACGCGCCTTGCTTTCACACTAGTATATGTGTATGGAAGCGTCTATCCCAGGGACCCTTGTTTTCACTCATTGAATGAAAGAATAAACTTGGGCCTTGGATAAGAATTGGATGCACAGAATTTAAGAAAGTCGGCCCAATTGCATGCACTGCTCCGTTAGAGTATTTGTTGGGTAGCATTAGCAAACACCAAAAACCCCAATCACAGAAGGAACCAAACCCCCAAAACTCGGCTCGTCTTCAACCTCGAGCGGCTTTCTCTGAATCCTTTTCAAGTTCTCGACCTATTCTTTCACTCTGTGGATTTCTTATTCTTTCTACCCCAAATTCCGAATTTCAAAACACATTGGCAATCGACAGCAAGTTTGCCCATTATTCTTTATAGAAGATGAATAGGTATTTCAAAGAATTTGGGTACCTGGACTCGTTCTCAAATCATACCCCACGTGGACGATTGAGTGGCAGAACAGCTCATAAACGGGGCACGTCGTCCGATACGTGTCCAGAGTGACTAGTCAAAGGGCACTCGAGTCGCACGTGGTACCATATAGACCATTAGGCTGTCCGAGGTTAGGGCTGAGCCCATCTCAGACCCTGGATGGACTCGGCCCAGTCCGATTCCTACCTCGACAGCTGGGGATCGGAAGCTGTCTTCCACCAGAGTATAATGGGAAGCAACTCATAGCTCCAGACCCAGACAAAGCATTTAACACGATCTTGAGCAGGTGTATGCAGAGGATCTCGCCCCTGACAGACTCGAGCTATAGGGGACGGCGGAAACTAGGCTATAACGGTGCAGGGGAATCACGGTAATCTCGGCCCGTGACCTCTGGAGTAAGTCTTGATGAAAAAGGTACTCAGTTCTGAGATTGAGAATCAGGAGGTTCACAATTTCAAGACTATAAGTATGAGCCATGCATACTATGTACGCATACAAAAAAAAATATTAAAAGTTTACGAGCAAGAGAAAAAGATATACTTATACAGATACAGAGAAAAATAAAATCTTTGCGACTCTGAGTTAAAGATAAATAACTGACTTAAGCATCGGAGAGCTTTTGTAAGTGATCTCTCTCGCCTCTCCGATCTTGCCTGAAGCCAAAATCTCTTTGAGATAGCAAGGACACGTGGACAGTTAGAGGATACGATGCCTACGGCAGTTCGGAGACGCGTGGATAACTGGTGAAAAACGCTCCAACACTTTGCGTCCGAATTCATTCAAATTCCCCCCCCCCCCCAAAAAAAATCCTAGAAAACTTGAGAATAAACCAAAAAGACCTATTTGAAATCAAATAAACAAATTGATTACTTACCAGATAATACACACGCTTCTATTTTTGCGTTATAATCTTTGAACAAGTCAAGGACCCATATTAGAGCAAAGAGCATTAGCTTGAGCGATTGTTCATGGCCACATCTGACCATTCCAAGAAGGGGGGAAAAAAAAAAAATTTGAGAAAGAAGCCATGAAAATCCCCACTGAAGACTCACGATCAAGGCAGCTTTTCTCTTTCTTTTTAAGAAAAATATATACTTTTTGAGGAATCAAATCACCAGTAGAGCGAAAATAGCACTACCGCGAGAATCTCTTTTACTTCGAAGAGAAACAACAGAGACAACCGATTTTCTGTGCACAACCTGCAACAATGGAGATAAAGGAGGAGGGGAAAAAAAATTAAAAACGAAAATGCAATCTACTGCAGTCGAGACTAGTTGGACCATATTCGGAATGGGCTCATCTCCACTTTCCAGCCAATTACGTGCTTCTTTTTTTTTTTTCCCTCTCATCACGAGAAAAAAAGTTGTGTGCCTATTATGGATTTTTCAAATATGTATACCTTATAATCTATAACAACTATAGAAAAGGAACGCCTCTTCTAAAGTGTGCAAATGCTCCGGCTGCCTTAACATACTATTAAAATATATTTTTTTATAGTTAATCTCTCACGTCAGATGTAATCATTACCAACTTTTTTTCTTTTTTTTTTTTGGTTCGTAATCTCAACATAACTTTGTTTTTTTAAAGTAATCTGAATGAACCTAGCTATAAAAGCAAAATTTATCCGTACGAGTGTTTTTGGATTGTTTTAAATAGTATTATATGTCTTAAATATTTGTATTAAATTTTTTTTACTAATAAATATGATATCTAAATTATTAGTATTTAATTAGTATGTTAATATTTTACTATAAATAAAATAAACGATCAAAAATTAGTATCTCAAGTATTGTTTTTTTCTCTTTCTTTTTTCTTTCCCTCGGTCACTTAACTTCACATGTATTATAATAGCTATTTTCCTTTTTTTTTTAAAAAAAAAAATGTGCCACGTATGTGTTAAATATTAAAGATTTTTTAGAAAATTAGGTTATCTATTGTCTTTTTAGAAAACAAATAGAAAAATATACCAGTTGAGCTTTTTCTAGATTTGGTACCATATTTTTCAGAAAAATACTTTTGAATTTTGTTTAAAAAAATATCATTTTTATAAATAATAACTAGTTACCAGTAACTAATTTTTCAGCACTAGTACTAAATATAATTATAACTAGTATATAAAACTAGTAATAAGAAATCAGTTTTCAAAAACTGGTAACTAGTAGCTATTTTAATTTGTGATATTTTTCTAAAACAAAAGTATAAGAATTGGGAGAGGGGGGTAGGGGGACTAATCCATTGTATTTTTGCAATTTTTTTTGATTTTTATAGATAAAATTGTTAGAAATACAAAATTTTGTGCACGTTATTTTTTTCTCTCCGATAAATATTTAAGTGTTTATAAAAAAAAAGGTGCTCTTTTTCAAAAAATAGTGTTGATAAATATTTTCTTTTAAAAATTTTCTCCAAGTTGTTTTTTACTATTTTATTTAAATTAGACATAATTTAACAGTTAGAGAGAGAAAGATTTAAAAAGTCATTAAAAAAAAGTTAAACCAGTTTTCATATATGTATTTTTTTAGCTGTTCTTTTGCTTTTATTTTTTTGGTATATGATTATTTTAGTCTCGTTTTCTTTTCACTCTATTTTATCTTTTTCCAAATTTGCTTTGTCTTCTTATAACTAATGAGAATGTAAACCATTGTTAGTATTGAACAATAATTAGAAATTTAAAAGACTAAAATAGAATATTGTTGTAACAATTTTATAAATAGCTCTTTTATTTTTAATTATTTACTCTATTGATTATATAAATGTGTGATCCTTAGAAATATATATATATATATATATATATATATTGTATAATGGCAGAAGCACGTGCCTAAATACTAGTATATAAAGAAAACTTAATTGTATTGTTTTGACCTTAGTGCACTGTGCTTGTTTTGTTGATTTTGACGTATTATGAATAATTTTTAAAGTACGCGATAGAAAAAATGGAAAAAAAATTATAAAATATTTACAAAATTATAATTTTCATTTAATAAAAAATTCGGAATTTTAAAATTATTTCTGACACACTTCTAATAAAAAAATTACAACTCTAATAAAATTTTTTTGACTGTATCCAAAAAAAATGCAAGGAAAAAAAGAAAGAGGCACGACCATATTTAAACATTATTAATTTTATATGGAGTTTATATCCTGTTGTGTCGTGATTAAATTGGTCAAATGCAAACTTAATAACACAGAAATCATAACTACCTTTATTATTTAAGCACATAATAACTGTGAACCATTTTTTTAAAATTGTTTTCTAGGGCTTTAAAAATTCTCATTTTGCCATGTTGCTAACAATAAAAATATTCATAAATGTACGAAAAAAATAATTAATGGAAAATGGTCATGTAAATTGGCCTCATATAGGAAAAATTACTTCTGAATAGACATTTCCACAAACTTAGTTAACTGTATTAAAAAGAGTGACCTAAGTCTGCATAACCTAAAGTGACATAGAAATTAGATAATAAATGCCGAAAACTTTCAAATTTGATACCTATACTCAAGTTAATAAACATCTGAAATCTATGCTTTTGACTATAATGCCTCTAAGAAATAAAAGCATAATCTCTCTAGAAAAGCTCTTGGAATGTTCAGGAGCATTTTGAAAATCAAGTTTAAATGTTATGACCATACTTTAAGATAATATAATATTGTATTTCATAATGTTCAGAGTCACTTAAATGTATTTTAGAACGTTCAGAGGTACGTAAATTTATGTGTTGAAAAATCAATTTGGATAAATTTTTGTGAAGTTAAACAAAATATCACGAAAATAATAAAAAAATTTTGGTTATTTTTTTATTATATTCAATAATTTTTGACCATTTCTAGAAAAAAAAATTGTGATTTTTTGGGCAAAGTTTCGATAAAAATAGTATTTTTGGATGAGTTTAACAAAGTTTGATGATTTTCAATATAATTTCAACAAAAGTGGCATTTTTGATACAATTTCAACAAAAATAATATTTCGATAAATTTGAACATAGTGGTGTTTTAGCATTTTCAACAATTTCTGCTATCTTTTATTAAAATTAGCGAAAACTAATCTAAAATTGATTTTTAATATATAATTTACCTACGAACATTACCAAATTTGGTATTATACTATTACAAAATATTACCCTAACATTAAAACAAATAATTGTTTACCCATTTTGATGATGGAATAGAATTGAGAAACAAAGTGCCCCCAAAATTTTTAATGGTTTTTATTCTAAAAATTATTCAAAAGCCTATATTTCAGGGGTTTATTAACTTTAGCATAGGGATCAAATATGGAGCGAGCGTATAATTAATAAAATTTCTCACATGGACTATACTTTTACTCGCTTCGCTTCAATGTTCGACCTTATACCATGCATCTTTTGGGCCCCTCATATCATCTACGAAAATCAACTCCAGATTGGATTTTGAGTATCAACTTTTTAAATGATTTGGGCAAGTAGAAATTGAACATTTTTTAACTTCTCGAATGCCAACTAGAGGTTGATCAAGCAACCAAGCTACTAGCTATCTAGGACGTCTTACGCTTTGTATTGACCAATTTTTGAATTTGTTAGGGTCTGTTTGGTACCATTTTTAAATTCAGTTTTATGTTTTGAAAACTAAAAATATAAAAACAAGGCCATAGAAACTTGTTTGATGACCCATTTTTAAGTCTAGAATTTGAAAATTTTCCCAAAAATATCAGAAAATTTGAAAACATCGATTTTACGCTTTCTAAAACATTTCTCTCTCTCTCTCTCTCTCTCTCTCTTTCTCTTCTTCCTCGGTTCCAAACTGCGGTGTCTTCGACCCTTTCTCTTTCGAGCACAGCAGCAACAAGTTCTTGAGCCGGTTTAGGCTACTGGAGAATGCGAAATTAGACCGGACAAAGGTTGCCATGGAGAATGGGGTTCTCACTGTTGATGGTCGCAACTGTTGGCTGGGATCTTGACGAAACCATTGTTTTTGCTAGTCACCCAAAAGTATTTATTATCTAAAAATATTTCAACTAAACATATACCTATTTATTATTTTATTTTTAAATACAATACCAGACATAATTTCATATTTTAAAAACTTAGAACTAATAAGAAAATATACTAAATCAAACGGATTTTCAGAAACAAATTTTTCTTCTTAGTTTTTAAATTCTCAACTTAAATATATATATTTTTTAAATCACGAACTAAACGGGCCTTAGTATTTTAAGATGAAATCCAGCCGCTAAATGTTCCTCAATTTGAAGAATAGTCACTATTGTTAAAATTTTATGGCTATAATGATGGACCTAATTCCTACTCCAAGTAGGGAGTGTTTTCCACCACTTTGTCTGTGGTTCAAGTAACAGGATGATTCATTGCACTATTTGCTTTATATTCTTAGGAACTATTGCTAGTCCATCTTTTACTTGCTAATTACTATGAATAAGATTCACATTTTGGTGCCTTCACCCTTTAAAAAATAAAACACAAACACACGGGCATAAAAACAAAAACAATGTCCGGAACAAAACATAAAATCATCACGCTCGTATTAAACAATTTCTTTAGGTCATGTTTAATATATTGTATAATTAGTCTGTATTATATTAATTATAAAATATGGAGTTATTTTATGATTTTTTTTTTTGAAAAAGAAAAATTTAAGAGCTAAAGTAGCCCAAATGGTTCAAAGTTCAGGACGAAGATTGTTTTCAAAGGGAGTTACGCAGGACTCAATATTTCAAAACTGCGTTTACTTGCAACTTAATTTATTTAGTATATAATTAATTTATTTAATGTATCGTGCCAGAGTACAATCTTCAGAAAATAAAATCCAATCTTTTTCGGAAAATAATGTGATCCAAAGTAAATAAAATATACGTGGATTCTCGTGACATTAATAAGGTCATTGTGCACGTAACTTTTCAATGAAGATTTTTTATTTGTTTTTTATAGTCAACTTTTGAATGAAGTCGACGTTAAGTTATTGCGATGAGACTGATGAGTTGCACAGTCAAGAATAAATAGTGCTAACTCAGTTCATCTAATAATAACTGATCTAATATTTATTCGAGGGAGATGCATGAATTTGGGAAGGTTAAAGATTAAAATTATAGTAGAATGTGTATTTTTTTTTTAAATTTATAATAAATAGTGAATATTAGTGAAGTTCTATTTTAAAAAAATATATTATTTTTGGATTAGAATGGAATAGAGAAATAGTTAGCGCCTATTCGTTAGCAGAATTGACATTAGATCCGTGTCATCTTACAATAAATGCAATTTTTCCTTTGTATTGGTAATGTCAGATATTTGCTCCGATCATCAGCTTATTGTTGAGAAAAATTAAACTGATTGGACAAATAATTAAGAAATATAAATGTGAATTTTAGGCATAAAGAATTATTTTTCTTTAAGACCATGTTTGGAATGAGCTTCCGAATGGCAATGTCCATCCCTTTATTTGATTGCAAATTTGAGCAAATGAATCTTAATTCCTTTCAAAACGTTATTACATCAACTAATGGAATTATGATTCTTTCTTATTCCATTCTTTAGTAAATTTCTAAAAGGTGTTATTTGGCTCTACTTAAATGAAGTTTTCTAATTCAATAAAGTTTGCTAATGGGATTTCTAACGACCAATTTTTTTCAAGACACAACACATACATGATATTTAATAAATAACAAATTTGATGAATATACTGAACATTATGAGACTGGTGCTTTCTTCATATATATATATATATATATATATATAATCTAAATTTAATTCTTTTCGTACTGTATTTATAGCCGAATTCGTGTCTCTATTTTCAAATGAATATGTATTGACGCTGCATATTTTAAATGCTTCTTTCCAATTGAATCGTTGCGAGTAAAGCTTGTAGCCCTTTATATAATTACCATAAATGGTTGTATATTACTTCATATTAGTACGAACCAAACATTGTATTCTTTCATATAGATACCACCAAAAATTATAAAATTATAGGAAAAAGTACATAAATACCCGTTTTCAAAATCATATTTTCATACATATTTATTTTTTATTTTTATTTCATAAATAGCCGTTTTCAAAATCATATTTCCATACATATTTGTTTTTTATTTTTATTTCATAAATAGCCATTTTTTGAAAAATGTAGACCATTATTATTTTATACCTGAAATATATACCACAGTATATATTTTATGCATTAAATATATACCATGGTCTATATAAATAAAAATTACACTAAAAATTAGTAAATATTTGAAAATATATATCATAGGTTAAATTTAAAATGAAAAATATAAACTGAGGTAAATATTTATATTATAAATATATACTATTCATATTTTATATATAAAATTTACATTGTAAATATGAATCACTTATATTTTGTATATAAAATATGGATCATAAAAATGATATTTTTGAAATAAAAATTAAAACGGATATTTATAAAAATAGATTTTAAAAGCGAGTACTAGGTGTAAGTTTCTCAAAGTAATATCCTTTATTGAACATACTCCATTCTTTTGGTCTTCTAACTTCTGTCTACTTATACATTCTTTCTAGCACTTATTAGAGATTGCTGAAAGACAATACTTGAAACACTAAATAAGTTAGCCACTAATGAAGTAATTTTTTAATAACACTAGATAAGTTAACCACAAATGAAATAATTTAGAGAAAATTACTCCCCTGTTATAAATTAAATAAAAAAAATCTGAATAGTTTAAATATTTCAATTTTTACGTTAATTTTCATTTCTCGTCTTTCTCATTCTAATTATTCTCAAGTAATTAATTACGATCATGACAATATTGAGTTTTCGCACTAATTGCATCAAGGTTTGGGGTATATACGAAAAAATATGGCTCCAACAAAAAGGCACCAAAAAGCTTGAGAAAATAATAAACAATGATGAACATAAGTCCCTATGCCGCGACAAAATCAAAAAACATAAAAAATTATAGAGAAAACAAAACTTTATAATTCATTAGATGAAAAAAAGAATATAAGAATAAATATCACATTTGGTTTGGTTGATGGAATGAAATACGAATGATAATAAGAATTATAATGAAATGGGATTATAACGAGAATATAAATGATATTTCAGAATAAAATAAAATAAATATTATATTAATCAAAATATCTTTATTTTTAGATATTTTAATTGGATAAAAAAAGAAAGAGATGTTTCCAAAATATGGAAAAAGTGTGGAACCATAATTATATGCTTTGTTGTTTTTTAATGATATAATAATTCCAGGACTTTGATTTTATAAGAATCATTATTCATTTGTTTAAATGTCAAACCAAATAATAAAATGAGAACGATGATTTTATTCTATAAGTGATTTCACCGAATCAAACATGTCGAAAGTAGAGAAATTGATGACTACGACGTGTTCAAACCAACGAGATTGATGAATCAATATTGGCCAAATGGAAAATAAAATTTAGAAAGACAAGTGACTAGTTTATTTTCATGGTCACTGTACGAGCGACTCAACTAATTGTGTGACCAAGTCACCCACTATTATGTGTCTATAGTAACTATGTAACTGAGTCACATACTCGCTCGGATTTTCAGTAGGCTTATCATAAATTCACGACTCATGCATTTCTTTATACTCAAGGCAACACGTTTAGATACATTTTTTTCCCCTTTTTTTAGGGATTTAGATACTTTTAGGAGGATATTTTCTCCATTGTCTAGTCGGTAAAGCAAGATTGTGTGACGTGACCTGGTCAAAAAGAGGCGACTATAAGTAGTAGTAATAATAATAATAATAATAATCAGAGTTACAAATCAGATAACGACGTCGTTACATAGCTTCCTCCAAGAAAAGGACCTTCCCGTTTCGTTTATTCCCGTTATTTGAATTTGTATTTTTTGTATTATTTTTTGTTGTTTTGTGGAAAAATCGAGTAACCGACCACTTAGAGCTCAGCATTCAGCAACAATCGATACCCTCGTGCAGATCGCCCCAACCCAAAGGCTCTCTCTCAAATCTCTGGGTTATTCGTCATCACCATTTTCTTTCCTTCCTTCCTTCCAAAACCCTAATTTCTATTCTCTCTCTCTCTCTGTAACTCCTTTTTTCCACATTTTTTTTTTTCAAAATTTTACTTTATTTATTTTATTTTATTTTTTCCTTGGGAGGTTGTGAGAAAAAAAGGCCTGCATTCCCAAACCCTAAAATTCCCCAAATCTAGAGCTTTTCTCATTTATTATTTATATGTTAAAATTTTTTGATAATTGGCTTCAAGATCTCGACTGAGTCAACTCATTGAGTCGTTCGTTATTGTATCTTAAAAATCCCTCTCCTAAGTTTTCTCCTCTGAAACCCTAAAAGTTGTTTCTTGTTATTTTTTCTCAGTGCGGCGCCGACTCAACTCAACCTAACCCAACCCCAGTTGAATTGGGGTTCAAGTGTTAGATTCACCGCTCACTTCGGCTGAATCCGTTGGAAAATTCCCAAAACACCCCATAAATTTATTTATTTATTTATTTTTCCTATAAATTTCTCGCCGAGTTTTCACGCTCATCGAACTACATTTGGACTCAGTGAGTCAACCCCTGAAAGAGGACGTGATGGTTGATAACAATGGAGGAAACTAAAGTGACTGGTACTGTGGAAAATGGGAGCTCCCGCGATGGCCGGCCCCCGAACCCTCTCGCTGGGGCGTTCCGGCAATGCATCGGCTCCGAACAGGTCGCCGTTGTGGCTTGCAAGAAGTCGCTCGTTCGCCACCCTTCTCTCGTAATTTTCATTTTTCCTTCGCTTTTGCTTTTGCATCTTCCAATTTGGGTCTGTCTACAATAGCCCAGTTTTGTTGTTTTTCGGATTCTTAGCTCCTTATTGTTTCAATTTGGTTTCCTCTTTGCTCGAATTTGAAATGAGTAATGTCGAAATCGAAAGAAAGTAATGGTATATGCTCTGTGACAATGGCCAGCTATCAGGCTGTTCTTAATTTTAAATCGAAAGAAAGAAATGGGTCATGCTTTGTAGTTGACTATAGTTTTTTTTTTTTTAGTGAGGTTTAAGGCTGCTACTGTAGTTTCTACTCAACTCGTTGTGGCGGACCGATTGATTCTTAGCAATGTTGATTCTTATTATACATATAAGATGACATTATTGCGTACAAGGGCGCCGCCAAGTTGTCAATATTGATATAAGCAACGTTGTCTTTGAAGTATTGGGAATTTGTTTTCGGCGAATATAATTTGTTGTTTTTTCTTAAACATTATGGTTTTGGTATTTATGTAACTTGTGAATGATATGCAATTTGAGCAGATGAAGACAAAGAAGACAGACGTTTCTGTTGAAGCAGGAGTTGGTGCGGAGGATTGTCCGTCTCAGTTCTTTCCAATTGTTCGCTCTGGAGCATGGACCGATATTGGGTTTCGTTCAACTATGGAAGATGCGTATGTTTGTGCTGACAATTTCATGCAAGATTATGGGCTTGAGAACTTGCCTGATGGACCCAGTGCCTTTTACGGGGTATTTCTCCTTCTTTTATTACAATTGTTCTCATTCTAAGGAAGTTCTTGTTTTGGTGTATTGTGCACCTCATTTCTGAAAGCTTTTGATGGATTTGTTGGTTAGATGATAATTGTTCTTCTGTCCTGTCTTATAAAAACGTATTTTTCCGTAAATTAAGTAGTTGGAACTTGTGTGCTAGTCATTCAATAAAATTTTACCCTTAACCTTTTTCATTGACGTGCAAAGACAAGAATCCAGTATTAGATTGTGCGACTTTGTGGAGTTTGGAATGGTTGTAACAGTAGTGTTCTATTTTGTTGTGCTTTCGAATTTAGCTTCTTATTCTTCCTCATTTTTCTGGTTAAGCTTTCTGACGAAATTGGTATGCGAGTTTCATAACAAAGTTCTCATATTTGAATAAAAAAAAAGTTCTTGTATTCCGATAATTAAAAGTAATCTATTTGGTTTGCATTTTACAGCTACTTTTTAGTATTTAATTAATTATGGATGCATTTGCTACTGGTTGGGCAGGTGTTTGATGGACATGGGGGGAAGCATGCTGCTGACTTTGCTTGCTACCACTTACCTAAGTTTATAGTTGAGGATGAGGACTTTCCTGGGGATATTGAGAAAGTTGTTGCTTCAGCATTTCTCCAAACTGATGTTGCTTTTGCAGAAGCTTGCTCCTTGGATGCTGCCCTTGTTTCTGGCACGACTGCCTTGGCAGCTCTTGTTATTGGAAGGTAGGGTTCTTTACCTGTTAAACGTTGATATGCGTTATATGTATTGTACTTATTTATGTCGAAAGACCCTTAATTTGCATGTCAAATAAATTTCTGCATCTTTCTTCTGTTGATGTTATACTTCCAGTGATGCTAAAACTTTGTGGAACTGGTATAAAGATTTCTTACTGGTTTCCTAGGCACGGTTTTTTATTCTGTAGATCTGAGATTAGACACTGGTCAACGTTTATTATTGTAGATCAACCCTTTGCTTTGATATTGCGCTCTTTGAGCAGATTGTTGCTATGAACTAAATATAGATTTGCCCGTGTTATTTTATGTAAAGTTTGGGTTTGTACATTCTATTCCTATCACCTCTCAAGTATTCCAGATCTAATTATAGAATGAAAGAAAATGGTCCCTACACACATAATATATATATATATATATATATATTTAATATGACCAAAAAATACCCCCAAAAAGGAAGCAAATTAAGGCAACCAACCCTTGATTCTTTGCAAATAGTTTCCAATTGTTAGAGGACTTTTTTTTTTTAATTTTTTTGATAAATTTTTAATTCTCAATTATTAAGCCAGATTAGATGTTACAAGCCATGTCAACTTAGTTTGACTGTGAGTTGGGTCTAAAGCTCAAATTATACACGCCTAATGAAGATTGTTTGATATGGAGTCTTCTGTATATGTAGCTAATAATGCCTGTGTTTGTTTAGTTGGTACCTGCTTTTATTAGATGTTTCATTATAAAATGGCGGAGTACTTTTCTAATAGTTTGGATGTTCATCTTTACTTATGATTGCAGACTGTTGGTGGTAGCAAATGCTGGAGACTGTCGAGCGGTCTTGTGCCGCCGTGGCAAAGCAATTGAAATGTCAAGGGATCACAAGCCAATGTGCTGCAAAGAGAGGAAGCGCATTGAGGCATCTGGTGGATACGTGTATGATGGTTACCTCAATGGACAGCTTAATGTTGCTCGTGCTTTAGGTGACTGGCATATGGAAGGAATGAAGGGCAGCGACGGCGGACCACTGAGCGCCGAGCCAGAGTTTATGACTACAAACCTGACGGAGGAAGACGAATTTCTCATCATTGGCTGTGATGGGATCTGGGATGTGTTTAGGAGCCAAAATGCTATCGACTTTGCTCGGCGCAGGCTTCAGGAGCACAATGACCCAGTTATGTGTAGTAAGGATTTGGTTGACGAGGCTTTGAAGAGGAAGAGTGGCGATAACTTAGCTGTTGTTGTTATTTGCTTCCAAACGCAGCCTCCCCCGAGTTTGGTTGCCCCCCGCTCGAGAGTTCAAAGGAGCTTCTCTGCTGAAGGCTTGAGGGAGTTGCAAAGCTTTTTGGATAGCTTGCCAAGTTAAGATGGTGACGAATTTTGTTTTCCCCCTTAATTATGTCTTTGTTTTTCTAACTCAAAATTCAGTAGTTTAACAAGTTGAGAGAGAATCTCGAGTTCCAACTGTAACATATCCGGCGGCAGTGTTGGGGAGACATTATTAATTATTTCTTCATTAGTTTGATTTAACTTGTTTTGACGATTGGTTAGGCAGTTGCTCTTCTGGATTTATTTATTCAGAGATTTGATAATGGTTTTTCTGTTCTTCCTCGCTCTTTTGAAAAGATGACCTGGTTTTGCACTTTTGCTTATGCTTATACGTAACATAAAATCGTAAAATATCCATTTCTAGACCGTAGTTTTTGATCTTAAAATATCCATTTCTAGACCGTAGTTTTTGAACAATGTGTAGAGAAAGAAATATTTTTTCTATAATGATGACTTTTAAGCTTAGAGATTTTAAAGTAGTTGCATTAATTTAATTTTTTAAGTTCTTCAACAAAAATACTAAAGTACATGGCCTACTTAGCTAAAGAATAACTTTTATCTATAGCCTATTGACTTTGACTAAACTTATAGAGAGGGCAACGCATGCACCACTTGTTAATACAAAAAACAAATTGGCATGTTTGGCCTTATATTATTCGTGATTGGTAAAGTGGTACTTGTGTATTTTTTGGCAATTAAGTCCCTACATTTGAATGTTTTTAGCAATTAATTTTTTTTTTTTAATGGAATCGAGCATTTCATGTTTTATTTAAGATTTTTAAAGTCAAAATCAATAGTTTACTGACACTAATTGAAATTGGAAGGAAAACAACTAAAAATTAGATTACAACTAACAAATTAATCTGAAAAAAATTTAAAATAAAAAATAAAAAATTTATCTTAAAATTTCTTTTTGTTTCCTTTCCAAATTAATTTTTTTTGCTCTTTCTGATTATAGTCTTAGAGATTTGGGTTTCTCTGGTAGCTTGATCACTTGGAATAATAAGCGGGGTAGAGAAGCAAATGTGCAAGAACGTCTTGACCGGTTTGTTGGTAGTGAAGACTGGCGATTCTTGTTTCCTCGGGCGAAAGTTGTTAATGGAGACAATTTACATTCCGATCATTGCCCTGGTTTTTTTTTTTTTTTTTTTGAATTTAGACGATGCTTGTGGTCCTGAGCCTGATTCTTTTGCTAATAACAGTTTCAAATTTGAACCTTTTTGGTTACAGAGTGAAGGGTGTGCATCTAGTGTCCAATTGGCTTGGTGTGGTGGCTCTATTTCCAATGATGCTATTGTGGATCTTGATAGTCTACTCTCTATTTGCTCTTTGTTGCTCAAAAACTGGAGTGCAAAGGAGTTTGGTTCTGTTAGGAAAGCTGCAGGAAAGATTAGAAAGCAAATTAGGCATATTTATAAAAATGGTGAAGCGGCTGACAAGATGGAAGAAGTGCGACAACTTGAACTTTCTTTATAGGATGCGTTGTTAAAAGAGGAGATGTATTGGCGGCACAGGAGATAAGAATACGAAATACTTCCACAATAAGGTCTTAAGTAGGAACAAGAAGAATCGAATTTCCAAAATTAAGGACAGCAATGGGGTTTGGCAGGGTGAGTCTGATGACATAGTTCGGGTACCGGAAGATTACGTGTCACGCTCCAAGATTGAGGACATGACAACCGTCACATACCTATAAAGATAAATCTTATAGACACGAAAGGTTTTGAATCTAATCATTATAAAAAAAAAATATAAGAAGATTAATTAATATCTAAAATATCTCATCATAACAAAACACCAAATCAATTTAAACCATCAATAATAATTTGTTAAATCCATAATAATAAAAAAAAACTAAAACCATAACAATAATCTAGTATACTTCAAATAATCAACAATGTCTCAAAATGAAAACTAAACAGTATAATAGCTCTAAATAATAAATCTGAATCCTCAAACGATCTCTTTCCTTCAAATATGAGTTCCACTTATTGACTATTTTCTGAATATGAAAAGATTAAAAAATAAAAGAGTGAGCTCGACAACCCAATAAGTAATCAATAATCTTTACTAATTGGATCAAGCATATGCTATTTGAAACATTTCGTAAATATTTTTTTGAACAACTCAATTTCAAAACTAATATCTTTCAATATTACATATGAAATCAGTTAGAAACAATTTATAAAAATATAATAGATTTCAAACCTAAAGTTTTAATCTCATTCAAAAGCTAGTAATACTTTTAAATTCTATTCTATAGTTTTTGGACGACTATGATCACATTTAATCCCTGCGGCTAGGTCCACATTTACTATATTTAAACCCTGTAGTTAGGTCCGTATTTACTATATTTAACCCCTGTAGCTAGGTCCACACTTAATACGTACCGACCATATTTAACCCCTATGGAATAGGCTCACATTACATAGTCAACTGAAGAGTGTTGTTAGCACATTCATATTCAATATGGTTTAAAAAGTGATAAATTCTTAAATTATTAGACAACAATATCAATTATAAGCTTATTCCGTATTTTCTTAAAAAAGACAGTATAATTCGATCAAAGCAGATTTTATCCAAAAATAACTTATTTAAAGTAAATATTTCAAATTAATAAATACATACTTTTATTCAAAAAGAATAAATAAAAATTAACTTTAATAAAATAAAAGTTACAGACAAAAGATTACTTACCTGTTCACTAATCTAACCAATCCAATAATAATTTGCTAGCTACCACAAAAATCTATAATTATAACAAGAATAATATATAAATATTAAATACTTAACAAGTATCTTAAATCATGCCTAATGCAATGTCTAACCCACTGCCTATGCACACTTGATACATTCGCTACACTATTTTACATAACCTCGACAACAAAACTCATAACAATTCTAAATTAATTCTAAAAATTGTGAAACTTGGAAGGCAATTTATATAGTGATTAGGGTCTTAAAAGTGCTAAAAACATGGCGATAGGATCCATAGGTGAGCCCCATGAAGCTAATAAAATCGCTGCCACGTTTTGCTGTAAATGCCGAAAATTACAAAAATTTTCTAGATTCACATTGCTCACTTTGAAAAGTTATATCTCTCTAGTTATAAGTTCGTTCTTGACAAATTATATACTGTTGGAAAGTTTATCGAACAGACTTTCTAACCATACCAAATATGACCCTATTAGACTACCAGAAACTACTGAAAAACCCATCGCAGTCTCTACTGTGTTTTATCATTTTAGATCAAAACTCAAAAATCTATAATTTTTAATCTAGATATCCAAATCATATAATTTTGGTTTTGTTTTAAACCTTACAGCGAGAGTAATCAATCAAAATATAAATAAACCCTAGAATTACGACTGAAACAGAAAGATACTTAAAGAATTCTAAACGCTAGATGATAGATTAACCCCAAGAATTTTAAGTAATCGATTGATAATTGATGGGGAGGAATTCTTTACCTTAGAGAATTGACAATCAACTTTCTTGTAATACTTCCTCTTCTCCCAAGCTTTCAGCCATTCTCCTCTCTCTGTAGAATATTAAATTTTTTTTTCTTCAGAGACTCTAAAAGATGATACATATAGGATTTTCTGATTTTTAAAATGACTGAATTACCCTTATTTAATAAACTAAAATCTTGGTCGTTTACCCTTTCATTTATTTATTTTTTTATTTTTATTACATTACTTCACGAGGAGACTAGGTTCTTACGGATGCCTATTTCAGCAGCCGCGGCAGTTAGACTTGATGCCCTATTTACTTCTGATGAGATTACTGCAGCTCTTTTTCAAATGGGACCAACTAAGGCACCTGGCCCAGATAGCTTCCATGCTATCTTCTACCAGAAGCATTGGAGTGTAGTTGCACCTAGTGTTTGCCAAGCATGTCTGAGTGTTTTGAATGATGCCCTCTCAATTCTACAAATATTGTGCTTATTCCAAAGAAGAAGGATCCAGAGACAGTTGTTGCTTTTCGCCCTATTAGTTTATGCAATGTAGTTTACAAACTCATTACTAAGACTTTGGCTAGTTGGTTGAAGGTGGTATTAGATGGGGTTAGTTCTGAAAACCAAAGCGCCTTTGTACCAAGTCGTTTGATCACAGATAATACCATTGTTGCCTTTGAGTTGGTACAATCCCTTTACAAGAGGGATAATGAGGACAAGGGCTTTATGTTTCTCAAGCTCGACATGAATAAGTGCATGTATATGATCGTGTTGAATAGAGACTTCTTGAAGCTGCGACGACTAAAATGGGATTTGTCCCTATTTGGATTTCTCGGGTCATAGATTGTATATCGACTGCCTCATTTTCTTTTGTGCTGAATAGGAAATCGCGTGGTCTGGTGCATCCTTCTAGAGTACTTCACCGGGGGTGTCTGCTGTCCCTTTATCTGTTTCTACTCTATGCTGAAGTCTTTTCTTCACAACTGTATAAAGCAGAAAGAAATGCTGATTTACTGGGTTTTCGTTGTAGCCGCAATTCACCTAGAGTTTCCCATCTCTTCTTTGTTGATGATAGCATTCGTTTTTAATAGAGCAAATCAAAATGTTGCTGATTCTCTCAAGTTGATTCTGAGTCGTTATGAAATGGCTTCGGGGCAAAAAATAAATATGGAAAAGTCAACAATCACCTTTAGCCCTAATACAAAGAATGATATTAGGGTGGCGATTATGAATTGTATGGGGCTGTCAAGCACTTCCTTACACGACAAGTATTTGGAACTTCCCTGTTATTGGGCGTAATAAAAAGAAAACATTTGAGGGTATTATGGATAAAGTTAGGAATCGAGTTGAGGCTTGGCGCAGAGGCCTTTTTTCTATAGGAGGGAGGGAGATTCTTGTTAAACCTGTGCTCCAATTTATTCCCACTTATGTGATGAGTCTATTAAAAATTCCATTCGGCCTTTGTGATGAAATTCGATCTCTCTTTATGGATTTTTGGTGGGGCACAAAGCACGGTCATCAAAAAATAGCTTGGATTAAATGAGACACTATTTGTTTACCGAAGTCTAGGGGAGGTTTAGGTTTTCGGGAGCTTAGTCTCTTCAATCAAGCTCTCGTGGCGAAGCAGGCTTGGAGAGTGTTTATGTCGCCATATTTGTTGTCCAGTTGTGTGTTGAAAGGTAAATATTTTCCTAACAATACCTTTCTTCAAGCTTCCGATAAACAAGGTTTGTCTTGGTCGTGGATGAGTATTCTTTGGGGAAGGGAATTGCTTAATCTTGGTCTACGATGGCGTGTCGGTAATGGAGACACGATTCGGGTTTTTTGTGACCCTTGGCTTCCTAGACCATTCCCCTTCAAGCCGATTTCTCCAGATGATTCTTTGATGCTGGTTAGGGATTTGTCGTCTAGTCCTGGTTATTGGAATGAATACCTTGTGGAACAAGTTTTTCATCCTGTTGATTGGCCAGTTATCTACTCTATTCCGTTGAGTGTAACTGGTCATCGGACCGTTTGGTTTGGCACTATGGCAAGGCTGGCTCTTATATGGTCAAGTCAGGGTATAGGTTGGCTCAAGAGATGAAATTTATGCATTATGGTTCCTCTTCTGAGCAGCTTTCAACTTGGTGGAAGCGGGTGTGGACTTTGAGTGTCCCTCCAAAGGTCCGGATTTTTATTTAGCGCTTTTTCATGAAGGGCTACTTGTTTGCTCGAACTTGTTGTATCTTAATATTGAGGTTGATCCGAGATGATGTGTAAGTAAATATTCATTTGAGGATTTTTGTCACTACTTTTTCTTCTGCAATAAGCTGGAAAATCTTTGGACAGAGACTCGTTGGTGGACATCACTGCTTTCTTTGATCCATGCACCAATCCAAGACATTTTGTTGCATATTTTACAGGAATCCAGTCCTTCTGAATTTGAGCTCTTTTGTTTTACACCCTGGTTTATTTGGAACCAGCGAAATGCAATTTTTCATTTGGAGCCGTCGCGTACAATAAAGGAGATTCTTACTGTTGCCACTCTGTTTATGGCCAAATTTCAGATCTCAGCTTCGAAGACTTCTGAAGCTCTTACACCCCTCTCGCAGCAAACTCCCGCACATTGGGTATGTCCTAGTCCTTTACGTTTTAATCTTAATACTAATGTTGCTGTTCATTCATCTGAGAGGTTTGTTGGTGTTGGTGGGGTTATCTGTGACCATTTGGGGTGTGTTGTTGCTTGTTGGGCGCTCAAGTTACCCGGACTTTTTTCTCCCAAAATTGGAGAACTACTGGCAATTCGAGAAGGGCTTCGAATTGGTTTGGCTTATCATTTTATGGTGCTAAGTTATTGAGTCTAATGCTCTCAATGCTATAAACTCAATTAATAAGTCTCGTTCTACTGTAGACCCTATTATCGATGATATTTGTCATTTTATTCCTTTAGCTAGTAATGGTTCGTGTCGTTACATTCCTCGATAAGGGAACATGGTAGCCCATTTTCTAGCTTCTTTTGCATTGCAATATTCTGTAAATAAAGTGTGAGTATTGTTTACCTGCTCTATGTCTAATTTTGTAATTGCCAATCTACAGTAGTGAAATCCTATTTCATTTCAAAAAAAATTATTATTTTTTTTTGCTCGAAAAACTCCTCTGGGGCATTTTTCCAAATTACTTAGTGTTATTTAAATACCAATTTCTTTCAATTAAACATGTTCAATTTCATAAATACTTCAATATTTACAAATAAAAAGGCTTATATGTCAAAAGATTTTTAAATCATAAGGACCTAATTGCCAAAAAAATAACTCGGTGACTACTTTACCAACCTGCAAATAACAATAAGGACCAGACGAACCCAACAAAAAAAAGAAAGAAACAGCAGCAAATATGTGTTAATAAACAAATAGTTATATCTTCATTTTATGTAACTTGGAAATATATATTTAAATGGGTAAGGACACAATACTAGAGAAATAAAAAGGGTGGTGATGCTATGGCCTACCAGGTCCCAAACCAAAAAAGTGGGAATTAGTTTGTGAATTCCTACTAATGTAATGGATATATCTCCTATCTTATTTGAAAGTTTAATGCCTTAATTGAAAAGGCAAAGATGAAGCCAAAAAGCAGAGGAATCCCAACAACAACAATTGCCACTACTCCGAGAAAGTCATGCTCGAAACCAAAGTAGTTCCTCACGAAATCTTCTACTGTCTCACCACTCTCCTCAAGCCTCTCCTTTACGTCTCCGAACTGGGAAGCTACTAATCCGTACAACGTCCACGCCACGGGGCAAATCCAGTAGTACCATCTCCACCAGTATGGCATTCTCTGTTTCAATCATTTAATTCTATGCTTTCAGTAACGCGGTCTATATGTTAAAATCATATGCAACTTATGTTGCCATGGGGTAAGATTGTGAGAACCAATAGTTGTATTAGTCAATTTAAGTCATCATTTAGCAGATGTTACATAAGATGGATTAACGTATCATGGAGTTTGCGATACAAGTATCAATGAAATTGTCATAAAAATAAGCCCAGCCGAGCCTATCATAGAAAGAAGGTAATTTATAACATTAAACTTGTACGTTATGTGGATCCTATTTATAATGTCTGAACTATGCTAGCAAGTACTCTTGGTATAGAATATGTATATCTTATTCGTATGAAAGGTTTGAACTTACTGTTACAGGAACGAGGAATCCAGAGAAGAGATTCCAGATGGCGTAGAAGGCAGAGGAAGCAATGGCAGCCACTTGATGGTTGGGAGTAATAGCCATGGTCATCATTCCATAGAAGGTGAAGTATAAGAAAGTGAAATACATGAAGAAGATGAACCACACGAACTTGACCACAGTCCACTCGAATCCCATCATACCATAAACTATAACCCCATATATAATTGTCTGCACCAAGATGTAGGGTATCTCTATGGCAATCTGCACCCAAATTTTCATGCCGTTCATCATATATTATTGCCTTTTCGATCTACATATTTGTGATTTTCCCGGAAAAGATTGTCTTTTGAGGCCAAACAGAGAGGAAGTTAACAATTTTAAACCACTACCTGTGCAAATGCGTAAGGCAGAGCTGAGTACATGCCAGCTGCTCTTTCTCTGTAGAAAACAGTCCTTTCAACGGCCACAACTGGCTGAACAGAGGCCCCATTTTGCACCCCAATGAAGATTACAGCAGAGTACATTGAGCCCATTGCGTTGAACAGATCTTGCTGCTTGCTCCTGCGGTTGTTTGTTTCCCAAGAATAAGTGTTCGTTTTGAACCTTTAATTATAGATTAATTTTTTAAAGTATAAGACACTGTCTATATAGCTACATTGGGATAAAGAGACTATGCACATTTGAAATTCGGTTGTTGCCAACTAATTCTTCGGGGTCTATTATTTTACATTTTAAAATGTCAATACAAAAGCACTGGCACCTGGATCATGAATTTGTCATATATTGAATCCAATGATTTTGACTGGAATCATTTCAATAGCGTACCTTTATAGATAGCGATAGTGCTAGTATACCATCGTGGGCCCCATTTGTGAATTTTATTTGCAGATAGGGCCTAGACCTTTTATTAGTGTATGCCTTTGTTCTATTTCAATGCCATAATCAGTTTACATGTCCTAGCATGCAACTGGATAACTAGTTACCTTTTGGAGCCAAGATTCCAAAATATCATGCCAAACATGAATGCAATGGTGGTCGTGAACAAGAGTCTGACTGCACTGTACGGTGGATTTCGCCAATAGGACAAGTGCTGTTTCCATAAGCAAGCAATGCACTGGGAGAAGAAAGACTGGGAGTACCTGGCTGGGAAGTGTAGATCTTTGGAACTTGGTGGAGGTGTACTAAGTTCCTTGATCAATGCTTTGTTTCTCCTGTCAAAAATTCGAAAAGTAGAGAAATATACCACAAAACCAGATGCATCAAGATTACATGAACACATGTATCTTGTACTACAGATTTTAGTTTTTCACAAAAACCAGAGGAAATTTTTGCATTTTGAAGCTTTTTTTTCTTTGGTTGGAATATTGCTTACTTGTACAGTTCTGAGTTCTTGTAAACATCTGTGAAATTAACCTCAAGAGCTGCCTCTTGTGCTGGCGAAGTAATCTCCAACATCCAAGTAGCAGGGTTATGACCTTCTCTAATCTTAGGAACTCCATTAATTGCCTTGACGAAGATAAATATTTATTTTTGTTAGTTGTTACGAATCAATAGGGAAAAATACACCCTTATTCTTGTGTATGATCAAGAGTTCCTGACCTCAAAGTACTTGATCAGTTCGGAGGAATGGCAGCCTAATGGACCGGCATATATCTGCTCACCTCCCAATTTTAGAAGAAGTAACTGCAATCCAAAACAAAACAGTGCAGAAATAAATGGCATTTCATATACAGAACAATCTGTCATAAGCACCAGATGAAATATATTACTTCATTTTTATGAGATTATGTTGGTGGGGGAGTTCCAAACCTCATCAAAAGCATCAAATATATCGATGCTCGGCTGGTGGATGGTGCAAACTACAGTCCGTCCAGTGTCAACTGTGTTCCTTACTGTCCTCATTACTATAGCTGCCGCCCTGGCATCAAGGCCAGAAGTTGGTTCGTCCATGAAAATTATGGACGGATTGGCAACAAGCTCAACTGCAATAGTCAGCCTTTTTCGCTGCTCTGTCGAAAGCCCAGTCACGCCGGCTAATCCAACAAGTGCTTCCCTTAATGAGGTCAGCTCCACCAGCTCCATCACTTCTTCAATGAACATCTGCAACATTTCATTACTCACTTTTATTAGCCAATAACACAGGCGAAACTGAGTTAAAAAATTAAAAAAAAAAAGAATAGAATGGATCAGGAAAAAAACAAGCCTTTCTGGTTGCTGTATCGACCTCAGGAGGTAATCTAAGCCAAGCAGAATAAAGCAAGGATTCATATACTGTAACATGGGGAGAGTGGATATCTGTTTGTTCACAGTATCCAGATATGCGAGCAAATGTTTCTTGCTTCTTCGGGTAGCCAGATATCGTAATGTTTCCCTCTATATATCCTCCTGTTTTCCTTCCAGCCAATACATCCATTAACGTGGTCTTTCCAGCACCGGTAACACCCATTAAAGCCGTTAGGACTCCTGGCCTAAAAGTTCCACTCACACCCTTCAAAAGCTCTAGCCGATTTTCATCAACTTTTCGGGCTTTCATTTCCTGCACGTGAAAAAACGTTAGGAATCATTGCTGTTAAGAATGTAGACCTGAAATTGGTTTCTGTCAAATAGTGTAAAACTATGTCAGGAATTAAGAGATATGCTTACATTTACGACCAACAATAATGTGTAACTTAAAATCATTTGAAGCATATGGAGAATAGAATTACATCTATACTATGAACTTTGACAGTGTTTCAGTTTGATATCTGTACTTTCATTTATATCGGTTTTATAGTTCTTGAACTTTTGTCTTTCTTTCATTTCTGTTTCTTTCAGAATTCAATTTTGCAATCTTTGGAGGCATATAGACAGATGCATTCTGTGCAACCTTGGCCTTCCGTTGCAATGGTGCTTATATTGGGACCGACAATGATGGAGGGCTAGGATTGGACGTCTGTCCGTAATGATCTCAATAGGCACAGTATAGTGTCTTAATCTAAAACTCAAAAGATACCTGAGGCATGTCAACGGCATATTTGATTTCATCAAAAGAGATAGAATGTGGTTCAAAAGGAAGAACCATTCCCCGAGCTCTTTCCTGATTAGCTTCACCAGCTCTGTCCTGTACTCTTGCAGATGATAATCTAACTGGTGCACTTGTTTGACCGTCACTGACCCTTCCTGCATAGTTTTTATAGCTAAGTATTCGAATGTCATGGAACTCACAGTTAGGTACAAAACATATAAATGGGAACCGAATGGTTCACCGAAAGATTTGTTTGATCTTGATGATAGCTCAATTGAGGCTCCAGTTCTGTTGATATTTCTCTCAGCTAAGCTCTCTTCTGATAGTACTGCCTGAGGCTTTCCAAATGCTGCTGCAATAAATCCGAAGATTAGAACAAGTAATCCTGAGTTTGAAAACTGATCATAACATGTAAAAATGATGCTTACGGTCAAGATACTTTAGTGCCAAAGTGGAGAGAAAATTGAAAAGAAACACGTATCCAATCAAAGCTGCTACTCCAATCCAATACCAATATGCTTCCGGGAAAAGCCCGCGAGATTTCAACACTGAAACTCCTACTGGTTCTGCGGAATTAGGTGGGATCTGTTCCATAAAAGACTTTCCAACATCATCTTTCTTTTACTTTTTAACTATTTTTGTTGGAAACTCTCAAAGAGAGATGCTTACATGTCTCCAACTCTTTCCAAGAAATTCATTAACGGCTATAGCATTTTGTCCATACATAAGAGGTGAGACCCAGTAACCCCACAACCACCATTTTGGTATATCCTCTATTCCATGAAGCAAAATCACCATTAGAAAATGAATCAAAATGGCATTATTAAAGGAAAGAGATCAGACTAAAGTTGTTAACTCACCTCGAGACAACACAAATCCACCTAAAACCATTACTACAAGTAGGACAAATGAGCCAAATGTGTTCGCAACAATTATATTCCTTCCTACTGCTGCCATCAACCGGAACAGACTGGAAGCCATCTGGTTAATGCAAAGAAGGATCAAGAACTGCTTGAAGAACCTGCAAGTTTGAACTGTTTTCCATCAAACCCGGAACCTCATACCAAAAGCTTATACTTATTGTGAATTTAGCTTTTCTTATCTATATAACTTGGTTCTCTTTATTCACCTTTCTACGCTTGGATCAAAGCCGATGACATAATAAGTCATGGACACCCAAATGGCAGCTTCTATTATGGATATTGGGATCTTGAGGATCCATGTAGAAAGGGAATATGCCCATGAAGGATAGAAGTAAAGGTCTCTTTGCTTGTAAAAGATGGGAAGTTTCATGATGGCCATATTGAGTTCAGACATTCCATTAAACATAGCTACAAGGACACCAAAGAACAAAGCACCCATGTAAACTACACCATCCACTACTTTTTCCCGATGCATCTTTGTCCGCAAGAAAATCGTCATGGTTGTAGAACCTAAGAAAATGAGCTGAAAAAATCGAAGAATCATGAGTTGAAAATTAAACTAACATTTCAACGATATGACTTTTGGTTCATTTTGATAAATTAATATGCTTGAGTACTACTACTCACTAGGATCGATTTGAAAATGAAGGCAAATGAATTCCGCTTCATAAGCAAGCATTCTCTAGATAAACAAGCCCTGAACAACTCCTTGCTTGCACCATATTTCTTAGTTGTCAAAGCAGCAGGGTGGCTTTTGGACCTGTCAAATGGAGTTGCAAGCTCATCTCCGAGCTTTTGACCAACGCGAAAAGACTGGAATGCTTCGGCGAATTCATTCACAGGAATAAAGCTATAAGGCTCGTCTTTAAGTGCCCAATACTGCTCTTGATCTTTCCTTGATGTTACCTACATTAAGATTGAATTTAAAAGTATTGTAAGAGCTAAATATAGACCTGAAAAGTATATAATGATCCAAAACTAGAACTTACTTCTTGTAAGAAGTCAGCTACTCCTTTCCTCTCAGGACATTTGAACCCCATGAGTTGGAAAAATTCAAGGACATTTTCTCGCGGTCCTTGATAAACAATTTGGCCTTCTGAGAGAAGAATTATGTCATCAAATAGTTCATAGGTTTCAGGAGCTGGCTGGAGGAGAGAGACGACCGCAGTTCCCTTTAGGATATGAATTGATTGCCTTATTGAGTTCACAATCTGAAAAGTTGTTGAACTGTCCAATCCAGTAGATATCTCATCCATGAATAAAGCTCTTGCAGGTCCAACCAGCATCTCCCCTGTGTCCAAATTCATGATAAGGAATCTCAAAAACAGTCAACTGAGATGGGAATTCACAAGTTAAAAGTGAAAGGCTCAGTGTGTTGGAGATACAACAATGTGGTGTGCTATTCTTTTACCCGTTGTGACTCGCTTTCTTTCTCCACCAGAGATTCCTCTTACCAATTCATCCCCAACCAATGTGTCTGCACAGGATTCAAGCCCCAATATCTGTAAATATTTGAAAAGTGGAAAAAGAGATTACATAGAGTTGTATGCTGAAGACGAGTTTATGTGGTCGCTTAAATGCAGCGACGAATTTAGAATCCTATTTCATTGGGGTCATTTAATTAAGCAGTAGAGATGAAATGTTAGCATTACTTGGCAATAATTCATTGAAGAAAATGTACTGACCAAACAATAACAGTAGCATAAACATAGAAAAACTTTTGTAAGGGCAATGCAGTATTTGCAAAACTATAAGACAACAGAAATATTTGAGGGGTGTCAATCTTCGAGTATAAATACATACAGCAGAAATATTTGAGGGGTGTCAATCTTCAAGTATAAATACATACATACCTTTAGAATATAATCAGTAACTATATTGATATCTTGCCCTTCTAATGCTGCTGCCTGCAGAATTTAAACCAGAAGGAGCCTTCAGATGACAAAAACATCCCAGGCATTAAAATCAAAAGTCTGCCTCTCAAGCCATTTCTTACCTTCATGTAGATATCAATATCAGGATCTGGTTTGATATTTGCGGCCTTCTCTCTTCTTGACAACTCTGTCAAAATCTCTGCATTTTGTTTCAAATTCAAAAAGGAAACAAAATAATAAGACCCTTATTTTAAAATTCAATTAAAAAAAAAAAGAATGCATCAAATGGTGTTGACCAAGAACAGACCATAATGGGGTCCAACTCCTTGACATCTTGCTGAGAAAGCCAGTGTTTCTCTAACAGTCATTTCTCCTATGTGGAGATCATGTTGACTTATGTAAACGGAAGTCTTCTGCGGTACAAACTCCTCCATTCCATGTCCATTATATGTAACTCTCCCAGAAGACTTAAGTTCAATAATTAGCCATATCCATATCAGAAGAAGAATTTGAAGACCCGAAAAAAAAAAGTGAAAATGAATTCAGCTACTTACTTTCAAATCTTTATCGAGTCTTCCAGCCAAGGCCTTTAATAATGTGGTCTTTCCAGAGCTTGGGGGACCTAAAAGTAATGTAAGTCTGCAAGCATAAAACAAGATGAGAAAATTAACTCTTCTGGGTATCAATGGATACTGTCACAAATTACTAACAGCAACTTTCACCTTTGAGGTCTGATGATACCACTAACATCTTGAAGGATTTGCAATGGGATCATTCTACTTGGAAGAATACGAAGATAACTTAAAACTCCCTAGTGACGTAGAGATGTAGAGTATGAGTATTAACATTAAAAAAACATTAAAAAAAAACATAGGAGTAAGTTTTTAACATATGATCTTTAGAAAATGAATTACCTCTAAAATATTGACAGAGAAGTTCAATATTGTTGGTAAAGCTCTGCTTCCAACATAAACTTCAGCCTCCACATCCAAACGCTCAAACCGAACTTCGATCGTCGGAATGTCCACTCCAACTCTTTTTTTTTTTTTTTTGTGTGTTTAAAATTTGGCAAAACAAGGGAAAATATGTCACAAAAGTGGCTCCAAAATATTGAATTCTGAACGATTCATGTAAGAAAAGACAACTTCATAATTTCATAACCAAACCAGCAGTTTCCAAGCTAAATTCTTAAACCACTTCTAACTTTCTTCTAAATCCATGCACTTAAACGTATAAAAATCGCAAAACTCACATGGGCAAACCGAAAAAACAAGGACATATCTTTTTTTTTTAAAAAAAAAGCTGATAAGCTAAAGATCATTAAACTGACCTCTCAATTCTGTCCTTGAGCTTTAACAAGAACTTCTCATTATCTCTTTCTGCATTTTTCACCAGCCTCTCTAAGAGAGTCTTCCTCTCCAGTAAACCAAGATTCTCCACATCAATCTCACTAGCTCCACCCTCTGCCTTAAGGAGTAAGCCTCTTCTCACACGTAAAAAAGTAGGCAGTCTCTCTATAGCAGCCCACTTCAGAGCTTCTTCATCCTTTTCTCTTCTAGAAGACCTTGAGAAACTCTCCATTAATGGTGTTACAGATTGGTCCTTCCCTACAAAGCCAAGTACTAATTCACCACTCTTTATGACTATTAATCAAAACTCAATATCCAAAATAACCAGACAAAACCCAGAAAGAAAATCTCATCACTTGCATGAAAACAACATGTTTGGTTAACATTAATAAGTACTAAGGATAAAACTGAAATGGGGCTTAGTATTTTAAAGGGTTCTCTCCATGTAAGTAGTATTTTCCTTCCACATAAGTGTCACCCTCATAGACTGAAGTTTTCTTTAGTGGGTCCGAAATTTGGTTCCGTCTCGCCATTAATCGAAAAAAGCAAAGCAAGAAAGTGGCAAAAAGAGACACTTTTTGTGTATGTTAGGTGGGGATGTATTTTGTTAATTTGTAGGGAATCCACTTAGGGGGAGAAAAAAGTTGGTGGCACAAGTGTGATTTGTATTGTTGGGGTCATCCCACGAAAGAAAAGAAGAAGAAAAAGATGGTGTATCTGTTTGTCTAATGATTTCACTAAGACAAATCAAAATGCGTAAAAATGATGGAATGGCATATGATGTGTTCTAAAGAACGAAAAATGCGAAAAGGAACATTATTATAATAAGTAATAAGAATAAGGTGGTTCGTTTGTTGTAACCATGTTAAGCACGTTAAAGACTAGCAGCTACTATTTTACAATGTACCTCTCCAAAATCTACTCGAAGTTTACGAGGTATTGTTTCCTTAATCATTAGCTTTCGGGATGCCCAGTGTAGAAATTGTGAGAGAAATTATTTTAGCTCATTGTTCGTTCTTGTATGGGTATTTATATAAGTTAAATAAGAGAATAATCTTCTAGAATTTTCTAAGAGATAAGATAGTTATTCAAAATATAAAATATAAAATATAAAATATTATCATTCTAATTAGATAACTACATAAATAAAAATTAATTAAAAATAAGTAATTAGATAATTCATGATAATAATTATCATTGAATCTAGATAATTACATAAATAAAGAATAAATTAAAATAGATAATTAGATAATTCATAAAAATATTTATTTAACATTATTATGAATTATCTCTAATATGCCCCGCAAGACAGGAGATCCAATATTGGATATGAGAAGAAGGAAAGAAGTTTATTGAAAAATAGTGCATTAGCCATTGAAAAAGTTGTGGAATAGTGAAAAGAATGATTTAAACTGTGGAGCTCTAATATTTGACTTGAGAAGAAGGAAAGAAGTTTATTGAAGAATGGTGCATTAGCCATTGAGAAAGTTATGGAGTGGTAAAAAGAATGATTTAATCTTGATCGGAGTGTTAACCGCTTGATCGACGACTGGTGTAGAAAAAAAAAAGATAAAATAAAATAAAAAGGCAAAATCGGAATAATGCGTGTTTGATCGTCAGGGCTTATTGAAGATGACTGTTGTAAATAAAAGTAAAGTGGTGAACGGAGTAATAATTTATCCGGAACTTATTAAAATGAAAGTGTGGAAGAATCGAGGCAATGACCACTTGATCACCCAATTGTGGAAAGAATTGCATTCCTTTTGTTTCATAAAAGAAAAATAGCCTAAGTATTTTATTTTTTTTTACCTAGACATGAAAAAGTAGAAAACTAGGACTAATATAAAAGAAAACAAGGACTTTTTTTTTTTTTAATTCCTAAAACCTAACATATAAAACAAATAAATGTCCTTTTTTTTTTTGAAAAACAAAAGAAACAAAAATTAAAACACTAAATGCTGAGGGATTTGAGGGAGAAGAAAAATATGAGTGATATAGAGATATTGGCCGTCACAAATTACTTAGAGTTTAAGATGATTTTCACTTGGAGTGATAAAAGGTTTTTGTCGTCAACTAACACTAAGGTTTTGGTATTTGGATTCAAGAGAATTCCCCAAAAAATGAACAAGAAAAATAAAATTGGTATGTGGATTCAAGGGCATTTGCCCAAGAATAAACAAAAAATCAAAAAACTGTTAGAATGTTAACCCATGAATAGATAAGAAAAATAAAAGAAGAAGAAAAAAAAGAACAAATTTTGTCAAGTAGAATAAAATAAAAAGAGAGAAAGATTTTTTTTTTTGTGAGCATTTTATCATTAACTAAGAGCTAGTTTCGGTTTTGAACACTTTTTGGAGTTTTCGGTTGACCAAAAGTAAGAGGCAATTGATTGGTTATGCAGATTTTTTCCTTTTTTTTTTTAGAAAATAATGGATAAGAAATTAAAGGATAAGAGGAGAGAGACCCAGGATCTGAGACTGTGTCGAAATTGAGAGAGTTAAATTATTTAGTTCATTGTTCTCATTAATTGTATGTATATTTATACAATTTAAATGAGAAGATAATTCTCTAGAATATTCTAAGATATAAGATAATTATTCAAAATACAAAATATAAAATTATCATATTAACTAGATAATTATGTAAACAAAGAATAATCTAAAATATGTAATTAGATAATTCATAATAATAAATAATAATTATTATAAATTATCTCCAATACCCAGAAGTAGAACATTTTACTACAATTTTTTTCTTCTTCTTTCAATGCTAAGGCCTTGTGCTTTGATCCCAACTCTTTTTCGTAACTGACTCACAAATAATATACTCTTTTTCTTTGTTTATATTTTTTTTACCATTATGTTTTGTTTAGATAAAGTTTAATGCGGCATTTTCTGAGGTGTCTTTATTTAAAGGGATTGTTTCGACATAACCTTCTAATACCCATCCCGAGTTTGTTGATTTGTATTGCTTTTTTGTAATTTTTTTTTATATTTTAATTTTATTTGTTGGTTTTAGGATTGTTGAGTAGGGGATGGTATGCCAACCTAATCAGTATTCTTGACGCTTCTCCCTTAATACAATTTTTACGTGAAAGAAAGGGGGAAAAAAGGCCTTGTGCTTAGCTATTTGCCCTAAAATCCACAAATGTTAGGGTTTAAATCAATGGTACAAATGTATTATCCAAAATCACATGACATGTATGAATGTTGCTGATTGATTATATAATTACGCATTAAGTGAGATTCGTATGTGACATAATTATTAATAATAATCTGATGGTAATAAACAAACACGTCATGAGCACCGTATAATAACTATTAGATTACTCATTAAATCTTAATTTATGATCGTGAAAATAGTAATAAATGAACACAAAATAGAAAATAAACAAATTGCATATGGATTTAGCTATTCTGTAGCTGCATATTTTTACCATAGCAAAAAAATAAGTACTTTCACGTCTCACTTTCATTAAAATTATGTATCTCTCTCCCAAAATCGGCCTAATAATATCTTGTGCATAAAAGATTCAGCTGGGTTCATACCCACTCTCCTGGGAAGGAGGCTTTTACCGACCCCCGTCCCATTTGTTGACATATTAGCGAAGATACATCTTTTTTATTTTTTTTTTCAAAAAAAAAGAGGAAATTCTTTATTATAATAAATTATTTATTACATTGGGAGCAATACTATTAGGAAATTTCTCATTACAAAATAAAGAAAATTATACCGAATAAATTATGCGAACATGCATAGTTGTTTAAATGGGTAAAGTCAAGATAAATGAGGCTCAACTCCACACAATCCCAGTAACATGTGCCTATTAGTATTTGCTTATGTTTTCTTTCCTTTTTTTTTTTTTCCTGTATTTTTTTTTTTCCCTTGTACCACCCCGCGTCATATATTTGCTCACTCTATCAATAGTCTTTCTTCTAACAATCATTGCAAATTGACATTGTTTTTAGGATAGTTTTCAGTTGTTGTTTCACTTGCATTCGTTAAGAACTAGCTATCATAATATTTCTTGATGAGCAAACGGTTGAAATTGAGTAAGGATGAGATTAGTTTGGCAGCCAATTGGTTTTGGGGCGATATTTGATCTATAAAATATTAACCAGAATATTGCTACTGATAATATGTCTGAAATAAAATGTGTCAATGATATTGGGTCTGGCTGTGATTTGCTAATTTCCTTTTGCAAAAATTCAAAAGAATTTTTTATTTGAGAGAACATTATTTAGTGTTGTTGGTGGGATTGGTTACGGATAATTTACTCATCTGAATTCACCGGTACAAATTTCATTTATTCATTTTTTTTTCTTTTTTGCCATTTTGATGCATGTTAGAGCGGTGGTTATAAAATAGTAAGATTATAAAGTGTAAAAGAGAGTATATTGTTGACATGATTACTGCATAAAAGGATATGCACAAACTATGTGCATTAAATGACCAAAACGTGTATCAGCTGTGTATGTTTACACGGTTGGTTATTGAGAGGAATTCGTGTATCTGCTGTGTACTATAAAATAAAATTAGCCAAAAATTACAAAGGAACGATGGAGGCGTTAGTGAACCTTGCACTATATACAGGACTCTATTCCTTGTAGTTTTGCATAATAATAAGAGTAAAATAGAGAGTTTTTATTCTTGAGAGTTAAAAAAAATATATATAATTTTTCTTTTGAGTGTATTCTGTTGGATAAAAATGGGTAAATGGGTTAAGGAAACAATTTGAGCTTGGCTTGGGCTTGGAAGCCCAAGTGGATTTTAAAGATTAAATTTGTTATAAAACCCATTTTCATGGACCATTTTGAAGCTAAAAATTGAATGGGATCCACATCTTGTTGATGAAAGATCTTAGTGAATTCTTGTTCTCCTCTGCGAGGACATCGATTTCGTATATTCACATGCTCAAAATGGTGCACGGATGAATGAGAAATTGTTGCTCAAAAGTGCACCATTGAAATGGAAAATGAAAGGAAAATATTATAATCCCATATTGGTGGGAAATGCATGGTGCAAGTGGTTTATATAGAACCTTGTTTTGTGATGGTGGTAAGAATAACAACCACAGATGCTCTCTCAGGCGCGCGCAGGGGGGTGGAAATCTTCGGGATGCCGGGCCGAAACTTGGACCATAGTAAGCCCAACCTTTTGTTGTGGCCTAATATTTTTTTTTCATTATGAACCAGGAACGTTTTGGATTTTATTACCTATAATGACTGGAAAACGTTTTTGAGGTAAAATTTTTCTGGTTTTGCTACCAAGTCCCTCCTTGGAGACTATAAAAGGTGAGCTTCCCCTCTTCATTCTACACACCAAAAAAAAAGAACAGAAGCCTTCTTCTCTTTACTATTCTCTCTCAAGTGTTCTTGAGTTCCTCAGTTTTTTTTTAGCTAGACCTTTTCGAGTGTCTAGAAAATTTTGAGTTCAAAGCTATCCAGTTCGTAGAGTGGAGGTGTTGGTGCTTCACCTACTGCTCTTCGTCGTTGTATCCTGGGAGACTGACGCTTGCAAATCCTCAAGCATTCTGGTGGAGGAAGCGAATCAGTTTTAAGGACTCTGTGTGGAACACAGCCCTCGACGGTCAACAATCCTTTGTATTGAAGTGCTACCGAAATTCTACTCAAAGTTGGAGCATAATATTTCGGTAACAATATTTATCGAAAACATTTATTATAAACGTTTGTAACCTTATATATTACATGCTACAACCGGTGTGACATATTCATGATTTAAATACGAGGAGTATAGAGTGAGTATTTATAAATATTTGTAATATTTCTCTATATAGTAAAGATCAGCAACAATTCGTAGACATAATCAAATTTGTGTGTATGTATTGTGTTTATAAGGGATGTTATTCCCTCGCACACCTTTACCATTCTCATTTACCTATTTATCTGATTCAAATTAGGCTTCTAATTTGCTAAAGGCCATAAGTACACCAAGTCACCAACGTTAAAATTAGGGATATTTACATTTGATCTACTATGGCCCATGAAAAAAAAAGTACTAATGTTTTAAATATTAACCTATATCATGTTAAAAATTACTTATATAATTTATTCTCTAATAAATTCTAAAATATATTCATCTAACAAATCTTAAGCTATTATTACCATCATTTTCCTACCACTAATACCGATTATAATTGCATCTCCGTTAGACTGAGATCGAAAAATTTTAATCATGATTGAACTTATTCAACCGCCAATTCCAATTATTTTGACCAATTTTCGATTAGTGACTTGATTCTAGTCGACTACAGTCGAGCATAATTGACCAACTTCTTGGTGCTATTTCTTTCATTTTTGTTTATTCTGACGTGATCAAAAATTTTCGGTCGTGGTCGAGTTTAGATAATTTTGAAATTCAGAAATTTTCATTAAATACAAGTATTAATTTTGTAAATAATTTATTTGTTCTTTATTTCATCACATATTTAAAATATGGCCAAAATTGTTAATTGACCCAAATTTTTATGGTCCGATAAATGAAAGGTCTGTTTGATATATTTCCTAAAAAGGGTCTATATGGTGTTTCTTAAAGAAGAAAACCAGGATTAATTTCAATTTAGAAGGGAAAATGTGAAACGGGACGTTATACGATCTTTCATGATGAGATCAAGCACTTTGACGACATTTCAGCAAAAAGAATAAGTATAATAAAAGTACAGCATTTCTAACGACCCACTACAAGAGGCCAATACCTTTTTCCTTTTTCTTTTTTGATAAGAATCATCAGACCACTAATAATTTTGTGCTACTGAAAAGAAGGAAAAGGGATACTCACACACTTAGCCTATGTTTGGTGGGAAGGAAAACATAGAGGAAAGACTCGTCTCGATAGAATAATAAAGAAAAATATATATTTTGGTTGTTTGGTAGAAGAGAAAAGAGAAAGGAAGAGATAAATAAAAGGATAAAAAATAGCGAGACACACTCAAATATCTTCCTCCTAAAAATGGAGAGAAAATCGAATATTTTCTTCTTAAAAATAAAGAGAAAAAAAAAATTAATAATATTTTAAAATAAATTTATTAAATTAATTTTTTATATTATTTTTAAAATTTTAATAAAAATAATAAAATAATTATTTTAAAATGTAATAATTTTCTTTCTTTTTTATATACTAAATAACAATAGAATAAAAATATTTTTCTTTTCATCTTACACATATTTTTTCCTTTATAATTTTTCCTTCTATTCTTCTTTCATTACTCGTCTTTATTCCCTACCAAACATAATCTAGGGAGCTAAAAATTAAAGGTTTACGTAGCCTAAACTTCCCAACCAAAAAGTCGAAAAAGCATCGGACAAGATTACAGTGGAAAAAGGAAAAACAAAAAACAAAACAAAAAAAGAAGTCGATCTTAGTAGGGGACGAGTCCTTTGGGTTCGATTGACGTTCTTTTTTAATTTTTTAATTTTTTTTTTGAACTGTGACATTTTATCATGACTTGTGATACATTTTTTTTTATTATGAAATTTATATCAAACTGATCTGATTGACTAATATTCAAACCCTCATTTCCCACACATTCACGTATTTAAAAAAATTCTAGACCAATTTTTATTATGTTATGTTGATTTGTCTAACTCCTATGAATAAAATTAGTACCAATCATTTTCCAAAAAATTAGAAAAAAAAAGAAGTCTTTAAAATGTCATTTGGGCCGAAATAACTGCAGGTCCTGTCCATTTCCCATGGTATCATATTCCCCACTTTCTTTTTTAAGAGAGAACATCACATTCCCCACTTTCCAAGCATCAAAGCCTTGTAACTCCAGGTTGTCCGCATGTTTAACGCCAATAGTCTCTGCCAATTTGAACTAGTTTAGTTGATCCAAAATAGATGTGTGTGTGAGTTTATGTCAATTGGAGCTACTTCAGTTGATCCAAAACGGATGTGTGTGTGAGTTTAAGGGATCAGGATTCAAACTTTGATAGAATATGTGTATTATTTTTCTTTAAATTTGTAATAAGTGATGATCATAGTTAAGCCACACTAAAAAAAAAAACACTAATAGTCCCTTTTGTGCCCAAACAAAGATTAGAATAGCACATATAGATGACCAATTGAGGTTAGTTCAGTTGGTGAGAGATGTGTGTGTGAGTTTGGGAGATTAGAGGTTCAAACCTTGATAGAGTGTATGTGTGTTATTTTCCTTGAAATCCTTCTATGTATATGTGTGTATAGCTCAAATAGACTTAACATATATTGAAATCCTTCTATGTATATGTGTATATATATATTATATATATATATAGGGCACCAATCCAGTAAGTATTTTCTTTTTTTACCTACGTATAGGTATCAATTTGGCTAATGAAAATTTAGCATGCATATTTTTTTATTGTAAAATATAAGAAAGAGAAAGAGTATTAATGATGCACGTCTTTTCATTTCATGTACTTCATTATAGCCATTGGATCACCAAATGATCCAATGGCTAAAAAAAAAATACTTACCCATAGATAAAAAAAAAAATACTTAATTCGATTGGCAACCTCTATATATATATATATATATATGAAATCATTCTTTATATATATATATGGCTGCATTTGCCAAAATGGACCCTAATTTTTGTATACATGAAAAGTACATATTAGTACCTATGTGGTGGTACACTCAGATTACACCAAAACGATTATCAAAACCCTCGTTTAAAAAATGTGGTGTTATTTACAATTTTACATGTATGGATTACTCTTTTGTGACTTTTATCTCTTCTGGAAGTTAAATGCCTTGATTGAAAACGCAAAGATGAATCCAAAGAGCACAGAAATCCCGACAAGCACAACCGCCACAGCACCCACAAAATCACTTTCGAACCCAAAATAACTCTTCACATAATGCTCCACGGTTTCACCTGAGTCAAACGTTTCTTTTATGTCTCCAAACTGTGAAGCAACCAATCCATACAAGGTCCAAGACACTGGGCAGGCCCAGAAGTACCATCTCCACCAGATGGGCATTCTCTGTTACGTAACACACAAATTTAATCCCTGTCACTCAACATATCATAAGGGAAATAAAATGTAACAAGAATACGCACGTGACAATAATCATTTAATACAATTCCGTATTTATGAATGTCAGATGATTGTTACCAGCCTCAACATCCATTTTTTGTGGCTTGTTTGGTAATACTAAATATCCAAACATTTGTACCAAATTTTTAACATTTTTTAAATTAGTGAATACGATTAATTTATTTATGTTAAATAATTCATATATATGTCATGTGCGTTAGTATCAACCTTTCTCAAAATGGTGGCTTATATACAAAAATATGCATTGCATATGAAAACTTACCGTTCTGGGAACGATGAATCCGGAGAAAAGGTTCCATATTGCGTAGAAAGCGGAGGAGACGATGGCAGCAATGTTGTGGTTAGGTGTAACAGCCACGGTCATCATCCCATAGAAGGTGAAGTACAAGAAGGTGAAGTACATGAAGAAGAGGTACCAAAAGAACTTGGCGACTGTCCATTCAAATCCAATCATGGCGTACACTATAACTCCATATATGATCGTCTGGACAAAGATGTATGGGAGCTCAATGACTACCTGCAAAACCATAGAGGGTTTTCTCTGAGTTAGCCAGATTTTGAAGCAACATGAGATCAAAGATTCAATGTCCCATTTGCATCAATGTAACATTCAATTCACTAGTATTTATCAAACTATGCAAAAGGGTCTTCAAATTATGCATCAACATGACCGGACTTGAAGAAAAAATTGACCAAAACTTTCATTGATTGATTAATGTATGTAGTATGTACCTGTCCAAAGGCATATGGCATAGATGAGTACATTCCTGCAGCTCTTTCTCTGTAGAATACTGTTCTTTCAATGGCCACAACTGGCTGAACTGATGACGCGTTCTGTACTCCTATGAAGAGAACAGCAGCATACATAGAACCCATTGCGTTCATAACGTCTTGCTGCCTTCGCCTGCATTGACATTTCTGGGTCAAATTAAAGTCCAAGGAAGAAGGGTTTTTAGATTTTGAACATATCAAAAGGAAAAAAAAAAATTGCGGGGTACCTTTTGGTGCCAAGGTCCCAGAATATAGTTCCAAACATCAGAGCTATGAAGGTTGTGAACATGAGTCTAACTGCAGTGTATGGTGGGTTTCTCCAATACGACAAGCGTTGTTTCCATAGGCAAGCCATCCACTGCATAAAGAAAGACTGAGAGTATTGCGTGGTGAAGTACAAGTCTTTTGAGCCTGGTGGAGGACTGCTTAGTTCCTTGATCAAGGCCTTGTTTCTCCTGAATCATTGGATATTATAATCATTAGCTGCTGTAAAAGTTGACTTTTTCTATAATCAATTCGACTAACTTTTTAAGCTTAAAAAACCGTAAGAGTTGAAATTAATTTCAGCTATTGAAACTTATTAAGAGGAGAGGAGAGTTTTACCTATGTAGTTCTGAGTTTTTGTATATTTCAGTGAAGTTGACACCTAGAGCTTCTTCTTGTGCTGCTGAAGTAACCTCCAACATCCAAGTCGCGGGATTGTATCCGTCCTTGATTTTAGGAACTCCCTCAATGTCCTGATCAAACACAAGTTCACTTAAGTTTAGCACTCAAATCGAAATCAGAAGCCAATATATACTATTATGTGAGGTAGTTTTGTCAGCCTAACTTACCTCAAGGTACTTGATCAAATGTGAAGAATGGCGGCCTAAAGGACCCACATATATTTCTTCTCCTCCTCTCTTCAGAAGAAACAACTGCAATGATTCAACCTCGAAAATTTTAGCTCTCCCAAGAAAATTTATTCTTTTAAATCAATGCAAAATGGAAAAATATTGTAATATATATCACCTCATCAAATGCATCAAATATATCTATGCTTGGCTGGTGGATGGTGCAGACCACAGTTCGCCCTGTGTCAACGGTATTTCTCACAGTTCTCATCACAATGGCCGCAGCTCTGGCATCTAGGCCGGAGGTTGGCTCATCCATGAATATGATAGACGGGTTGGCGACGAGCTCCACCGCAATTGTCAGCCTCTTGCGCTGCTCCGTTGAAAGACCATTCACCCCTGGCAATCCAACCAGTGCTTCCCTTATTGGAGTCAGCTCCACAAGCTCCATGACTTCCTCAATGAACATCTTTAAAAGAAAACATATACAAAGCATATTTCTCAGTCAATTATAACAACTTGATAAGCCTGAAGATGAGCAAGATTATGAAGTTCTTAATCTTGTTCATACCTTTCTGGTTGTGGAATCACCTTCTGGAGGTAACCGTAGCCACGCAGAGTAAACTAAGGACTCATAGACCGTGACATGAGGAGAGTGGATATCAGTTTGCTCACAATACCCTGCTATTCGAGCAAATGTTTCTTGCTTTTTGGGGTACCCAGAGATTTTGATGTTTCCCTCAATGTATCCACCAGTCTTCCTTCCAGCCAAGACATCCATTAGAGTAGTCTTTCCAGCCCCACTGACACCCATTAGAGCTGTTAGGACTCCAGGCCGAAAAGCACCACTCACACCCTTTAGAAGTTCTAGCCGATCCTCAGGAATGCCTTGAGCTTTCATTTCCTGTTACACAATGTTAAACAGATTTGGATGATAATATGATTGATACTGCAAACAAAAGTTTTAGCATTTATGGCCTTAAAATTGTCTCTAAACTACTCTAAACTACTAAGTTCAACAAATGAGTCCTACAGATAAATATTTAAGTATGTTCAAACTTGAATTCCTACTGTTGTTGACTGTTTCACAAAGCTAAAAGATGGATACCTGTGGCATGTCAACTGCATATCTGATCTCGTCGAAGGTGATTGAAAGAGGTTCAAAGGGAAGAACCATTCCGCGCTTCCTGTTCGGATTGACTTCACTGGCGCTACCTACTCTAGAAGACAATGCCCTTGAGGATATACTCCTCCGACTTTCATTCCCTCTATCTGAAATGGTAAAACGACAAGAATTTCGGATTGAGGTCCGGAAGGTATATGGGAAAATGTAGGAACTAGGAAAGTCCTAACTTGCCTGTAGAGCTCCTTCCTCCCGATGATAACTCGACGAGCTCTCCAGTTCTGCTAGCATCTTTCTCAGCGAATGCCTCTTTAGACAGTACTGCCTGAGGCTTACCAAATGCTGCATAACATGTTATTCAGTCATTCCCATCATCATAATATTATGTCTCATTCCAAGAAAACAAAAGAGTAAGCTCAGGAGACTTACGGTTAAGATATTTTAAGGCCACAGTAAAGAGAAAATTGAATAGTAGAATGTATCCAATTGTGGCTCCAACTCCAATCCAGTACCAGCGTGCTTCCGGGAAAATCCCACGATTCTTTAAGAGCGTTACTCCTAATGGTTCCATTGAGTTAGGCGGAATCTGAGAAAAAACAACATTTTAACCAATATGCATCAGCTATGCTTATTACTAATACCTTTCTTAGTTGATCCTAATGTTGTTTATGTTAGTTGTTTGTGGAGTTTCAGAAAGAAGATGCTTACATGTGACCAACTCTTTCCAAGAAATTCATTGACAGCTATAGCATTCTGTCCATACATCATTGGGGAGACCCAGTAACCCCAAATCCACCATGGCCGCACATCATCTGAAAGCAGGAAGAAGTATATCTTAGTATTGGTGCTAAAAGATTCATCTCAATGTAAAAATGTAAATTTATGATTAGTCAGATTAAATACGTAATGATGATTCACCTCTTCTTAAGATAAATCCACCCATAACAAGAACAGCCAATAAAGCAAAAGAGCCAAAAGTGTTTGCAACAATTATGTTCCTTCCTAATGCCCCCATAAATCGGAAAAGCCCTGACGCCATCTGGTTAATGCATAGGAGTAGAAGGTATTGTTTGAAAAACCTGCAGTTGAAAGCTTTGATCAGATTTTTGAAGCATATAGTATACTATCAGTTAATATGTAATATCAATCGTATACCAATCTAAACTTTTTCCACAAATATTAACCTTTCAATATTTGGATCGAAACCTATAACATAGTAAGTCAAGATCACCCAAATGGCAACTTCCAGGAAGGTTATAGGGATTTTAAGGATCCATGTTGGTAGAGAATATGCCCAAGCAGGATAGAAAAGAAGGTCCCGTTGCTTGAAAAATACAGGAAGCTTCATGATAGTCAAGGCAAGCTCTGAGAATCCATTAAACATAATTATGATGATTATGAAGAACATAGCACCCAGATAGATCCCCGCATCTGTTTCTGTATCCCGATGCATCTCAGTTCGGAAGAATAAAGTCATTGCTATAAGCGCCATCATAGTGAGCTGAAAATATTAAAACAAAACTCAGATAAACGGAATTAAACAACTTAAAACTAACTGATTTTGAGTCGAACTAAAGATTCACAATCTGAAATTCAATTGTAATGCTTCAAGTATTACTTACTTGGGTCATTTTGAAGATATAGACAAATGAATTCCTCTTCATGAGTAACCATTCTCTAGAAGTACAAGCTTTGAACAATTCCTTCTTGGTAACACCATACTTCTTAGTTGTCAAAGCTGCAGGGTGCCCTTTGGTCTTGTCGAATGGAGTAGCAAGCTCGTCACCAAGCTTTCGACCAATGTGAAATGACTGAAAAGCTTCAGCGAATTCTTTGGAAGATACAAAATTATAAGGGTCATCTTTTCTAGCCCAGTACTGCTCTTGATCTTTTTTTGATGTCACCTGTCAATGCAAATAACGTACAAACCGTTTAGAATTTAAAGTCCAATATCTCTGAAGAATGGATCTTTTTTTTATGTCACCTGTCAATGCAAATAACATACAAACAGTTTAGAATTTAAAGTTCAATATCTCTGAAGAATGAAAAACATGTTAGGAAAATTAGGCACTGATTTTTACTTCTTGCAAAAAGTCAGCCACTCCTTTCCTCTCTGGGCACTTGAAACCCATATAGTCAAAGAACTCGAGGATATTTTCACGGGGACCTTGATACACAATATACCCATCTGAGAGGAGAATTATATCATCAAAGAGGTCATAAGTTTCTGGTGCTGGCTGGAGGAGAGAGATAACGGCAGTTCCATTGAGAATATGAATGGATTGTCTCAGTGAATTCACAATCTGAAATGTTGTTGAACTGTCCAAACCAGTTGATATCTCATCCATGAAGAGGGCTCTTGCTGGTCCCACCAGCATCTCTCCTATAAAAAGTAAAGACAGAATTTTCAGTCACCATCCCACATATCCGGAGGAAATCCACGAGTTCCCAAAGAGTCAAAAGTCCATAATCAGAAATACATGGGAAATAACTTCTTTTTCATGTTTTTACCTGTTGTCAGTCTCTTTTTCTGTCCACCAGATATACCCCTTACCATTTCATCCCCAACCATGGTATCAGCACAAACCTCAAGTCCCAAAATCTGCAAAATTTTATTGGCAAGATTTTATTTACTTAAATCTTATATTCACCCAATATCAGCCTAGATGGACTATAAGTTGGTACCTTAAGTATGTAGTCAGTAACCACATTATATTCCTGTCCTTCTAATGCAGCTGCCTGCAAAATTTTAAGACAAAGTCTCTAGCTGAGATGATATCTGAAAGGATTTTAATTTCAGATATTTTTCTTTGATCTTTCCTGCTATGTCTTACCTTCATATAGATATCAAGATCAGGATCTGGCATAATATTGGCTTCCTTCTCTCTCCTTGATAATTCTGCCAACATTTCTGAAAAATTTTGCGCATGCAATCTTAGTTCAGATTCCAGTTCCAGAGGACTCTTTCGATTAAATTGAACGTAAAGAATTTCGATGTCTTTTAACTAACCATAGCGCGGTCCAACCCCTTGACATCTTGCTGAGAAAGCCAGTGTTTCTCTCACTGTCATCTCTCCAATATGCAGATCATGTTGACTAATATAAGCTGAGGTCCTTTCTGGAATAAACTCTTCCATCCCATGTCCATTGTAGGTAACTCTCCCGGAAAACTGGAATTGAAAACCAAAATTAGTTTCGAATCATTAGGCTAAACAAGTGATATAAAGAGATTATTTTGAACAAGAACAAAACTTCTAGTCCTTACTTTTAGATCTTTGTCTAGTTTCCCTGCTAAAGCCAATAGAAGTGTGGTCTTTCCGGAGCTTGGAGGGCCTAAAAGCAATGTCATTCTGCCAAAGATCGGATCAGAATTCTGAGAAATGTACAGTCTGAGGGATCCAATAACGAATATCTCATCTACTTACCTTCTTGGCTTAATAATTCCACTAACATCATAAAGAATTGGTAGTGGCTTCTTCCGACTGGGAACAATGTGAAGATAATTCAAGAACCCCTACAGAGTTTAAAAAAAAAAAGTAATTATAAGAATCAGAATCATAAATAGAACTTATGATGCGTTATAACAGCAATCATACTATTACAAAACCATGAATTATTTATTACCTCCAACATATTTATACAAAAGTTAAACATTGTTGGTAATGCTCTGCCTCCAACATAAGCTTCTGCTTCAACGTTTAAATGCTCATACCGTACTTCAATGGTTGGAATATCAAGCCCAACTCTGCCACACCCCCCCAAAAAAAAAAGGAGCCGTGAATTTCATCGAACACACGGTAAACACAGAAACCGCCAAAAACCCATTTGAACTTACATAAGTACGGTTCATAAAACTATAACGTTGTCAAGAAATAACTAAAAAAAGCCAAAAGTATTAAACACCCAGTTCATGATTATACCAGAAAAAAGTATATTAAGCTTACCGATCGATTCGGTTCTTGAGTTTCAACAAGAACTTTTCATTATCTTTCTCTGCAATTTTAACTAGCCTCTCTAATATTTCCCGCCTTTCAAGTAAGCCAAGGTCCTTTATATCGATCTCTCTGGCTTGGCCTTGAGCTTCAGTCCAAATGCCTCTCCTTACTCGTAGATATGTGGGGAGTTTCTCAATGGCGGCCCATTTCAGAGCTTCTTCGTCGTCTTCTTCCCGTGAAGACTTTGAAAACACTTCCAAGGCACTGTTCCTCCATATGCTCGAGCTGCCCAGACGGGCGCTACCTACTCTGTACATGTCACCACTTTCCATCTCTATACCGCTAAAATTTTCTGAGCAACCAAACGGGATCTTCTTATGCGTTTTTCGCCAACTTTATGGAGTTTAGAGCTTGAGCAGCTCAGAATCTGAAAAGGGTCATGGTGTTTTTACTCTGAACGTCCAGAAAATACACCATTAATGTAGTTGTGTTTTGAGTGATCCTTCGATGGAAGGAACTATGGTGTTTTGATATGAGAGGNGCTTTGGAAGTACACCACTTAATAAATGGTGGTAATCTCTTATAGTTAAATTTTTTTTTTCCAGATACACCATAAGAAACAGAGGAGGTAGCTTGGAACTGGAACGTTGGGCCTAATTTTATCGGGTCCCTCTAAATTATTATTATTGTTATTTGAAAAAAAGGGATAACAAAAAAAAATATTTTGAAGTATAACTTTTCTCTAATTTTAATTGTCTTTTTATTTGTGCAAAATAATCCCCATGTTTTAAATCTCTCTAAATTTGTACACAAAAATATAAATTTATATTTCTGTGTACAAATCAAGTGATTTATCCTAATTATTTTTACATTATTTTCAATTAATCAAAAATAAGATCTTTTTAATTCAGATTCGGTGTTTATTAAGAAATTTACTAGTCAATTTATATACAGAAAATATAAATTTATAAAGATTGTGATGTATAATTTTTCACAAACCAAAAGATATTTTAAATTTGCATAAAGACTATTTCTTAGGTACCCTTTGAAAAAATATACAATGTTTTAAGATAAATAAACAAATTACTAGGGGTTTGAATCATAGTAGAATTTCTATGTAAAAAAATGTGAGATAGAGTATTAAATAAAAAAAAAAAAAAAAGATTTAGGACTCTTCAATAAATAAATTAATGATGTTTGAATTTTTTAGTTTATTTAGCAGCTTATTTTACAATATTTATGTTTTAGATTTTTTTTAAAATAGTTTTTAAAGGTAAACAAAACCTATCTTATAAGACATTTAAACCTTCATTTCACTTTTAGAAATAACAAGAAAGAGTCTAAATATAGCCAAAGAAATTTTTAATCTCTTTGATTTGATAGTTTTATATTTAAGGTGCTCTAAAAATTTGCCTTTACATATTTGTGATACTTCAACTAGAAAAGTTGTCTAAGTCTAATGTTTCCAAACATTAAATATCAAACAATATATTGTGTAACACCACAAACTAATAAATCAAAATTTGTATATTTGTATTGACATCTGACCATCGTATCTTTATTAATTTGTGGTATCTCTTACTATTGCTCTTTGGAGACGAGATAGAATTCAATAACTTTTTCAAATTTATTAGCCACAATAATACTAAATATTAGCAAAATTAATTTGGCGACGGTTAAATTTAACAAGTAATAGTATTTCTGTCATAATTGAGTTATATATTATTGTTTAAAAGTAATGTATACCAATTCATTAGAGTAATTAATGAGAGTGATGTGGTGAAAAAATAATTGTAATCTCATCGAAATGCTTTCCATTTTGAGCTGTACAAAAACCCAAAATGATGAGCTTTGTTGCATTGCCGACCTAATAATATATTTAACTCAAATAATTGATCTAGTAGTATATAAAAGGAAAGATTCTGTCGATCAAAGATATATAAGGGGAAAAAAAAAAGCAGCAATCCTGGGAATTTTTTTTGCATCACACTGTTACCAAGGCTGAGTATTATTTACGAAAAGCTGCTAATCTTTATTCCAAAGGAGAACGAAAAAAATAAAGCTATTATTAAACCCTTTTTTAAGGGAACAAAAAGCTATTATATATTAAACTTTATGCACCGAAAAAGGTTTGCCTTGTGAATTACTATATTAGATATGTATAATATAATATAAGCTTACAAAAACATACAAGATCAAATTTATATTTATATTAATAGATTTGTTTATATTTCATGAACACCGAATCATGGGATTTAGCTGCAAGGCACATGCAACCCAACTAATGTAATCCTAACCATTGTATTATCCACTAATTCGATTTCCTCATTGTTTTGGCATGTAAATTCATAGATATTAGAAATATGTATATATAGGTAAATATTGAAAACAGAATGACATTTGTTTTATATTCGGTTTGTTCGTTTTTATTGAGTTATTTAGTTTGAGTTACGTGACAATTAGAACTTGAAGAACTTAATTAAGCTATTAAAATGAAACACATAATATGAAATGGAACCAAATGCACTTATCTTAATTAAATTTCTATGAATATTATCATTTTGATGTGTTACACATCTGATTCCTAATTTCTTGGCAGTCACTCAAGGCCACGAGAACCTCTTTACTCTTATATCTTAGTGGACAATAACATTAAAATACTTTGATTTTTAACTTTTTTGTAAAAAAATATCCTAATTTTTTAATTTTTACAAAATAGTACCCCTATTTTTAAATTTTTGTAAAATAATACCTTAGTTTTTGAATTTCTACAAAATAATACCAATACTTTTGAATTTTGCAAATGAATATTCTAACAATTAAAATTCTTGCAAATTAATACTCTAATATTTGAAATTCCTATAAATTTATAACCTTATTGCTCAATTAGATGATTTTAATAATAAAAAGATGGTAGTAGTCATCGTCAATTTAATTAAAACTTATTAAACAATAATAAAATTTCTGAAACATATTTGTATTTAGCTTATTTAATTTTTTATTTAAAAAGAAAAGTAATTAGAAAGAGGGGTAAAAGTGGTTAATTATAACCAAAAAGAAAAAAGAAAAAAGAAAAAAGAAACATGAGACCTAAAAAAAAATTATGCTTATTTTTAGCAATTTAACCATAAAAAGTAGTTATAAAAATAATTCCTGATAATATACTAATATCTAAATGTTTTTAATAAGTTAACGAGAGATGCTTATATCTTTTAATTTGATTATAGTATAAATATACAAAGAAAACAAAAATTGAATGTATTAATTTATAGAAATTGTAAATATTTGGGTATTAATTTGCAGAATTCAAAAAATGAAGTTATTAATTTATAGAATTCGTAAATGTGAGATTATTAATTTATAATAATTTAAAAAATGAGGTTATTAATTTGTAAAAATTCAAAAAAATGATATCTTTTGCAAAAAAAAAAAAAGTTAAAATTGAGAGTATTTTTTTCATAATTAACCCTATCTTATTCTTTATTTCCTATTGGCAATCACTTAAAGTAAAGCCCAAAAAAGCTACCTTTTCTCTCCTATTTTATCAATTGAACAGGTGGGTTAAAAAAAAAAAAACAATTGTATATTAAAAATATTCATTTATTTTGTTTAAATGTCCGAGGTCAAAGTTCAGCTGAACCGGGTTTTTGGTATGCGAAATCAATGGCTGAGGGTCAACCCATCGAAAAATGGCAAAATCTCCAAAAAGATTTTTGTCTCAAAATGCAATATGCATATTGGGACGTGTATTTCACTGTTAAACAACAATGTCTTGCACTGCATTTTAAATAAATAAATAAATATATATATGTATATATATGTTTTCAATGATAGCTTTGACTTCAATTAAAATTGAAATGCTCATAAAACAACTAAGATCACGGACCACAATTATGAACCATCCACCCAACTATCCATTACTCTAATCTTTCCCAAATAATAAATTAAAGAATTCCAAATCCGTGCTGATCATAAGGGTATGAGATTGGCTTGTCCTATGGAAATAACAATAATAATAGTATTGTTATTATCATTATTATCGTTGTTTTGCATTTTTGATGCGTTGAGCTTCTAGAAGGAATTGTTTACAACTTTAAAAATTTGGAACAAATTGGTTCCTTCACATCATGCCCTATAAATTTTGGAGATAAAAAGTAACTTTAATAAAAGTTGTTTATTTGGGCACGTCAAATCCCAATAACTACAAATTATAGACGTTAGAGCTTACTTCAGCCTCCGATTTTTATTGCTGGGCTTGCTTAGGCCTTCGTTAAAATGCAACTTCCCATCATTAAAAAATAAAATAAAATAAAATGAGACGAATGTAAAATTTTCTTGTTATTAAATAAAAATTAGTACACTTGGTTGAATGTAGCCTATTATTAATAATAGAAAAATATGTCCCAAAATATATATAAATGTTGAGTTAATGTTATATGAGTATTGGAGGTGAGAGATTTTGCCTTTTTTTCTTATTAAAGTGTATTATTAATGGGAATGTTGATGAGGTAAGCAATGAGAGCATGTATGATGCCATAGTGTGGTAATCAATTTTGACTTTTTATTCCTTGGAACAAATTGATGACCTTCTTATGCCATATTATCCTTATGGCGCTTCAAATTGAAAACAAATTCAGGTCAAAGTTTCCTTCTTCAAAAATCAGTTGTTCTTTCTTTTTTTCCTTTTTCTATAATGTTTAATGAAGAGAATCAAGATGTTTTTGTTTTTTTAAGTTATTGAATGTTTATTTTATACCTGTTTTTAGGACAAGTGGTGTTTGTACTTTTGTACTCTATTTTGTAGCGATCATTGTAAAGCTCCTCTATTTTTTATTTTTTATTTTTTGGCTTGAGTAAAGCTCCTCTATTAAGATAAGAGTAATTAAACTAATTAAAGATTATTACAACTTGCCCGTGGAACTTAGGCACAACTCAAAAGTAACCTACGAGACTGCAAGACGAACCATTCAATAATTTTTTTTTTTTTTTGAAATTGGCGATACATAAAATTGTCATTATAGCTTTGTCCTATGTTTTGCAAAACTAGGTTTAGAAATGTTATGTTTTGCCACCAGATATATAGTACATTTTTGTCATAAGTAGTTTTGTTTTGTTTTTTTTTTTTTTTTTTGATGATCCATTATAGTATTAGACCTTAGGGCTTAGATCTTGGGAACCAGGTACTAATTGCGTGAGGCAATTCTCCTTAAAAGAATGCATATATGACTTGAGACTTACATTAAATGGTGTAAGAATACTCAAATAATGAATTTTAGGTCCTGATATTACTCTATCGTCAAAATCGAATATTTGCCTATCAAAAGTGCAATAATGCTAAACTGCATACTTCTGATACGGCAAAATCACGTTGTAATCAATGGAGTACTTCATAATTACGAGTCCACCCAAATATCTTTTGGATAAAATAAAAATTAAAAAAAAATAAAAAGATTGAATTTTTTTGGAGAAATAACCGCGAAATTTCGGAAAAACTATTGATATTGGTAATTTGCGGTGTAATATTTCTTCAATTTCAGCTAAATTATAAAATTTATTAAAAAAGGAAAAATTAATAATTTTTTTGACTGAATTTTAAATTTTTACACAACTTATACACCGTACATAATTTATTATTATTATTATTATTATTACTTTACACATATATTATATATGTATGACCCCTTTTTTTAATGTTATAATTCTATTATCCATTTCTTTTATTTTAACCATACCTTGTGCTTGTAACACATTTATGTATTTTCACTAAATATAATGTTTCTATAGTGTTAAATAATGGGAAAAGTTTGTAAATACCCGTTTTTAATACTATATTTTCATAAATACTATATTTTTATTTTTATTTCATAAATTCGTGTTTTAGAGAAATATAGACCAATATTGATTTACACATCAAATATATACCACAATATATATTTCATACATTAAATGTGTACTATGGTCTACATTTCATGAATAGAAAATACACTAAAAATTGGTACACATTTTAAAATGTATCATAAGTCAAATTTATAATAAAAAATATAAATGTGGTAAATATTTACATTGTAATTACATGTCATTCAAAATTTACACATAAATTGTGTACCTCATGGAATAAATTTACATTGTAAATGTTGACTATTTATATTTTACATATGAAATGTGAATCATAAAATGGATATTTTTGAAAGAAAAATTAAAAACGAGTATTTATGAAAATAAATTTTCAAAATGGATACTAAATGTAAATTTCTCCTAAATAATACTAAACTTTTAAACAAGGGTTATTATACAAATTCCTCATCACAACTTTTCTATCTTGGTTTTGATCTCACCAGAGTGAGATCCTCTTTGATCTCTATCTTTAATAATATTTCCTTATTTTTCTGTTTTTCTTTCAATAATCCTTCCATTTAGGTCTATAGGTTTTATTTCTAAACATTAGTTATCACAAGGATTTTGTCCTATAAGATTCTAGATTCTAGATATGTGTAAAATTTGTTTATTTTTTTTTTGTGTTTTGGACTTTTCTTCTATATATAAATCTTCTACAATACAAATCTATATTAAAAAAATCAATATCAATAATGCACAAGTCATGAAGATGAAATCTATTAGGGTTTGAGTTATGTTTTAAGATAATGAAGACCCCGAGTCTTATGGTATTATTGGATTTACTCACTATCTATATGGTAGGAAGTTATTTAATGTTGTCATGGATATAGTGAGATCCTCTAATTATATATATAGTAAAACTGTTAGTGATACAAATTATTTGTTAAGAGATAGCGGTAGTGGTTCTTGCCGCTTTATCTTTCTGTTTCAGAAATAAAGCACCTCATATTATTGCTAAGATTAGTCTTATCTATGTTGATGTTTATTTTGTAATTAGGAAATTTATAATTGTATTAGTCATTTTGTAGGAAACGATTTGTAATATTAAATTTCCTTTTACCTATTTTTTTTTTAAAAAAATTATCCTGAACTTTCTTTCAATTTCTTTATGTTTCAAATAAAATCATCATTAATTTTTGCTTTTTGTTTTTTTTTTTAAATTTCCACGGATATTAATATTTTTCCCAATATTATTTTAATTTTAGAGTACCGATATTTTAGTCTTTAGTTATAGCAGCATTATTATAAATTATTATAATGTAATTTAAAGTGACTCCAACAAAACGAAAATTTTATTAGTTAATTTTCAAGGTCAACAAAATACATGCCAACCTGATCGACTCAAGCCAATGCAAATCGAACGAACTCGAACTCAAACCCAAATGAAAATTGGACGGAAACTCTAATATTATTTTAACTTGTTCATGCATTTTTTTTTTCTTTTCACTGCTAATTAATTCAAATTCGACTGAAAAAAAAAAACTTGAAAAGCAATATTTCAGTTGGAGTTTAGTTTACACTTTCCACCAACAAACCCAAAATCCCAAAAACTCGACTAACATTCAGTCCTGCTTTTTCCAGCCACAGTTCAAACCTACACACATTTTCTTTTTCGAAAGAATAAAAAAAAAAGAAAAAAGAAAGAGGTAGGATCGTGATCATCATGTATAATCCTCGCGTGTACAAATCCCTGCGGATCCGGACTGAGATCGGTCGGTCCATGCATGGCGGATTACATTTAATTTCAGATATACAATATAGTTTTTATACGTAGATTTCAATTTTATAATCTGCCACTAACGTGGGGGGATCGATTTACACATATTGAGTGATGAGGACTGAGGATGCTTCAGGCCCAGAAAAAGAAAAACTAAAGTCACCGCAAAAGACTGGTTACCCATAAATTAATTAATATTTGATCCTAACAATATTCAGTAACAACTCATTTCAGAAAAACTATATATTCAGTAACAACTAGAAACTACAAAATTTGTTGGTACTGTCTGAAAAAATATATTACACGAAATCTGATACCCCACATTGCAATGTATTACGTGGCACATTAACAATCCTCTTCATAGGATTAATGTTACAACTATATAAATATTACTTTGTCGAATCTTGACGTTTTCTTGCTTGGCATGGCTGATATGCATCATTAAATATCATGTGGTTTATTCTTAACGGTGATACCTTTTGATTTTTTATTTATTTAATTGTTTATTGGGTTTATTTGATGGTTGACCATAGTAGCCAATTATTTGATTTTCCTAAAATTTTAGGTTTTCTAGGTACAATATTGAATTGTTATTAATTTATGAATAACATTTAGTTCTATAACATAGTTAATAGGAGAGCTTTCCTTTAACTAAATACAAATATTCTTCGTCTAATTTTGAAATTAAGTACTTAATTTATTTATATTCACAATTTTTTTTTTTATAAAAAGAACTAACTGATTAGCTCAAAATTTAGATGTAGTGATGTTCAATTATCACATTTGGTCCCTTGAAAGCATTGGTTTGACGTGATTTGAAAAGCTAAATTTTGACACAAGCTTTGATCTAACAATTAATCTGGCTAACGTATATATATGAACTGCTTTATTAGCATCTTAGTAAATATGATCAAAATTTATATGCGCTTTGATGTTCAATGCATACTCAGTTTTGAAGTTTGTCTATACGTTGATGTTATATTCAACCTCTTATTTTGAAAAACATGCTCGTTCTTTGTTTAAATCGATCTCATATGTGCATTTCTTCAGTTAAGTTTGTTAAGTGTTGGATCTAAAAATACTCCAACTCCTAATTGGTTATTTATGGCCGGCAAGCTAAAAGGAAGAATATAATGTAGTTCTCATGAGTTCTTTTACATCTTTCTATTTTTGATTACTTAATCACTGATTCAAAAAAAAAAAAAATACATTGAAAAGGATAAACACTGGAAAAACATTAATCTTTTTTTGTTGAGTTACTACAAAAGAGAATAATGTTAGACAGTTCTAAAAGCTACTAAATGGAATCCTGATCAACTGAAACAAATTTAACTTCTTCCCTATATACATATATATATTTGGAAAGATAATCTGATCCCGACAAGCTAAAATTAGGATTTGTAATGGCAGCACTTTTTAATTTATATCAGACTAAATAAGTTCAAATGTCATTAATTAAGTATTAATGTGCGTATATATTATTGTGTTTGGAGAATTAATGATTAATATGAAAGCCATTTGGCTTTCTTGCATTGCCTTTTTGTCTGAACCCTTTTGTTTTGGTTACGGACCTTGCGGTACCCTGCATACACTGGCGCACACACATATATATGAAAATGGCTTTAAAAATTTATAGCTTTAATCTAATTTTGGAACGTTTCGCGAGGATCCTTCGGCATCATTTTTCACGCTCCACGCTCGAGTACGTGCACCGTATACCAATAAATCAAAATCTCTTAAGTATGCAATACATCTTTTTATAAACTAATATAATTAAGAATATTTAGTTTCTAATAAATACCAATGTACAACGTACAATCCAACGACTCTTATAAAGTTTTAAAATATTCAAAATAAACACTATATATTAGAAAATATAATCCAATAAATTCAAGATGATCTATTTTCCGAATTTTTACATTTTTTCTATTAAGATGAAGAAATTTCTTTCTTTGAATCATGTACCTTAATTGCTACTAAATAAGTTCTTTTTATGAGCCTGCTAACTAATAATCTTTAAAACCTGAGAGGAAAAAATAAAAAAATAAACTTGAAATCCAATAAGTAACCAATAATCTCATCTAGGTGGATCAAACATATGTAAACCAAAATCATTAATAAATATTTTTTAGAATAATTTTGGTTTCAGAAATCAATACTTTTGAAAATATTCAAATCAAGTTGTTTAGTAAACAATTTCACAAAACAAGTAATAAGTTTCCAAATTTGTTTTTTCGAACCCCTTTTAGTCAATAACAATTTCAATTTTACTTCTCCATAATTTTTGGCGACTATGGTCACACTTAACCCTTGTAACTAGGTCTGAATCTGCCACAAATAACCCATGTAGTTAGGTCCGTATCTGCTACAAATAACCCCTGTAATTAGGTCCGAATCTGCTACAGATAACCCCTGTAACTGGGTACGAATCTACTACATTTAACCTTGTAACTAGTTTAGTACTATCCACATATAACCCCTGTGGATTGGGTCCATGTGAACAATTACTGAAGAAAGTTTCAAAACACTTATTTACAATAACGAATCATAAATAATTTCACTTTAATCTCATTATCATATTATAGTCATTCCAAAATAATTTTCTTATAATGACGTTCAATAATAATTAATATACTTGATCCATAATTTAGTATAAAACATAGAATCATATTATTTTTCACAAAAATTACGTTATTTTAATAAAACAGATTTTTTCAATAAATAATATCATTACCAAAATATGTTTTTCTTTTACTTAAAATCATATTTTAAAGAAAATACTTGTAAACATGATTCTATTAGAAATAATAAAATAATAAAACATTTAGCTTTCAGAAGAGGAAAACTACTAGAAAAGATCAAAGGTCATTTACTTCGTTCCTTTATTTAACCAAAATAATCAACGTAATCTCTCAAATACCTATTATCACATAAATAATATATAAATATCATGATAATAAAATTATACTCTAATTACACCAAAAATTTTGGTTACTTGTTGCCTATGCATATTCTATAATCAATCTTATAACTATTCCCAATAATGTCAATTTCTCTCCATTCATAATAATTCTAACATCTCTTTAAAAATTACCAAACTTAGAGGACATGTTCTACAAGTCATAGAGATCCTAATCATACCAAGAATGCAATTATAGGATTCATAGGTAAGATTTATAAAGCCCTAAAAACCGTTGCCATATTCTACTAAAAGTACCTAAGTTTTAGATTTTTTTTCTAGATTTATAATATTCACTTAAATTGACTACAACTCTCTGGTTATAAGTCCGTTTTTGAAAAATTATATACTATTAGAAAGATAATTTGATAAGCTTTCTAACCTCAAATATGACCAATCAGACTAGTAAAAGTCCCTAAAAAGCTAGTCGGAACTTTTACTATATTTTTACATTTTAGCTAAAAACTCAAAAATTCATAACTTTCAATCCGCACCACCAATTCATATAAAGTTTTTCTTGTTTGAATCCTAATATCAATAAACTTCTTTCTCTATCAAATTCGTCCCCATATTTCATAAATAATTTATAAGCAATTTAAAACTCTAACCCTAGGCATTCAATCTCAATTCCAAAATCAGACTAAATCATAAAACTTAATTGGTTAAGAGTTTATTACTTTAAGAGTGAATCTCAATAATCTATAACAATAGTCTCTTCATCACCTTCTTCTTCTTAAACATACATAGCCTTCTCTCTCTCTATAGAGTGTACATATAAACTGAGTAGATTATTAGTCTTAGGATTTCTTAAAAGGTCTATTATTAAATTACTAAAGTAACCCCAAAGACCACTATTAATTAAGGGCTACATAATCTTTTTATTTTATCCTTATACTATTTAGAAAATAAAACAATTCTTTTTTTTTTTGGGTACGAGTTATCATATTCTCCCCCTCTAAAAAAAAGTTTAGTCCTCCAAACTTTACATTCATTTATTCTCTAGAGAAGAAAATATTAATAAGTCTACTCATTTCTAGGAAAAGCTCAACATCTAAGTAAAACTATGATCATCACTTACTAAATTGAAATGATCTTTCCATCAATATGATACGAACTTGAGAATGTGAACTTATTATAATTTAAGTGATTGAACTGTCAAAAAAAGATCATTGCTTATAAAACTTATCTACCAATAATTCCACATCATTTCTCGTTCATCGTGATAGCTCCTTTATACTTTCATCTAAAAAGAGAATAACATGATGACTCAAATTTTTTTTTTTTTTACTAACAAAGCCAATAGGAATTCTTAATAATTAAAATTCTTTAAATCTCTAGTACCCTTTTCAATCACATGGCTATAATACTAAGGATACACTTCTATTTCTTTGTCAATACTTTATATAGAGCTACTTTAATGCTAGATTTAAAACTTCAACTATATACAAATATTACCAAGAGTAATATTTTCTTCCACAAATCTTTGAAATATTGTTCAATATGTCCTCAGTGGTCTATACATACATGTGTACTTTTCTTTTTGACAATCCATTTATTTTAGATCAATATTGTAAAGCTCAAACAAATCTAATTCAATTTTCAAAATCATGCATAAGGTCTTATAAAACTTAGATATAATATGATATCTTTAATATAAATAACCATAAGAATCTTTTTTTAATCTTATTCCCTCTAACTTTAATTCTCAATAAACCAAAATATCAAAACTAAATCCAATCACCAAATTTTATATCAAATACAAATGCTATACTTATAACCAAATTTCATAGAATTCTAAATCTAAATGTTCACTCAAAATAACTATAAAGATCAAAACCTAATCGATTAAGGGTATAAGCAAAGTCTATAACGGAAATATGATTATACTTAGTCAAATAATATACTATATAACTTATATTTTATAATTTAAGTAATCCTTGATTATCTTGTTATAAATTCTACTACTGTATTATCTTTCCTGTATAGTATATCAAAAGTTTTCAACCTTCGTCTATATAGTCCTCATTCACTTTCCCATAGACTAAACACTAAGAAATATGCTAAGTCATTTCTTTCATATATTGGTCCTCAAAATTGTCTTAGGCCTTTATCTTCATACTTCTAGGATTTCTAATGTCTCATATTATGATTTTCTCAAAAATATCTTTTATAAGTAAGGGAAGTCAATAGAGCCACAAATGTAAATCTTTCTCTATAAATTACATAAATCATAAAAATCAAATAATTTATCAACCTTAGAAATATTGATCGACTTACATATTCCACTGCATAAGTGTTTTGACCTTTTGTTTTATAAACACAATTTTCATTTTTTTTCACTGATAATAGTCGAGTTCCTAATAGTAAAACACTAAGTATTCTGAAAACTTTTATCTCATAATTCTTTTAGTTGTTCATCAAATAAGTACTCTTTAATTTGTTTGTATAATCTAATATAAATTTCTAGAGAAAAGTAACACCAAAAATACTATCAAATGCAAAGATCACTCCCTCTTATATGATAACAACATAGAATAAAATTATGAACACATGTACAACAACCATAGATTCCAATTTCAAATCTACTACCTAGTATCCATAACTATAACTAAATTGTTCATTCACTATCTGTCGACTTTTGCTTAGCTTTCAAAACAAATATTATTAAGATCTTTCAAAACAAATATTATTAAGGTAATATCATCTCAAAATTATCCAACTATATAAGTCATTCAGGCTCCATAATTTTTTTTTCTAGGTAATATCATTCTCCAAATTAGTCCATCATAATTTCTTTTGGGTCAAATATCAGTCTCTAATTTTTTTTTCTATCTATAAGGACTTAATGCCTACATTGCAATCACATTATTATCAATATTTATAGAAAAACCCAAAGTAAGGCCTTTACCAAAACTAACCTATTTATCCTCAATCATATAGTAGCAAAAATATGTACTCTTATTAATGAACAAAAGTACATAAATTGATATTTTTTATATCATCTTTTTATCCTTTATTATCAAGGAAACTAGTTATTCAATAAACTTAATCCACTCTATAATTTCTTGTATATCCTCATCACATAAATAATTCTACTTTATGAAAAGATTCAGACTAGAATTCAATCTACACTTAATTAATCAGTGAATATTTCAAAAAAAAACTTGTCTTTCTTATATTGACACATAATAAGGTAATATCTATTCTTTGAATCCCCTATATTAACATTATGAGATTAAGAACTCTTTAGAAACATAATATAATCTCTCGGGAATCAATAAATTTCACTTCTCTAAGAATTAACATAGGCTCTTTTTAAATGGGGATAAAAATATTAAGAAATAATTTAAAAGATAGAAGATGAAGATAATAAGTAGACTTATAAAAATTTCAATATCAACACTAAAGTAAGACTCACTAACTCTACAACTATCCAATATCAATAATAAGAGAAGAAGATTCTAATGTCTTAGGTCCATTAATCAAATACAAAGGGAAACTAATATCAAAAGCACTAAAGACTAAAAACCTCAATATTCAACAAACATATCTTAATAATTAAAATCTAATGAGAGTACTCAATTTTAAATGATTCCAAAAGTCTATATAATGTATATGATCACCAACTATTAAGGTCAAACTAATTATTCCATCAATAAAAAAATTTAAGGATACGAACAAACCTACTTTAATGTTCGAAAAGACTAACGTAACAAACTTATTAAATTTAAATCGATCACCAATTCAAACGAATCTCCCAAAAATAATAGAAGTTAAGTTAAACTCAAATCATCTTAATTTAGTTACCTTAATATTCTAAACCTCATAAAATTGACTTAACACGATGCAAATTATAAAACTTATCCTAATCTCTGATATTACTTGTCATGCTCCACACCCGAGTACGTACACCGCATACTCATAAGGCAAAGCTCTATAGGCATATAAGAAATCCTTCTATAAACTAATACAATTAAGAATATTTAGTCTCCAATAAATACTAATATATAGCATAAAATCTAACAACTCTTATAAAGTCTCCAAATATTCAAAATAAACACTATATAGTATAAACTATAATCTAATAAATTTAAGAAAATCAACCTTCCGAGTTTTTATATTTTCTCTATCAAGATGAAGAAATTCCTCTCTTTGAATTATACACCTCAATTACTACTGAATAAGTTCATTTTGTGAGCCTACTAACTAATAATCTTTAAAACCTGAGAGGAAAAAATAAAAGAGTAAGCTTGAAGCCTAGTAAGTAATCAATAATCTTATTTAGCTAGATCAAGCATATGTAAACCAAATCATTAATAAATATTTTTCAGAACAATTTTGGTTTTAGAAATCAATACTTTTGAAAATATTCAAATCAAGTCATTTAGTAAACAATTTCACAAAACAAGTAATAAGTTTCCAAATCTGTCTTTTCGAATCCCTTTTAGTCAATAACAATTTCAATTTTACTTCTTCATAGTTTTTAGCGACTGTGGTCATACTTAACTCCTGTGACTAGGTTTGAATCTGCCACAAATAACCTTTGTAGCCAAGTTCGAATCTGCTATAAATAACCTCTGTAGGCGGATCTGAATCTACTACAGATAACCTCTGTAGCTGGGTATGAATCTATTATATTTAACCCTGTAGTTAGGGCAGTACTGTCCATATATAACCTTTGTGGATTGAGTCCACGTGAATAGTCACTGAAGAGAGTTTCAAAATACTTATTTATAATAATGAATCATAAATAATTTCACTTTAATCTCATTATAACATTATAGTCATTCCAAAATAATTTTCTTGTAATGATGTTCAATAGTAATTAACATACTTATTCCATAATTTAGTATAAAATATAGAATCATATTATTTTTCACAAAATTACGTTATTTTAATAAAATAAATTTCTTTCAATAAATAGTCTTATTACCAAAATATATTTTTTTTACTTAAAATCATATTTTAAAGAAAATACTTGTAAGCATGATTCTATTAGAAATAATAAAATAATAAAATATTTAGTTTTCAGAAGAAGAAAATTACTAAAAAAGATCAAAGGTCATTTACTTCGTTCCTTTATTTAACCAAAATAATCAACATAACCTCTCAAATACCTATTATCACACAAATAATATATAAGTATCACAACAATAAAATTATACTCTAATTACACTAAAAATTTTGACTACTTATTTCCTATGCATCTTCTATAATCAATCTTATAACTATTCCCAATAATATCAATTTCTCAGTATTCATAATACTTTTAACATCTCTTTAAAAATTATCAAACTTAGAGGACATATTCTACAAGTCATGGGGATCCTAATAATACCAAGAATGCAATTATAGGGTTCATAAGTAAGCTTTATAAAGCCCAAAAAACCACTACAACGTTTTGCTAAAAAGTACATAAGATTTAGATTTTTTTTTCCAGATCCGTAGTACTCATTTAAATTGACTATAATTTTCTGGTTATAAACTCATTTTTGACAAATTATATACCGTTAGAAAGATAGTTCGATAAAATTTCCAAGCATACCAAATATGACCAATTAGACCACTAAAATCTCTGAAAAGCTAGTCAAAATTTATGCTGCATTTTTACTTCTTAGCTTAAAACTCAAAAATTCATAACTTTTAATCCGCATAACCAATTCATATAAAATTTGTCTTGTTTAAATTCTAATATCAATAAACTTCTTTCTCTATCAAATTTATTCCCATATTTCATAAATAATTTGTAAGAAATTCAAAATTCTAACCCTAGATATTTAATCTCAATCCTGAAATCAAACAAAATCGTAAAACTTAATTAGTTAAGAGTTTATTACCTTAAGAGTGAGTTTTAATAATTAATGACAATGGTCTCTTCATCTTCTTCTTCTTTTTAAATATGCATAACCTTCTTTGCCTCTTCTCTATAGAGTATACGTATAAACTGAGTATATTATTAATCTTTAATGTTTTTTAAAGTATCTATTATTTAATTACTAAAGCAACCCCAAAGACCACTATTAATTAAGGGATATATAGTCTTTTTATTTTATCTTTATACTATTTAGAAAATAAAACAATTCTTTTTTTTTTTTTGGAAGGGGCACGGATTATCATATCATCAGCATATTCTACCATGAAAAACTCGTATGATTCGCTGAAGCAAACTGCCACTTTGATAGCATAAATCCAAACTAACAAACCAACTGAAATTATACAATTATCTTTGATTTCATGTAACTTTGAAGGAGTAAGTTGTTGGGACAGTAGTCTTTATTCAAACAAACAAAAAATGAAAAAGACACAGAAAAAATAAAATAAAAAAGGATTTCACGTTGATGGCGGCTATTGCTATTTTACTTGTATAAACTTTCACTACGATGACGACTGAACTATTTGCATTCAATGTATTTGTATTTTCTTAGCCCAGCTATAATTCTAATCAATAAATATTTTGAACCATTTCAAGTTATATGTGGGATCCACATTGGTTAATGGTTAGGGAGATATCCTGTCCTTAATTAATATATATATATATATATATATATATATATATATATATACTTTAATGCTTATTTAGTATTATCTTCTTAAAACTTTATACTTAAATTTTATGTCCACTTGGGGGTTGGGGAGATTCCTGTGGAGAAAATAGCTATAATTGGAATAAATTATTTTCTATTTGTTAAAAATAAATCGAAAATGCATATGAATCGCGTCAGTAGTCCAAGGATAACGGCGATTTAGCAAAACGGCGATTTAGATGATTAGCTTGAGTAGAATATCCGTCTTCGTATATTTTTATATCATTATCTATAATTTTCATTAAAAAAAAAAGACAAAGAAAGAAATTTCTTATAAATATATTCATATATTTTTGCTAATCAGACTTAAACCTGTTTGGATGAAAAAATATTAAACAAGCTGGAATATTACCGGCCCTTTAATTGTTTGACCTTCCCAGTTATGTATATGATAGATTCAGAGGCATACTATTAGTATTATACTATATAGCATATCCAATTGAAGTTCAAAGTAAATCGTATAAATAATCTATAACAAAAATTGCAAACTATTGAAACTCTGAATATTGATATATTATTATGGGGAAAAAAAAATTAAAAGGAGCACCCTCCCAGAAATACCTTGTATATGGCCTGAATTTGACACATAAATATATATATATATATATATATATATATATATATGTGTATATATATATTCCTTAGTTGCCGAAACATTCATATATTTATACCATATGCTGTAGGCAGCTTCTGCCAACAAGATTAGACGAGAAGACACGATCTACCTTGGAAATATGAGATTAGAAAACTTAATTTATTAAAGTTAAGTATATTCTAAACTCTTGAGCTAGTTCATTAGCGAAATAAATGTGTTTTCATTTTACTTAGAATTCAAATGCATATATATATATATATATATATATATATATATATATAGGTTGTCAATTATTTAGTAGGTATTTTTCTTTTTCTTTTTACTTCTATGAAGGTATTTTTTTTTAATCGTTGGAATATTTAACGGTGATCCAACGACAGTACAATAATGATTCAACGACTATTACGAAGTGTATGAAAAAATATACATTATTAATATTTTTTTTTATTTTTTAATATTAAAAAATATACATCATAAAGTTTTATTGGTATACGGTGCTTATATATATAATTAAGTAATGTACGACTCTAATGGAACATATGTGTTTTGAAAATTAAAGATTAAAAGTATATAACGGTCTGCCATGAAAACGGCTCAGTACTGAATCAACATTACTAAATTAAATTATTAATAGGCCTTGAATTATCCAAAACAAAAAAAAAAAAAATTAGAGGCTTTGTCACTTTCAGCAAAATAAAACACGAAACACAGTGTATAGACTACGGAGATTAGAGCGTCACTCCTTCTAGAAGATAATTAACAAGATGCATAAATTAATTATACATTTTTTTATATAAAATAAAGGATATTAATAAATATAATTTGACCGCTCCTTTGTAGGAGAGCTTGCATCATAGGTAACTTGTGGTACTTAACTTGAGTTTGTTAGAATCAGATTTAATTCTCATGCTAACAATCTAGATTTCGATTAATTGGGTTAGGGAGATGCGAAAGTAGTTGGGATTAAATAATCAACATTACATGTACATGTAAGTAATGCTAAGTGTGGAACCCGTTCTTAGATCATGTACCACATGGATGATTAAGTGACAGAATAGGTCACAGGGGGCACACTGTCCGATACATGTCCAGAAGTACCGTTTAAAAGCCACACGAGTCGCACGTGATACCGTATGGGCCCGTGGGCTGTCGGAGGCTAGAGTTGAATCCATCCCAAACCCTGGACGGGTTCGGTCCAGTCTAATTCTTACCTCGACAGCTGGAAGTCATGAGCCTCGAGGGTCTTTCGCCAAAAGATCATTGGAGTCAGCGCACTGCTCCAGACCCAGACAGGGCATTTAATGCAACCCTGGGTAGGTGTGCACATTGGAAAAACCGTCCTGATAGGATGACAGTTTGTCAAAATCTCGCCTCCGCTGGGCTCGAGCCATAGGGGACGACGGAAAGCAGGTCACGACAATGTAAAGGAAATTACGATAACCACGGTCGGTGATTTTTGGAGTAAGTCATGATGAAAAAAGATAACTCGATCTTGGGATTGACAACTAGAAGGTTCTCAGTTCCAGGACTATATATATGAGACATGCGTTCCCCTGAGAACATAAGGCATATACACATACAGAGAGAGATATATAAAAATTTATAAGCAAGAGAAAAACTTGATCTTTGCTACTAAATCTCAGGAATAAACATCTGACTTAAGCATCGGTGAGTCTTTGCAGGTGGTCATCCCGGCCTCTCCGACCCGACCTGAAGTCAAAATCACTTTAGGATAGCGAGGATATGCGAACAGTTGGTAGATATGACATCAGTAGTTTAGAGACACGTGGACAGCTGGTAAAAATCGTCACCAATAGTTTGGCACCATCTGTGGGAACCGTTGAGCCCGAGAGAAAGAGTAAGAGTCTCACGACCGCACTCTTCCCGAATAAAAAAGCCATACAATATTGGATGGTACTATCAAGAATGACAACAAGGAGCACACGTCCTGACGCTGAAGGAAGCTCCCGGGAAGCGCGACCCAGTTTGGAGTAAAAGCTAGATCAAATACTTACCGTCTTGGCAGAAGCAAACAGGAAGGCGGAGATGCCCCACGAGGCCGTCCTGGGCTTAAAAGATGAAGTTGCAGAAGTTCGTAGAGATAATGCCCGCCTTGAAGGGCTGTTGGCAAGCGAAGCTGAGAGTAGGCGAAGGGAGAACTTCGACGAGGAGGTCTAGCAAGAGTCTAGGGGTCAGCAACCGCTGAGGAAAGTCCCCCCCGTCCAGATCGTGGATGTAGGGGGAACGACAAAGTCATACAAGGCCTTTCCGGGCGGGAACGACAGTGGATAGAAGACACCAGGAGAGCCCGAAAGGTGCGCTTCTCAACTAGAAACAGGAGATGACGACTGAGCTAAGTAAGAGGCTCGAGACCCATCACAGCCAGACCCCCGATGATCTGGCAGAACAGACCGTGCATGGGATCAACCGGACGACCTTCGCCGATTAGATCCAGCTGGAGCCCAAGCCGAAGGACTTCACGACCCCGACCCCTCAACCACATATACTATTTTCAGCAGAAGATGGCCCTGGAGACCAGAGACGAGGCTGTGACTTGCAAGGTCTTCTCCACCACCCTGGCAGGGCTAGCCCTGTTATAGTTCAGGCAACTCCCAGAAAAGTCTATAAACGGGTATGAAGATTTTTGCAAACTTTTCCTAAAACAATACGCGGGCGATCGAAGGCAACAAAAAATCATGCGAGACCTTGACTGGTTAGAGCAATCCGCAAATGAATCTCCAAGGGAATATTTGTTGCGTTTCTTGGAGGTGATGTCCTTAGTGCACAACGCTGACTCGACCAAAGCTGCGAGCTTGTTCGTCAGGGGCCTACAGCCAGGATTGATGCTGTTGGGCCATCTACTCTTGAATTTGCCATACGACATGACAGACGTCCAGTAAAAATCGGAAGGGGTATTTAGGGTATTGGAAAACCACCAGAAAGCACCCAAAGCCTCCGTCGCGATAACAACAGTGCCGGCTCAAACCCCAGCCACGCAAGAAATAAAGAGGCCTGCACCGGCCTAGGGGCTAGCTCCGAAGTAGGGAGCCCTAATCTAAGCCGGTCAAGAAAGTGGCAAGAGGAGGAAGATGTTTAAGGACCCTCTGCCGAAGTACGAGCTCAACACACCGATCGATGTAATCTACCTCCAGATCAGAGACGAGGGCTTTTTTAAAGATCCGCCCAAGTCCGGTGTTTCTGAGCATATGAAGTACAGGAGCAAATACTGCCAATTTCATAAAGATCACGGACATGATGCCATCAACTGTGGTAGCCTTTACGTGCAGGTTATGATGGCGATCCAAGTCGGCAAGTTGAAGCAGTATGTGAAGACGGGCATAAGTCAGTCTAAGGAAGACGCTGCCGGGCTCGAAAAAGGAAAGTAGACCCAAGCCTCTGGGTCGGGAGAGCAAGCTTTAAGGATAGTGCTAACGATTATAGGCAGACCAGAGCCGACCCAGAGTTAGAAAGAGAAGCAAAAGCGCCAGAAAAGAACCGAAGAGAGGGTGAAGTGCCTGAAGGGCATAGGGGATTCTGTGAACTACCTGATGATGGAAGAAAGCTACGTCTCAACCGTCCCCATCGCCTTCACCCAGCAAGATTTGGCCACGGTGCGCTTACCTCATGATGACCCCCTGGTGATTAAGCTATAGATAGGCTCCGCATTGGTTGAAAGGGTCCTGCTCGACGACGAGAGTAGCGTCGACGTCCTGTTCCTCAGCACTTTCAAGAACATGGGCCTGAATCGGAGCGTGCTCAGGCCGACCTGTCAGCCACTATTCGCCTTCAACAACACTAAGGTCATTCCCTTCGGTATCGTGACTCTGAAGGTCTGTGCTACGGAGAGGTGCCTGGACGCAGATTTCGTTGTCATCGATTGCCAGTCTTCCTTCAACGTCATCATGGAGAGAGGGTGGATCTACGCCATGCATGGGGTTGCCTCCACCCTCCACCAAGTCTTAAGATATCAATCGAAGGATAGTACTTACACGATAGACATTAAAGGAGATCAGGCCTCCACGAAAAAATATTTTTCGACCGCCTTGAGGGGAGCCAATGCGAGCACGAACGTCTCGACAGGGGACAGATAGCAATCAAAGGTACCACCTGCCAGCGTACATAAAGCGGATCGAAGAGGAGTGTGATGGGCCAAAAATCACGATTAAGGAACTGGTGGTGGTCCCTTTGAAAGAAGTAGAACCGGGGAAAGTAGTCTTGATCGGGGCCCTGCTGCCCGAAGAGGAAAAGAGTGAGTTGTTGAAATTCCTTAGGCAGAACAAAGACGTCTTCGCGTGGTCTCACGATGACATACCCGGAATAGACCCCGTGCACACCTGCCACCAACTGAATACAGACCCCAACTTTCCCCCAGTCAAACAGAAGCTCTGAAGGTTCGCACCGGAGAAAAATAGAGCAATTAATGAGGAGGTCGAGATACTACTGGAAAATAGCCTAATCATGGAGTGCGTATACCCATGCTTGGTCTCCAACCCAGTGGTGGTAAAGAAGAAAAACGACAATGACCAGACCTACATAGATTTCACCAATCTGAATAAGGCTTGCTCAAAAGACAACTTTCCACTGCCGAAGATCGATCAAATGGTCGATGCGATGGTGGGATTCGACAGGATGAGCTTCCTAGATGCCTATTCTGGATACAACCAGATCCCTCTATATGAGGAAGACCAGATCTACACGGCATTCATTACAGAAAGAGGTCTTTATTGTTATAAACGCATGCCATTTGGCTTGAAGGATGTGGGAGCGACCTACCAGAGGCTCATGAACAAAATGTTCGCCGAGCTACTGGGGAAGATGATAGAGGTTTACATTGACGACATGGTCGTGAAGAGTAAAGAAGCTTCGGACCATCTGGGGTATCTAGATGAATGTTTCCAAATTTTGAGGCACTACCAGATGCGTCTGAACCCCAAGAAATGCACGTTCGGGGTGTCCTCCGGCCAGTTCCTAGGGCACATCATGAGCAGAAAGGTCATTGAGGCTAGCTCGATCCAGTTGTCCTCAATTGCTGATGTATAAAGACCCTCGACCATTAGGGAAGTCCAGCACCTAACCAGAAAGATAACCGCACTCAGCTGGTTTGTCTCCAAAATGTCTGACCGATGTAAGCTTTTCTTCCAATACATAAAGAAAAGCTCCGCAGTCGTCTGGGGGGAGGAGCAGGACAAGGCACTAACAGAGCTTAAACTGTATTTAAGTCACTCGCCTATCCTGGCTTCCCCAACAGAGGGGCAGCGTCTGTATGCTTATTTGGCGATGTCTGAAGTAGCGATCAGTGTCATACTATTCATCAAGGAGGACAGCATGCCGAAGCTAGTATTTTATGCAAGCCACATGCTCCTGAATGCCGATACACGATACAGAATGACGGAGAAACTAGTTTTTGCCTAGGTCAACGCTAAGAAAGACTAAGGTAGTACTTCGAGGCACACTCAGTAATAGTGTATATGGACTTCCCCATCTGGTAAATCTTGGCCAAACCAGACTTATCGAGACAACTGACCAAATGGGCCATCGAGCTAGGGATATACGACATTGAGTATCGTCCTCGAGTGGCGAAGAAAGGGCAAGTCATGGTAGACTTCCTAGTGGAAATCTAGTCCTTCGGTGAGCCGCACGACCCGCTTCAGACATCTCCGGCTCACATCCCTTTAATCTGGACCCTCTACACTGACGGATATATAAATGCCTCGGGGTCAGGTATCAGAATAGTCCTACAGACCCTAGCAGGACTCAGGGTAGAGAAAGCTTTGAGGCTTGGTTTCCAGGCGACGAACAATGAGGTAGAGTACAAGGCGCTACTGCAAGGCCTTGAGCTGGCTCTGCACTTCGGAGTAGAGAACATCGCGGTAAGGACTGACTCGCAGCTGATCGTAGGTCAGGTCAGGAGAGACTTCGAAGTAAAAGAGCCAAGATTACATAGGTACTTCTCCAGGGTAATGAGGGCGAAAGCCTGCTTTAGCAGTTTCGATATCGAACAGATACCCAGGGAGATGAACCAAAAGGCTAGGAGCTGTGTAATTTGTATGATATAAAGCTCAACTTCTCATCCGTAAACTACCCTCAGGGGAACGGCCACACAGAGGCAACAAACAAGGCCATATTAGATAAAAAATAACTTACAGGAGGCTAAAGAAATGTGGTTAGAAGAGCTACCGGTCGTCGTGTGGGCCCATCAAACTACGGAGTGGAGATCAACGGGAAGAACACTCTTCGCCATGTTCTACGGGTCAGGACCGAAATTGGCCTCCTGACCCTTCGCTCCGAAGTGGTAAAAGACGCCTCACTGAACGAGCAGCAGCTAAGCCGCAACACAGACCTCCTTGAAGAAACAAGGGATATGGCTCTGGTCTATCTGGCCTCGTACCATTAGCAAGCCAGGTCTTATAACGCAAAGAAGGTTAGCACTCGTCGGTTTAATGCTGGAGATTGGGTCTTGAAGGTCAGAACAGGAAATTTCTCGAAGCTGGACTCTAACTGGGTGGGGCCAACGAGGTGATCAAAGCGCTTGACAATGGCGCGTACATCCTGAAAGAACTCAAGACCTAGAAGAGCCTACCTAACACGTAGAATGCCCAGCACTTGAAAAAATACCACGTGTGAGACACATGTAAATGCTTGTATTATTAAATAGCCTGATTCCAAAACAGATCAAGATGTCTGCTACACAGACTTATCCATTGGATTGTTATATAAAAGGGTTTACCCCCAGTGCTAGACCCTACGAACTATTCAAGCAAATAAAGATCATACTATGGGAATCACATCGCACAATAAAATGCTTGTCGATGGCTCTAGAAAACGTACGAAGAGGAATGAGCTGCGCAATAAAATGCTTGCCAGTAGACCTCAATAACAATCGTACTATGGGAATCACATCGCGCAATAAAATGTTTACCGATGGCCCGGTTAAAACGAACGAAGAGGAATGAGCTGCGTAATAAAATGCTTGCAAGCAGACCTCAATAACGATCATACTATGGGAATCACATCGTGCAATAAAATACTTGCCGATGGCCCGAGAAAACGTACAAAGAGGAATGAGCTGCGCAATAAAATGCTTGCTAACGGACCTCAATAATGATTGTACTATGGGAATCACATCGCGTAATAAAATTCTTGCCGGTGGCCCGAGAAAATGTACAAAGAGCAATGAGCTACGCAATAAAATATTTACCAGCAGACCTCATCAAAAATCGTACTATGGGGATCAGTCGCTCGCCGATGACTCGAGAGGACGTACGAAGGGCAATAGGCTGCGCAATAAAAACTTGCCGCTGACCCTCAAGGAACACCTACAGGATGGGGAAGATTTGAGCGATAAGACCCTCCCCAAAGAGCACCTAAGCTACGCATAAGCCAAAGGTAAACAGGCCAGGGTCTACCCGTTGGAAATAGACCCTCCCCAGGGAGCACCTTAGCTACACATAAGCCAAAGGTAAATAGGGCCAGGGTCTACCTATTGGAAGTAAACCCTCCCCAGAGAGCGCCTTAGCTACGCATGGACTGAAAGTATATGGAACCAAGGCCTACCTATTGGAAGTAGGCCCAGACAAGACCAAACGCGAAGGTAGAAATTAAAACTAAATTCTGTTTATTATTGCTTAAATTACAGGATGCATGGTCGACAGGGACGCGGACCTACTATCTATATTTGTAAGGAGCAAGTCTTGGACGGACTTGCAAGGATACATCGGAGTGGTAACGCCCTGTTTGCTCCTGGTGAGAGCCGAGCCCAGGCCTCTTCCTCTATAGTGATAGGTCCAAGCAGTTGTCGACCAATTCCTGGAGTTGGTTCCTGGTGCATTCCCATTTAGGGTTAAAGAAGTCCAGCCATATGCACGGATCAAATTCTGCTAAGATAAGTCATAACAAAAATTATACATCCTCAAAGCCGGATGAGCCGGAGCTCACATCCCGATCTCCGAAACCAATCTTCTCAGTCATAGCACAGGGGGAATTCCCTAATAACTCCAAATCATATACGATTGAGCCAGATCCAGAGGTCGGCTAGATCGTCGACAAGGGAATGACATCGTATATGATATCCAAACCTAACCACAAATGAGGGCAACAAAAAGGAAAAAAAAAACAGAATAATGTGAGAAAAGTACGTCGTTTTTTATTATTTAAACAGATGCTTGCAACAAGGGTCAACTTTACACAACACAGTCAGTACTTTACAAATACACAAAAGAGTGAGAGGCCCTAATTACCTCTGGCGAGGGGAGGGATGCCAGCTTCGGCACTTGGCCCAGCTTGGGTAGAGAACGACATACCGGGATCGGAATCATCACTAGACAAGACGACCGCACTTGACCCTCTACCAGTTAAAGCGCCAGGGCCAGGCTGTCCCCCAGAAACCTCTATGGCTTATTCTGGCAGACCAGAAGCAGGGACAATCTCTCTAGCGAGAGAGGCAGATGTAGAGGGCCCGTCTTTTTATTCGTCGAGCATCTTTAGTACATTAACAGGGTACATGATGTTAATCTCCTCCTGCATGTAGTACCTGATGAAATAACGGTCCCTCTCGACACCCTTCTACTCATCGAACTGGTCTGGTGTTACTACCTCCGCGTGGCCCTTGAATTCCCTATTCTCCCAGCCAGACCTATAGCTCTCCACATAAAGGATATCCACCTGCCTCTGGTATCTTATCTTCAGCTTCTCTGCATCTGCCAACCTATCTCTCAGTGCCGTTAGCCTCAGCTCTGCTTGCTGGTGTGACAAGTTGATCAAAAGAGTGTTAATATCAACAAGATCTTTGCCGCGCTTGTGAGACAACTCCACATGAGCTTCCATCAGTTTACTGTGATCCAAATAGAGATGTCGGATTACCTCGTTAGACCAGTCAAGCCTACGCTGCAGGGAATAGGCCTCTAGCTTGGCTTTTGCCTCGGCTTTCCTTGCCTCCTTAGCCTCATCGACGGCTCTGTTGCGAGCAATGAAAGCTAGCCCTATCTTTGCTCCTACGCTCTGCAGCTCCTGCTCCTTGACCTTGAGCTCAGCTTGGGCTAGCCTAGTAGCCTCGGCCTCCGAGCGTAGACCCTGGACCTCAACTTCGAGGGACCGAACCTTCCCTTTTGCCTCGGCCAACTTGGCGACCAGCTCCTCACGCCTGACCCTCTCGATACTCAAAGTGTGGGCCACCGCACTGCTGACCCTAGCCTCGTCCAGGCTCCGAGCATAGCGAGGCCGTCATAGCACGGGTGTTCAGCTACCCGGTCAGCTCACTGACACGAGAGGAATAGAAGGACTGAACGGCGACTAGCTGTAGAATATAAGAAAGGGAAGTCAGTGTTCAGCAAAGATACTGAAAATATAGAGGTGATGGCCAAATGAGCCAAACCTGTGCAATGCTGCAGCCAACAATGAGCTCTACGTTCTCCAGGGAGGGCGCCTCCAGCTCGAACTCTGCGGCTAGACCCTCTCCTTGGGTATTATCTGCGTCCAGGGAATGTGACTCCACCCTGCCGACTGCGAGGACACTTTCACCCCCCCCAAACACACTCCAGTAGCTTCTTTTGATGCTCCTAAAGTGGCAGAGGTAGGGGTGGTAGAAAGCAGGGCGTCGCCAAGTGTACCTTCGATGACAGCTGGAGGTGGTACATCCTCAACAGAAGAAGCCACAGTGACTGCTGCTGCTTCAGCAGCTTTGGCTACTACCTATCTTGGAGACCCGCCTGGCTGTAATTTTTTGGTCTTGTCTTGACCAAGATTCTCAGACGTACTGCTGAGCGTAGACCTTTTCCTCTTTATAAGGGTCAGATAGCCCTATCATCATCATTGTTGGAAGAAGGGACAGTTCTGCCTTTCTTCCCCGCTGGGCTTTCCTTCCCCTTAGACGGGACAACTTCGCGACCTTGCTTTATAGGGACCGGGGGAGAGGAAGACAGCCGAGACTTCAGCCTCAGAGCCCCTCCGTTGAGCTCGACAATCTCCCCACAAGAGCGGGCAGTGTCAGACCCCGCGCCCACCTTCGGACCAGAGTTAGGGATGGAGGAAGTCGGTACATCATGCTCCTATGACAGGCTCGAAGGCGCCCCTTTGCCATACACAATCTTTATGGCCAGCACCTCTCGAGCCGTGGGCTCGCCTACCTCAGGAGAAGGCACCACGGGCGTTTCACCCCCAGACACGAATAGATCCTCCAGGTCACCGTTCGAGCTATTTTTGGGGTAACAACTCCCTGCCCCCCGGCCTCGTCCTCAGAGGACACCACCAGACACCGGCCAGCAGGGATGGATCAGGTTCTGTGTGCGACAGTTTTCCCCTTGACTGGGGAGGGATCTGCCAAAGGGCCTGCAATCGAACATATAAAAGCAAGCAACGTAATTAAAACGCAGCCATGACCTGATCGACGGAGCCTTAGGGCACAAAATGAACTCACCCATAGCCCTTCTGGGGGCAGCGACTTCCTCTCGTCAGAACCTGATACACTCCATAATCACGAGCCTTACCGCCTCTTCGAGCTCGTGACTAGTCGGCGCCACTAGGTCATTGGGACCTGCCAGCTGGCTCGAGGCTGTAATCTAACAACCCATCATGGCGATGCGACTCTGCTCATCCCGGTGGAACCGGTTTAGAGCCGAGGCATCAAGCTGGCTCCGAAAGTGCTTGGTGATGACCCACGTGTCCAGCGGAAATAGGAGATATAAGACCATCCTCAACATCATGTTCATCACCTGGGAATCTAGAACGGTCTGAATGTGTCGGCAATCCCCAGAAGACCCGAAGACGATGATTCCCTCCAACTCTTTGAGCCGTTCCACCGACAGCCGTGGCTTGAACTTGCTTTCCTCCACAGAGGCTGTGCGAGGCAAAATATCATGAGTAAGAATAGACAAAGCATATGCAGACCCAAAAATCAAAACACGACTCAGTACTTTGTAGAAAAAATAGGGAAATTTGGAAACTTTCTCTATTCACCCAAGGAGAGCACCACGCCCCTTCAATGATGTATAGCCTGGAATGGGAATCCCATTACTTGTTCAACCTCGGCACGCCAAAAAAAATGTGGCATCCTGGGAGCGGCTGGAGGTAGAAAGTAGAATGAAAGCTCCTTTTGGGGATGAGGGTGAGCTTGTAGGCATAAAAGACTACATCCAGGTCGATATGCACATTGAGGAGAACCGACAGAGCATAAAGCCCCATCAGGATCATGACCCCATTGGCATTCAGTTACATCGGGTGAATCCCCGTCAGGCTAAAGAACTGGTGTACCAGGAGAGGAAGGGGAAACCGCAGCCATTCCAGGTGCCTCCTCCCCAAGACGATGGAGCCTTCGGGGGCAGAGGGGTGAAGGTAGCAGTCTGCCGGGCCCTCGACTCTTTGTAAAGTGACTCCGCCAAGGAAGCAGAGCTGCCTCCTTAACAAACCCAACTTGGAATCCGCGACAGGGCGGAGCTTCTGATTCTGGTTTGGGGCCATTGTCTTAGATGTGATCGAAGAGAGCAAAAGTTTCTAGAAAAGGGAAGATTCGGAAACACTAAGATTTGAGAAAGCTAGAATACATAGAGATTTTGCTAAAGTAAGAAATGAGCACAAACGCGGCTTTTATAGGGGAGGAGCTGAAAAGTCTTCCCTGGAGGAGAATAATGCAAAGAAGACGAAAGCACTAAAATTTCAAAATTTGAAAAAATCATGACATGGGTTGGCGTGCACCAGTGTACCATTATATAGGGAAATAGGGGCAGTTGTGGGGCCCGCTCTTAGATCATGTATCACGTGGACGATTAAGTGACAGAATAGGTCACAGAGGGCATACTGTCTGACACGTGTCCAGAAGGATCGCTTAAAAGTCACACGAGTTGCACGTGATACCGTATAGGCCCGTGGGCCGTCGGAGGCCAGGGCCGAATCCATCCCAGGCCCTGGACGGGTTCGGCCCAGTCTAATTCTTACCTCGACAGCTGGGGGTCAAGAGCCTCGAGGGTCTTTCGCTAAAAGATCATTAGAGGTAGCGTACTGCTCCAAACCCAGACAGGGCATTTAATGCAACCCTGGGTAGGTGTGCGCATAGGGCAAATCGTCCTAACAGGACAGTGGCTTGTCAAAGTCTCGCCCCCACCGGGATCGAGCCATAGGGAATGGTGGAAAGTAGGTCACAACGATGCAAGGGAAATTACAGTTACCACGGCTCTTGATTTTTGGAGTAAGTCATGATGAAAAAAGGTACTCAATCCTGGGATTGAGAGCCAAAAGTTTCTCAATTCCAGGACTATATATATGAGCCATGCGTTCCCCTGAGGATGTAAGGCATATACACATACATAGAGAGATATATAAAAATTTATAAGTAAGAGAAAAAGTTGATCTTTGCTACTCAATCTTAGGGATAAACATCTGATTTAAGCATCGGAGATCTTTGCAGGTGGCCACTCCCGCCTCTCCTACCTGACCTGAAGTCAAAAGCTCTCTGTGATAGCGAGGATATGTGGATAGTTACTGACGCTTTTATTACCTTACCAGGGGGCATTGGAACATTAGAAGAAATTTTTCAAATTGCTTCTTGGGCTCAGCTGAAAATCCACCAAAAACCCATCAGCCTATTAAATGTTAATGGTTTCTTTAATGGTTTGTTGTCCTTTCTAGATCATATTGTAGAATAGAAGTTTATTTCTGACTCTTCAAGACGAATCTTCATCTCTAATATAACTTCTGAGCAGTTGATTGATCAATTGCAAATCTATGTTCCAGAATTTGATCCAGCCATAACTCAGTTACACTGGTCAAACAAAGAACGTCGGAAAAAAAACAGATTGGATCTGTCTCTTAGTCTGTAAAACTTTCTAGTCTCATGGTTTTTCTCACAGCATTTTATTTTCTTAATGTATGTTTCAGGTTTTTCAGTAGTTCATGTCACAGGTAATGTTTTCTATACTTTTCTTATTTAACTCAAGACATTTGGGACAATGTTTGATTCTGGTTGGGGGGGAGGGATAGTTAACACACAAAAAAAAATCAAAAAAAAAGAAAAAATTTCTTTTTGCTGTCATTAAAACCATTGAACATAGCGATTATGTCATTGATGGCAGAGTAAGGAGTAAGTTTACTCTTGAGACGCATCATAGTGGATATATAATATTTAGTCTTGATTTTTAAATTTTCTAATATTATTTCATCATGCATTTCTTTTTGAATTATTCAAATTTACAAACTTTTATATTATGTTCATATACTTATTTAGCAAATATTCATAAACCATCCTCTGCACACACATACGCACACTTTAACATCTAATTGTGGGATTGAAATCGAACTGCTATGATACTCAAGTTCTTATATTTTATCAAAGGTAGTAACTAAGGGTAGGGGTAAAATAAAAAAAAATTAATTAAAAAAGAAGAAGAAAAAAAAGTACATATTATTATAAAGAAAAAATCAGAGAAAAATTTAGTTTTGTAGCCTCCTTGACTCGAGCAACTAAGCCCGAAGGGGTGTCTTAACATCTAGTACCCTAAGGCCAACTGGCTTGGGAGTTATTAGCCTAAAACTCGTTACAAGAGTTAAGGAGAAGGCTTAAGAAAACTAAACATTGCACTATCTATGATTGCCTTATTTAATAAAAGCATCTGTAACCTGAGTTATTAAGCTCGTAGGGGTGTCTCAACATCTAATGCCTTAAGGCCAATTAGTCTGGGAGTCATTAGTCTAAAGTTCGCTACATGGGTTAAGGATGTATTGTTCATAATATTGTGTTAAAAAAAAAAACAAAAACGAAAAACAAAAATTGCCCCATACTCAAAAGAAGCTAACCTCAGTGAAATATTAGAACTTATATTACATTTTTCAATTAAGCCCCATGATTATGTGTTGTTATATGATCACAAAAAGGAAGGTTTATTAATATTTTAACTTAAGAATATCCGATTCAATGAAAATTGAGAGTTTGTTTATTTGGATAAATCAAAGAGAGAAAAAGTGGTGATTACTTTGAAAGGAAATTTTGTTAAGTGATCTTCAATTACTAGGGACTAGTAATAAGCTGGTTAGGGGGTGTGATGAACGTCTAATTGTGTATATTTATTATGGGATTAGATTATCATTATACACTTAGAGTTTCATTAAATTCCCTAATTTAAAGCACTTTTGGAGACATAGGCATAAAAGCAAGAATTACCTCTAATTTGTGCTAAATATTTGTTTTTACGCAGGTTTCGTAAAATAGGCATAGATTCTAAACTATATGGGATTTTGATCCAATTCTTGAACTCATGGATTCTGGACTCAATTATTCACTAAGTCCAATTCACAAGATCTGCCCAGATTATTTCGCTATGGGTCTCAAATGAACAATATTATAAATTGGACTGCACTCATGTTTAGCCCGACACCCTTTATTATTTGGCCAATTCTGACCTCATTAAAATCTCGAATGGAGTGATTCTTGATGCTATGGACACGTAAACATCTAGATGATTTTTTCTTTGAGAAAATTTAAAAGAAGTCGAAATCTGGGTAAAAATATCGGATCTTTTCACATGATAAGATCAGTAACCGATTTTGACTCAGTAGAACCTAACTTCACCAATTTTGCTATAAGTCAAGAAACACATCTCTAATGGATAAAATTTTGGTGGCATAAGACTCCTAAGAGATAACGCTTCAAGTTTTCTTCTTTGATTAAGACATTTCTCGTCCAAATTAATGAAGTTTCAGATATATCTTTGGGAGAGACTGAATCTGCCAAAACAAGAACTTGCTCTTATCTTTAGTTTACAAATTGTGACTTTGTATCTCTAAATTTTCCTATAAATAGATGCTTAAGCTAGACTTAGGAGGCATCTCGGTTTTGTAAACTAGATCACTCTCTTTTATTCTCCTCTTGTTATTCATGATATTTTAATCTTGCTTGGCCTTTAAAATAGTAAGAGTTTTATGTTTATAGTTATGTTCATATTGTGTTCATACTTGTTATTCTTCTTCATTATGTTTACTTAATCTTGCATGTTACTAAGATGAAAGGGTGAACCTCTTGGGAGAAAGATAGGTATAATCTAAACTCTAGGTAGACTTCATTGTTTATATCTTTAAATCACTGTTATGCATGTGTTATTTAATTTTCTTAATCAATCGTAGTACCCTCCTTGTTAAGTGGTGAGTCTTGATTCATTGTACTCAACCATTGGCACAACAAATACATAATTCTTTTTGTACCGGTTGTACTAGGAATGGATTTTGATTTGTTGTGGACATAAGGTGGTACCATGAATGCTTGACCACATTTGCAAGTGTTGGCGTTATCAAAGAAGGTAATTAAGAAAACTAATCTAATCACATAAATAATTAATAATGGACCTTTAATAATTAATCTTCCGATTGGAACCTCCGTTGTGTATGGATTCCAATTGAGTGATAAAAGATCTTAGGTTATACTTATTTGATGTACCCAAGAGTGGATCCCCTAATCTTAGCAACTGTTTAATTCTGCAACTTTATATCGTTATATTTTTGTCACTTTTTTCATATTGTCATAATCTTCCTACAATATACTTTCTTCCATCATCTTTATTCCTATAATATATATGTTATGGTCTTGTATTATTCACTAACCTTCTTGTGGATCGACCTCGGTCTTACTGAGTAATTTATTACTTTGACACTCCTGTACTTGGAAAAAGACTTCATTAATTTGAATCAGTCAAGTTTTTGACTTCATTAATTTGCTTTTTCCTTGCTAGGTGTGGAAGATTAAGGTTACTAATGCATATGAACATTTCTGAAGATGTCTGTTGGATTATTGAAGCAAAGGTACGATTATCAGGTGAGTTTTTAAATTAATTCGTTTCATACATGCCTGGTCATGGTAAAAGCTCATTTGCAAAAAAGCGTCGTGCTAAAAGAATGAAAGTTTGTCATAAATGTGCACAATAGACTTGTTATACAAAATGCCGCTCTTTAGGAATGGTATCCACAAATCGTGAAGAAAAAATAAACTTTATTAAGGATGGCATGAGTAAGGGGTCATTGGATGATCTCCTATCGACCCTTGAGACGCATCCTAGTGGAGAGTACATATTGCAATTCACAAATTGTGGCCCCAATTTCAACAAGAGTATGAGCGGTATAGTCTTGGGAATCTGACTTTAAAAGACCTTGTTTGTCAATTTATAAGAAAATTGAATGGGAAGCCAATCCTCGACCCATAGAGGGCGTTTAAGCCGTTACTGGACATAAAACTAGAGGAAGATGTGAGCCACAATCACAACTACCTGTACATATGCATGCTTTGCTCTTTTATCGTTTTGTTAAAATTTTTAATTTTTTTTAATAATAGCCGACCTACCCCCGTAGGTGCTATCATTGCATTACTTTTCCTATTTACTATAAATACATCATTTCTTGTCTCCATTTTCATTCAACTCAAACTCATTCATAAGTTTAAGAGGAGTATTAAAATGGCCAGATCCTCATCTAATAAAATCAAAAATATTTGTGTATTTTGTAGATCCAGTATGAGGAAAGATAAAGAGTTCCTAGAGATAGCAAATCACCTTGGTAAGGTGTTAGCTGAAAGAAAAATCTATTTAGTTTATAGGGGAGATAGTCTTGGGTTAATAGGGAGTGTGTCAATAGCTGCATTCATTAAAGGAAGTCAAGTTTTGGGAATCATCCCAAAAGCTTTGACTGAAGGAAACATCACCAGAAAAATGGTTAGGGAAGAATTGAAAGTGTCAAAAATGCATGAACAAATACAAAAGAAGCTTGACCATTCTGACACTTTTATTGCCTTACCAGGGGGTATTGGAACATTAGAAGAAATTTTTTAAATTGCTTCTTGGGTCAGCTAAAAATCCACCAAAAATCCATCGGCCTATTAAATGTTAATGGTTTCTTTAATGATTTGTTGTCCTTTCTAGATCATGTTGTAGAACAGAAGTTTATTTCTGACTCTTCAAGACGAATCTTCATCTCTGCTATAACTCCTGAGCAGTTGATTGATCAATTGCAAATCTATGTTCTAGAAGTTGATCCAGCCATAACTCAGTTAGACTGGTCAAACAAAGAATGTTAAAAAAAAGCCAGATTAGATCTGTCTCTTAGTCTGTAAGACTTTCTAGTCTCATGGTTTTTCTCACAGCATTTTATTTCCTTAATGTATGTTTCAGGTTTTTCAGTAATTCATGTCATAGGTAATGTTTTCTATACTTTTCTTATTTAACTCAAGACATTTGGGATAATGTTTGATTCTGGTTGGGGGGAAGGGATAGTTAACACCAAAAAAAATCAAAAAAAAAGAAAAAATTTCTTTTTGCTGTCATTAAAACCATTGGACATAGCGACTATGTCATTGATGGCAGAGTAAGGAGTAAGTTTACTCTTGAGACGCATCATAGTGGATATATAATATTTAGTCTTGATTTTTAAATTTTCTAATATTGTTTCATCATGCATTTCTTTTTGAATTATTCAAATTTACAAACTCTTAGATTATGTTCATATACTTATTTAGCAAATATTCATAAACCATCCTCTGCACACACATACGCACACTTTAACATCTAATTGTGGGATTGAAATCAAACTGCTATGATACTCAAATTCTTATATTTTATCAAAGGTAGCAACTAAGGGTAGGGGTAAAATAAAAAAATTAATAATAATAAAAAAAAAAAGAAAAAAAATTACATATTATTATTAAGAAAAAAATCATAGAAAAGTTTAGTTTTATAGCCTCCTTGACTCGAGCAACTAAGCCCAAAGGGGTGTTTTAACACCTAGTACCCTAAGGCCAATTGCCTTGGGGGTTATTGGCCTAAAACTCGTTACAAGAGTAAAGGAGAAAGTTTAAGGAAACTAGACATTGCACTATCTCTTGTTGTCTTGTTTAATAAATACATCTGTAACCTGAGTTATTAAGCTCGTAGGGGAGTCTCAACACTTAATGCCTTGAGACCAACTGGTCTAGGAGTCATTAGCATAAAGCTCACTATATGGGTTAAGGATGTATTGTTTATAGTATTGTGTTTAAAAAAATAAAAATAAAAAGAAAACAAAAACAAAAACAAAAACAAAAAATTGCCCCATACTCAAATAAGCTAACCTCGGTGAAATATTAGAACTTATATTACATTTTTCAATTAAGCCCCGTGATTATGTGTTGTTTTATGATCACAAAAAGGAAGGTTTATTAATATTTTAACTTAAGAATATCTGATTCATTAAAATTATAGAGTTTGTTTATTTGGATAAATCAAAGAGAGAAAAAGTGATGATTACTTTGGAAGGAAATTTTGTTAAGTGATAACGCTTTAATTACTAGGGACTAGTAATAAGCTGGTTAGGGGGTATCATGAACATCTAATTATGTACATTTATTATGGGATTAGATCATCATTATACACTTAGAGTTTCATTAAATTCCCTAATTTAAAGCACTTTTGTATACATAGGCATAAAAGCAAGAATTACCTCTAATTTGTGCTAAATATTTGTTTCTGCGCAGGCTTCGTAAAATAGGCACAGATTCTAAACTACATGGGATTTTGATCCAATTCTTGAACTCATAGATTCTGGACTCAATTATTCACTAAGTCCAATTCAAAGATCTGCTCAAATTATTTTGAAATGAGTCTCAAATGGACAATATTATAAATTAGACTGCACTCATGTTCAGCCCGACACCCTTTATTTTTTAGCCCATTCTGATCTCATTAAAATCTCAAATGGAGTGATTCTTGATGCTATGGACACATATACAAAATTATCTAGATGATTTTTTCTTTGAGAAAATTCAAAAGAAGCCGAAATCTAGGTAAAAATATTGGATTTTTCCACATGATAAGATCAGCAACCGATTTTGACTTAGCAGAACTTAACTTCACCAATTTTGCTATAAGTCAAAAAATACATCTCTAATGGATTCAATTTTGGTGGCATACGACTCCTAAGAGATAAGGTTTCAAGTTTTCTTCTTTGATCAAGACATTTCTTGTCAAATTCATAAAGTTTCAGATACATCTTTGGGAGAAACTGAATCTGCCAAAACAGGTTGCTAACTTGCTCTTATCTTTAGTTTACAAATTTTGACTTTGTATCTCTAAATTTTCCTATAAATAGATGCTTAAGCTAGACTTAGGAGGCATATTGATTTTTTAAACTATATCACTATCTTTTATTCTCCTCTTGTTATTCATGATAGTTTAATCTTGCTTTGCCTTCAAAATAGTAAGAGTTTTATGTTTATAGTTATGTTCATATTGTGTTCATACTTTTTATCCTTCTTCATCATATTTACTTAATCTTGCATATTGCTAAGATGAAAGGGTGAACCTCTTGGGGAAAAGATAGGTATAATCTAAACTTTAGGTGGACTTCATTGTTTATATCTTTTAATTACTGTTATACATATGCTATGTAATTTTCTTAATCAATCGTAGTACCCTCCTTGTTAAGTGGTGAGTCTTGATTCATTATAGTCAACCGGTTGTGCTATGAAGGGATTTTGATTTGTTGTGGACATAAGGTGGCACCATAAATGCTTGACCATATTTGCAAGTGTTGGCGTTATCAAAGAAGGTAATTAAGAAAACCAATCTAATCACATAAATAACTAATAATGAACCTTTAATGATTAATCTTCCAATTAGAACTTCCATTGTATGTGGATTTCAGTTGAGTGATAAAAGATCTTAGGTTATACTTATTTGATGTACCCAAGAGTGGATCCCCTAATCTTAGCAACTGTTTAATTCTGTAACTTTATATCGTTATATTTTTGTCATTTTTTTCATATTGCCATTATCATCCTACAACATACTTTCTTCCATCATCTTTATTCCTGTAATATATGTGTTATGGTCTTGTATTATTCACTAACCTTCCTGTGGATCGACCTTAGTTTTACCGAGTAATTTATTACTTTGACACTCCTGCACTTGGGAAAAGACTTCATTAATTTGAATCAATCAAGTTTTTGGCACCGCTGTCGGGGAGGTAAAGTTTATTCTACAAACCATAATTTCATTTTTTTTTCTTTTAATTTTCATCTCATCTCTTTCCTTCTTGATTTTCTTTCTTAGTGATAAAACAAAAATATCTTTGCTTGTTTTTTTTTTCTTTCTTCATTTATATGAAATTTTGGTCATACTCATCAAGTGGTAGACTTATTAGGAAGTCTTTATTTTCTCTTGAAAACATGACCGAAATTCAAATTGACCAAGGAGATAATCATTCTATACCTAATAACCAAGATAGACCTAGGACACTAAGAGACCACATAAATCCCACAAGATTAGGTGCACCTTCATGTTTAGTTTTTCCTCTTGATGCATCTCATTTCAATTTCAAGCCCGGTATCATTCAACTTTTACCAACTTTTCATGGCTTGGATTCAGAAAATCCATATTTGCATTTAAGGGAATTTGAAGAGGTGTGTAATATTTATAATGACCAAAATTGTAGCATGAACACCATTAGACTTAAGCTTTTTCCCTTTTCATTAAAAGATAAAGCAAAAACATGGCTGCAAAATCTTAGGTTGGGTTCCATTGGTTCTTGGGATGAAATGCAATAACAGTTTTTAAAAAAAAAATTTCCTCCTCACTAAACAAATTTTTTCAAAAGACAAATCACCACTTTCACTCAAAAACAAGGAGAAACATTTTACCAGTGTTGAGATAGATATAAGGAATTACTTAATACTTGTCCTCACCATGGTTTTGAAACATAAAGGTTAGTGTCACATTTTTATGAGGGATTAACACCTAGAGATAGGCAAATGATTGAAATGATGTGTAATGGTACTTTTGAAGATAAAAATCCCAATAAGGCAATTGAATACTTAGACTTACTAGCTGAAAATGCACAAAATTGGGGCACTGTGGGAACTTGTGAGGCACCTACCAAAACTCAACCTTCTGTATCTAGTGGAGGCATGTATAACCTTAGGGAAGATCACGAGTTCCAAGCCAAACTTGCATCCTTAGCTAGAAAAGTCGAGGCACTTGAAATGAAAAAGAGTGGTCAAGTGAAATCTGTGCAAGAAATTGTGTGTCATATTTGTGAAACTAATGATCACTTAACTAATGACTGTCCAACTTTGCCTTCTTTTAAGGAATGTCTTCATGAGCAAGTTAATATCTTAAACACATTCAAAAAACCAAATTCTAATCCATATTCTCAAACATATAATCCCGGTTAAAGAAATCTCCCCAATTTTAATTGGAGGAATGATAATCATGCATAATCTTCACAACCATCATTTTATGCACAAAAAAATTTTCAAAATCCTCAAGGTTATGCAAATATGGATTTTCTGAATCTAAGCCATGAAAAGTTGGTAAAAGTTGAATGATACTGGGCTTGAAATTGAAATAAGATGTATCAGGAGGAAAAACTAAACATGAGGGTACACCTATTCTTGTGGGATTCATATGGTCTCTCAGTGTCCTAGGTCTATCTTGGTCATTATGTACAGATTGATTATCTCCTTGATCAATTTGATTTTCGGCCATGTTTTCAAGAGAAAATAAAGGCTTCCTAATAAGTCTACCACTTGATGAGCGTGACCAAACTTTCATACAAATGAAGAAAGAAAAAAAAAACAAGGAAGGTTATTTTTTTTTATCACTAAGAAAGAAAATGAAGAAGGAAAGAGATGAGATGAAAATTAAAAGAAAAAGAAATGAAATTATGGTTTGTAGAATAAACTTTACCTCCCTGGCAGCGGCCCCAAAAACTTGACTGATTCAAATTAATGAAGTCTTTTCTCAAGTGCAAGAGTGTCAAAGTAATAAATTACTTAGTAATACCGAGGTCGATCCATAGGAAGGTTAGTGAATAATACAAGACCATAACACATATATTACAGGAATAAAGATGATGGAAGAAAGTATGTTGTAGGATGATTATGGCAATATGAAAAAAATGACAAAAATATAATGATATAAAGTTGTAGAATTAAACAGTTGCTAAGATTAGGGGATCCACTCTTGGGTACATCAAATAAGTATAACCTGAGATCTTTTATTACTCAATTGAAATCCACACACAACGGAGGTTCCAATCGGAAGATTAATCATTAGAGGTTCATTATTAGTTATTTATATGATTAGATTAGTTTTCTTAATTACCTTCTTTGATAACGCCAACACTTGCAAATGTGGTCAAGCATTCATGGTGCCACCTTATATCTACAACAAATCAAAATTCCTTCCTAGCATAACCGGTACAAAAGGAATTAAGTATTTGTTGTGTCAAAGGTTGACTACAATGAATTAAAACCCACCACTTAACAAGGAGGGTATTAAGATTGATTAAGAAAATTAAATAGCACATATATAACAATGATTAAAGGATATAAACAATGAAGTCTACCTAGAATTTAGATTATACATATCTTTCCCCCAATAGATTCACCCTTTCACCTTAGCAACATGTAAGATTAAGTTAACATAATGAAGAAGAATAACAAGTATGAACACAATATGAACTTAATTATAAACATAAAACTCTTACTATTTTGAAGGCAAAGTAAGATTAAAATATCATGAATAACAAGAGGAGAATAAAAGATAGTGATATAGTTTAAAAAATCAATATGCCTCCTAAGTCTAGCTTAAGCATCTATTTATAGGAAANATCCAATATTTTTACCTAGATTTCGGCTTCTTTTGAATTTTCTCAAAGAAAAAATCATCTAGATAATTTTGTATATGTGTCCATAGCATCAAGAATCACTCAATTTGAGATTTTAATGAGATCAGAATGGGCTAAAAAATAAAGGGTGTCGGGCTAAACGTGAGTGCAGTCTAATTTATAATGTTGTCCATTTGAGACCCATTTTGAAATAATTTGAGCAGATCTTGTGAATTGGACTTAGTGAATAATTAAATACAGAATCCATAAGTTCAAGAATTGAATCAAAATCCCATGTAGTTTAGAATCTGTGCCTATTTTACGAAACCTGCTCAGAAACGAATATTTAGCACAAATTAGAGATAATTTTTGCTTTTATGCCTATGTCTCCAAAAGTGCTTTAAATTAGGGAATTTAATGAAACTCTAAGTGTATAGTGACAATCTAATTTCATAATAAATGTACACAATTAAACGTTCATCATACAACATCAGCAGTTCAGAAACACGCGGACAGGTGATAAGAATTGTCACCAACACTAAGGATACAAATTTTGAATTTTTTTTAAAATATACCAAAATTTTCAATAAATTTGTTAGTTAAATGGTATGACAATTTGGTTAACCATACAAAAAATTACTACTTTAGATTGTATGATTTTATTTTGAGAAAATTATAAGTGAGTTGGTGCATAATTTTTGCTCAAAAATTAGAATTCCTATCATTACTTAATACTTTAATGGGGAAAAAAATTATCCGTACCCATTTTAACTATTTTATATCATTTGAATTTCACATTCAAAGTCACAAATAAGTATTGTTTATTCGGGATACATTTAGCACTTTCTAAGAAATTACTCATTTGAGAACCAAATTAGTTTAATGGCAAAATTTCGTATGTCTAACCTTACTCTTATATGTTACTCAAAAAAAAAAAATACGTTACTCATATACCAGGGGAAAAAAATGATTTAGGCCATCTTTATTAATTTTTATTCATCTGTTTTATTCAGCGCACATTTAGTACTCTTTTTGTGCCCCAATGAGAAATTACTGATATGAGAACGAGAACCAAACAAATTGTGTTATTTGGTTTAACTAGAAGTTTACATTTTTATTGGTACATTATGTCTTTAAAAAAAAAAAGAAAAAAAAAACTAGCTTTTATTCAATCCCATCAAAATAGTTGGCAAGAAACGCAAAAGAAGACCATCCTCACAAAGCTTGACTATTTCATCCTCCGGAAGTGTAACCATGACCACCCTGCTTAGTGGGCCCTCTCCTGGTGGGCCCGGAAGGATCAACACCTGCCCTAATCCCAACACTGGCTCAACATAATACGACGCATGGATTGGTCTAATCCCGTCTCCAAACACGGCCAAATACGGGTCAACAGCTCCTAAACTAGCACAAACAAGATCACAGCCGTTCATCAACGGAAGATCTCGGTGATCGTTTTCTTGAAGCCATTCGATCAAATCCATGACACCCTCGTTGTCCATTTTAGCCACCACTTCTCCTATTGCCTTGGCGGCCTCCGATAAGTCGTTTCCTTGTAAATTCCCTGAATGTACTTGGTTATAAACCATGCAATTCCCAAAGAAACGCTTATCCAGGTTTAGAACATTCCTCATATCCAAACACACGGACATGTTCAAAAGCCCATTTGTCATTCCCTTTGCTTTGCTTATACATACCCAAAAAAGCCCAGCCAGGGCCTCAAAGGGTGATGGGCCCAGGCCCATTTTCTTGGTTTTATCGATTATTTGGGCCTCATCAAGGCAGGCCCGAACCATGCGGTCGGCAAATGCGAGAGACACAGTTGTGTACTTTGTGTCCACAACTGGAATGGATTTGGATCTCTCAGTTGTGGACTTGTAGTGGTTGATCAAAGGAGTGTAACTGTAAGGGATATCGTGATGGGCTTTTTTGTTACTGGGCTTTCTTGGCGGCAATGGGTGGAAATAAGAGGCCAGCATCTTGCCGTAGAAGGCTGTTTGGGCCCAAGAGTTGATGAACACGGTTGCAGAAGTGAGGTCTGCGAGTAGATGAAGGCAACTTAGTCCAATGGCAAATCCACCGTCCTCAAATTCAGTTAGCTGCAAGTCAATTTTTTGAGCTCAATACTTGACCGGAAAAAAGAGAAATATTTTGTTATTGAAGGGAGCATAACCTTATTCAGTCAGTTATATGTCTGCACACATTTTATGTTCTTTAAACGTCCTAAATTTTTAATCAAATAGAATATAAAGATTATTTCTATGACTGATCCTAAATTTTTTTTTTTTAAAAAGTCAATAACAATGGTCCTTACTAATTAATACTTAAAAAAAAAAAAAAAAAAAGGAAGAAGAAGAATCGATAACCTTTTTGCAATAGTTCAGCCAACAATCCAAAGTTTTATCGATACAACAATAATAAATCAATAGAGATTTGCTACAACAGTTCAATTGACCAAAAGTCTAGTGTTGTCGGTCCTGATGCTATATATATATATATATATATATATATATTAGAGGCTCTTACTAATTAATAATAATAATAATGTTAAGTATTACCTGAACATAGAAAGTGGACCAAAAATAAGGCTTATGGTACATTTCCTCCCAGCAAACAAGCTCAAGCTCCTTGTCCCTATCCACACATTTCAACCAATCCTCCAAACTCCCTTGTGCTCTCGCCTCCACCATCCTCACTCCTGCGTCGTTACACTTGATTATCCACTGCCCATCCTCCTCGTTCCTCAGCAGCCTCCCCGTCACCGCAGGGTAACTCGTCAGCAGTTCCGAAAGAGACTCTCTCAACACGTGGTTCACGTGACCGGTCATTATCATCTTCGGGTAATAGAAGACCATCCTGATGTGGTTCTTCTCCATCAGACGGTCCAGAACGGATGGCGGGAAGTACTTTCCAGGTGGGACCGGCTTTGTGCTTACGATAGTTCGTTTGCACAGGTAAGTCACTTCAGCCATATTGGTTTTTTTTTTTTTTTTTTTTTTTCCCCCCTTCTTTTTGGCTAATTAAACAGCCATATTGTGTTTAATTTAATTAGTTGTTTCTTTGGAATACTTGGTTGGGATTCCACGTACGTGAGTGAGGGGTTTTATGTTATAATGTCATGAAGCCAAAGGGGTCCGTGTTTGTGGGTACCAGAAGAAACTAATCTTGCATTTTATGGGAAAATGTGATTCTTATGAGCTTCATGCTACCATATATACCGTTTCTTTAAAAAAAAAAAAAAAGAAAAAAAAAACAAATCCAATAATATTAACAACAGTAATGTTTGGTGAAGCAAAATTGTGCGTGATGCAATTTTTCTTTCACATGCGAGTACGTGTCATGGGAGCTTAATTTCTTACCTTTTATATTTGATTTTATTTTAAGAATAAAAAAAGATCAAGAATACGTATTAATTTCAAATGTGAAGTTGGGCAAAGTTGGACACAGACACGTGTTCTTATTGGCTTGGCATGCCCATTAGTCCATGTTTAAGCATGTCGTCAATCTATCCGTTTAGACGTGCTAGTCATTTTAGTCAAAATAAACTCTTCTTAGTATTGTTTATAAACGTTTTTTTCCCTCCAAATCATTCGTATCTATACAAAAAAAAAAAATCATTCGTATTATAAAAAAAAAAAAAAAAAAAAACATAAATTGACATAATTTTTTAAAAATAAACTTTTTTAACATCAAAGAAGAACCCAAAAAAAATTGTAAAATATTATAAACCATAATTAATTATAGATTGTCTATAAATTAGGTTAGCACTTGTATAATAGAAAAATAATTTACAATAATACATATGTAACGAGTAATATGTCGTGTTTATTAGTGTGTTATATCATACTTAATCCATCGTGTTTAAATTATTAGCTCAAAACGACTCATAATTAGATTCTGTTTAGCACGATTCATATTTTAGTGTGCCGTGCTAATGAGCCGGTTCAGGTTTCTTGATAGTTCTAATTCCACCAACCAGTGCTGCTTTTTAAGTTTTCATGAAGTTATAAAACCATATGTGCTTTTGAAAGTGTCCTGTCTTTTAAGCGAAGAAGGCCACAAATCACCCCTGTATTAGAAAACGACAAATAGTTTATTGTCTATGTCACTAAATAAATTGTCGTTTATACAAAACGTTTGATGTCGTTTATTGTTATGTTTTATTATTGTCCTTTTATAAGTATTAATATGAAAACACACCCGACGTGGATAGATTTTTTCCCTTAAAAAAAAGGAAAATATCTTTTTTTTTTCCAACAATTAACTAGATGTCTTTTGAACTAAAAGTTTGATGCAGTATATATTATAAACAACCTGTCGGTTTACAACGAAAATGCTGAGAGTTCTTTACTTAAAGAAATGACATGAGACATTTGTCTACATTTTGTTGTCGTTAGAAAATATAAACGACATTTTTTTAATGGAATGACATTTTGTTTTGTTGTCTGGCTTTTAAAGTTTTTGGACAAGGAGTGGTTTTTTTGTTTTTGCCCTCAAACTACATGTTAAAACACATTTGGCCCATAAACTGTCAATTATTACGTTGTACAACTCCAAAGTATTTTTTTTTTTTTTTTAAAAAATCTCATTTATTAAAAATTCGTTACAAATCAGGGCCAACAATAAAGGAAAAAACACAGTTCAATAATAAAATTAGACAATTAAAAGTTCAAGAAACGAAACTAAAACAAAAACGTATTTCAAAGTAGTAGATAAACGAGGCATTTGAAAGTTCACAGGCTAAAATACATAAAACTGATCTTATGCATGTTTAAAAGTTCAAACTCATTCAAAATATTCGTTCTCTTAGAAAAGCCCCTGATTTACACATTGAATTTCGAGAATACTTTTATATCATTTATATTGGCAAAGTTCCCGTGATTGGTAGAACAAATTTTCTAATGCAAAAGGCATATTATCACTTTTCGTTTCTTCGTATTATTTTTCTTTTCGGCTAATGCATGTTGTCGTTTATGTTTAATTTTACTATCTTGACCCATGTTTCTCTAAATTTTGTTAGGACCAACACCTAAACCCGAGGATGCTCCAGTTATGTCTTCGTTTGAACAATTTCGAAATCTAAACCATAGATCAACACTAAGTGAAAAAACATAGTTCAAGATAGCATACTATAACAAGAATTTTAGAAGTTCGTCTTATAAACGACGTGTCGTATTATGAAAATTGGCCCTCATTTAATTGAGAACGCATGTCGTTTCGATAGAAGAAACGTGATCTGTCATATTTTAGCGTCGTCGTTATCTGGGGGGTAAAATTCGGGTTCGACTGTGGAAAACGGGGCGCCCTGGTAGTAGCACCACAAACGCTCTCTCTCTCTCTCTCGCTCTCTCTCAGATCAAACCGAGAAGCTTGGACCCCATTAAGCAAACCCAGTAGATCAAGCCTCAGTAATCGAAACCCAAATCGAGAGGAGGAACCACCATGTCTGGCTCAGCAGTGGTGGCCGCTTCGAGCTCGTGGTCGAGCGCGCTCGTCAGGATCTCCCCGTACACTTTCTCCGCCATTGGTATCGCCATCGCTATCGGTGTCTCCGTCCTCGGCGCCGCTTGGTAACCTCCATCGTAACCCTCTAACCCACCCATTCAGAATTTCAAATCTTTTTCCTCTAATTCTGAATATTTGTGTTCTTGGTAATCGATTCCATAGGGGGATTTACATCACTGGAAGTAGCTTGATCGGTGCTGCAATCAAAGCTCCCCGGATCACGTCCAAGAATCTGATTAGGTCATTACGAACCCTAATTCCTCTTTTTTCTTATTATGATTTTACAAGTACTTTTGTTTCTTTTGTGTGATGGGGTTTCTAGTCATTTTAGTTTGCATTGTGCTTGATTATAATTTCTTCATGATATTTGATTGTTGGAACGAGAAATTACCATGCTTGTTATTGCTAAGTTTCTGTTGAATGTGGGTTTATGACCAAAAAGAAGTATAGCGAATTCAGTTTTGAGATCTAATCTGCTTATGTTTTTAGATCTTCTATTTCCTCTTAACCTGATAGTTTTAAGAGATGTAATGAATTTCATGCCCGAACAGCCCAAACTAGAACTTGTGTCAAAGGAATTTTAAGTCAATCCTATTCCTAGATCTGGTTGGCTTGAAGCTCAAATAGTTCTCAGAAGTAGTATATGGATATACATCTCGGAGAATCGGAGTATAACTATGTCCCAGTTAGAATTCAGCGGAAGTTACTATATTTTTCCTAGCATCTCGCTGAAATGAAATTCGGGGTTCCTTCATTTTCATCACTCCACTTGAACTTGAACAGACAGAGTATTAGATTCTTCATTTCTCGGTTCTCAAACACCTTTTAAATAGATTTTTGAGTTCAGAGGCTTTACAGTTTTCATGGAGAAGTTGCTTTGACCAAAATCTTGGATTGGAATTGTGTTCGCTCTTATCTCTTGAAATTTAAATATATGAAATGTTTGTGCAGCGTTATTTTCTGCGAAGCTGTTGCTATTTACGGTGTCATCGTAGCAATCATCCTACAAACTAAATTAGAGAGTGTTCCAGCATCACAGATATATGCACCCGAATCTCTTAGAGCAGGATATGCAATCTTTGCCTCTGGAATTATTGTTGGCTTTGCAAACCTCGTCTGCGGGTTCATCTCTTATCTTTTCTTCATTTATTGCATTGACTGAATGAATACGTGCGCCGCGCCGCGCCCCCTCCCTTTTATTTTCCCTAACTTCTTTCTGGCAACAGATTGTGCGTGGGTATTATTGGAAGCAGCTGTGCCTTGTCTGATGCCCAAAACTCCTCACTTTTCGTGAAGATCCTCGTGATTGAGATTTTCGGAAGTGCACTCGGACTGTTTGGAGTGATTGTAGGGATAATCATGTCAGCTCAAGCAACATGGCCTGCAACGGCAGTGTGAATTACTATTTTTCAGTACATTTGTTTTGGTATTCATCGAGTGAAATACATGTAATCTGTACCGTCTTGAACTCTATATTTTGTTCTATATTATTAGTAGGTGCTTTAAGTCCTACTCCTAGCATAGAAGTGCTGCCTTCAATTCAGGTTGTAATTTTCATAATAAATGGAATCTCTGGATAATGGGAGCATTGTTTTCTATTGGAGTTCTAAATCTGGTGTTTGGATGTTCTCTCGATCATTTAGACACATTCGACCACAAAAGCACTACTCAAAGCTTTCATTGCCGATAACCCGCTTCATCCTTAGGCAGTTATGTAAGAATAACATCATTCAACCAGCAAAGAAAGGCGTGTTCTTCTGTTGCGGCTCCTCACAATCCTCATAAGAAGCAGCCTTTGGATCAAAAGGCAAGCGATCTTCCAGAACCAACCCCTGTTTTAAGCTTCCCATTCGCCTAGAATACAAGACTTGTTAAGGGACAACGGGTAAACGAATGGACTGGTATTCCTGAAGAGCCAATTCCAAGTTGTCTAATCCCCACTTGTCAAAACAGTCGCCTAAGACCGCCACATCCAGCAGTGACATGTTGGTGCTTCTCAGCCCGTGAGGAGTGGTAGGGCGAGCTGCATCTCCAGCCAACACCACATTGTCCCAAAAGAGTCGTTCTAAAGGATCACTGTCACATATTACATTCACGAAAGGCTCTTTCGTTTCTTGCTTTACTCTCACCAAAGCAGGACCCCAGGTCTTCTCTGCTTCTTGGTGCATCTTTTGAATCATGTCATTGCTTACTTTCATGGTCACTGAGTTTCCCTGTTAAGTTTTATTTTCCGCGATTATTAGGTTGTGCAAAATATGATCATCCTGGAAAAAAAAAAAAAAGAAAGGGTATTTTGTTACTAGTTGTTGATGGAGGTTTTATCAACAATAAATTTATAAATAATCAAGAGATGTGGCTTGTGTGAATTGAAGTAGTAATCAAAGCAAATAAGAAGAGAGAGATTTATAGTGGTTCAGCCCCAAAAAAGATGAGCCTACGTCCACTGTTTTCTCACTATTTTATGAATAATAATG
>JXTB01000154.1:411866-439153 GCA_002914805.1 Parasponia andersonii | reverse complement strand
GCGTCGTTATGCGGATAATGGACTTCCCTTGCATCTTGCTCTGTGAAGGTAATATCCATTTCCGGTACTCGCTGAAGCTTGCGTGGTCGCTGATCAAGGTGCATGACGTTGGTTAACGGCTGCTGTCGAGCTTCTCGTGCGTATCTATCCTGTGCTCGCTTGGAATCTCCTCCAACATGCGGCCCTCCAAAAATAGTTCGCACCTCACGCTGAATTTCTGGAGGTCGCTGTTGGTCTTCTTCTCGCCTTTCCTCGCCTTGCCTAGTATACTGCCGTAATCGTCCCTCTTTGATCAGCCTTTCGATTTCATCCTTCAGGGCAAAGCAATCATTAGTATTATGCCCAATATCATTGTGATACTGGCAGAACTTGTTGGGGTCGCGTTTTGTCCTGTCTCGCTTCATCGGTCCCGGTTGACGGTATCGCTCCTTTTGGTTTGTGACCGCATAGATATGATCTATGGGAGCGTTTAACTCGGTGTGATTGTTGAACCTCATGGGAGCTTTTGAAGTCTCTTGTCTTTTAGTCCTAGGCTGATTCTCATTGGCCTGTTCATTATTCCTCTTGTTTTTCTTATTGCTGCTGTTTTCGGTGATGACCGCAACCTTTGTTGCATCTGTCTTTCCTCCTTTTTTGGTCTTTTGAAGATTCTCACGTGAAGACTCTAACCTTAGATGTCGACCGACTCTTTGGTAGAAGTCTTCGAGAGTTCTACATTCTCGTTCAAGCAATTCCTCCCAGAGTTTTGTTTCTGGTCGCACCCCAGCCATCATAAGAGTAAGAATTCCTCCTTCAGGGGGGTTGTTGACCTTCGTTAGCTCTGTGGTAAATCGATTGAGATAAGACCGTAGAGTCTCCTCTGGATCTTGTCGGATTGCGGACAAACTGACAAGCAGAACAGTGAAATTCTTCGCGGCCTGAAATTGTCTTAAGAACGTTATCTGTAGTTGTTGCCAGGACGAAATCGAACCGGGTTTGAGTCCTCGGAACCACTTCTTTGCCGCTCCTGAGAGTGTTACAGCGAAACATCTGCAGCGTGCATGATTACTAACCCGATGAAGTTCCATCAAGTCGCTGAAGTGATCCATATGGTCCTGTGGATCAGTCTTTCCATCAAAAGTATTGATGGTGGGAAGTCTGAATCCGGTGGGAAGGGCTGCAGCTCGAACCTCCTCGCTGAATGGCGACTGGAGATACCCATCAGCGAGCTCATCGTCCCATCCAGCAAGTGCATCTAATGCGATCCTTAAATTGTGAACGTCGACGTTCAGAGGGAAAGCATCATTCCTTGCTGGTGGTATAAGCGACCTTTGTTCGTTATCTTGTTTCGCAGCGGGCTGGTCTGGTAGGGTCTTCTGTGACCTATGAGAAGATTCCAGTGGCATAGTGCGACGAGACCGGTTGTGGTCGCTATGATGCGATACAGATCGATCATGACCACGTCGTCGCTCCAAGTATTGTCTTAGGTCTACAGGATCTTGTCTTGACTCCTTGCTAATTCTTTCGAAGACACTTCTCGATGATCGTCCTTGTTCGCTGCTCAAGCGATCCTGGTTGTTAGTGGATTTACGAGAAGGTTGTGTACGACCACGGTTCGTACTTGAACTCTCTGTACGAGATTCTGGAGGCAAGTCTGCGACCTTGCTTTTCCCTTTGGAGATGCGTTCTTCATGACGCTCCTGCTAGGTTTTTGGCTGGTCGCATCTTCTCGTCTCGAGAATCTGTATTCCCTTCTCAGGTAATTGAGCAGGACGTTCTTTGGGACGTTTATGTTGTTGTGGGGTCACCATCTGCCCTTCAGCAAGTCGTCGCAGAGTGTCATTGATCTGGTTAGTGACTTGCTGAAGGTTCACGAGCGTTTCCTCCATGCGATCCTGTCTTTGGGATAAGTTCTCTGTTGCCGTCATAGTAGGTTGTTCCGGAGCGGGGGTCGCCTGTGTAGCAGCAGTACTCTGAGGTTGATTTTGGCTAGTCCCGGCGGTTCTGGTAGTGTTTCTGGTGTTTGCCATTATTGAAAAGGTGGAATTTGACAAATTTTTCTGCCAGAATAGCCCTCCTTCTAGCGCCAATTGTTGATGGAGGCTTTATCAACAATAAATTTATAAATAATCAAGAGATGTGGCTTGTGTGAATTGAAGTAGTAATCAAAGCAAATAAGGAGAGAGGGATTTATAGTGGTTCAGCCCCAAAAAAGATGAGTCTACGTCCACTGTTTTCTCACTATTTTATGAATAATAATGAACACTCAAGGTTACAATCTCGTTTCGAAATCGGAAAGACTGAAAAGCTATTGAAGAATACTAAAGACTTAGACTACCCAAAGTTTGGAATACTCTAAGCTTGTATTTGCTCTGACTTCTATTCTCTGTGACTTGTTCTTCTCTTCGGAACATAGAGCCCCCTTTATATAGATAAAGGTAACCTTATNGGAGTCTTCAGTTTCCCTTTCCTTGTAGGTTTCTTCCATAGCATTTACTTGTTTCCCTCTTCTTGTAGGTTTCCTTTATAGCATTTGCGTGTTTCTCTCTTCTTATAGGTTTTCTGTTTGTCAAGGCAAACTGCACGGAGAAGGTCGCACAAAACCTGTGGAAGAGGTCGCATATAACCATCACGGAGGAGACCGCATATAACCCTTACAGAGGAGGTCACATATAATCCTTATGCGACCTTAGGATTTTAGACCGCACAACACTAGTGAATAGTGATTACCTTCAATTGAGGTTTTGATTGGTTTATATACCAAATCCAGTTGAGTTTTTTTCACGGGGAGTTCGTATATCACTTTGTGAGTACCAGAACCCAAGTCCACGTACAAGCACTTGCTCAGCTCAGGGTTGGCTTTTCTAATGCCGAAAATGATATCTGAATCCTCATTCCCGGAAAAATCAAGAACCCCCTCCACCCACAATACCCAGAATCACTACAAAAAGTGCTTTCATATTACAAATGCATACATAAGCAATACTTTGTCTTTTTTTGTTTTTTTGGTGGGGGTGGGCGGGGGTTTTGAGTGGACAAACCTCAACTTAAGGTCAGGGAGGAAACTCCCACGGATTGAAGAGAGACACCCATCAGCTGCAACAAGCAAATCCCCAACTATTTCAAGGGTCTTCTCAGTTTGAAGCACTTCGGCCTTGACTTTTACTGATTTTTTGTCACTAGAGATGGAGAAAGAGAGCTGAAGGTGATCCCAAAGGAATATGCGAGGTAAGAGCTTTGTATACAAGGCCATGGAGGTCAGCCCAATCTGCTGCTCTGAAATTGAACTCATCATCTCTTGTCACAGTCCAACTTAGCTTTTTTGCACTATCCGTTACTTGGTTCTACATCAACATTGGAAATTTGAATGCAGTAAAGTACACACATTGACAAACTTTATTTTTGAAAGCCTTACTCAAAATAACAAAATAAGAGTACACGGTTCTTATTGTTATGTTTTCCACGCATAAAGAAGTCCACTAAAATACCAGAGCTAGAGTCGGACCTGATCAACTGTGAGGAGTAAAGTGGAGTCGTGGAGAAGCTGGGGCTGTTTACTCCAGCTCTGAATGAGGCGCTGAACCAGAAGGGGGGAAAGAGAGGGGGGGGGTGGTTGGAAATAAAAAAAATAAAAAATAAAAAAAGAAGAAGAAGAAGAAGAAGAAGAAAAAAATAAAAATAAAAATAAAAAAAGAAAAGAAAACACGAAAAAGAAAAGAAGAGACATTTGTTGGCAACAAGAAAACAGAAAGGATGTGCTGAATTTGGCTTGTTGGAAAAAAAAAAAATAAAAGGAAAAAAAAGAAAGAGAGATAAGCTTGGTAAACAATGGTATGAGTATGACGATATTATTCGGTAAATGACGAGTGACAATGAAGCGGCAACAACCTGAAAAACGTAAAAGAAAACATTAAACGACATCAGTAGAGAAAACGACAACCATCTAAAAAACAAGAAAGAACATAGAAACCAACCACAGTAATCTCTAAAAGACATGAAATTGAAAAACGACAATAAGTATTTTAAAGTTCTAACGAGATTGTAAATATATAAATTTCATCGAAATGAAATTCGGGTTACCGTTCTTGTCTTTACTCCACTTGAACTTGAATAAACAGAGTACTTAGATTCTTCATTTCTTGTTGCTCAGACTCCATTTAAGTAGATTCTCAGTTCAAAGACTTCCCAGTTTTCATTTAGAAGTTGCTTTGACCAAAAATCACGGATTGAAATTGTGTTTACTCTTGTCTCTTCTGGTCTACGAAAAACTAAGTTGATTAAATGCTTGTGCAGCATTATTTTCTGCGAAGCCTTTGCTACTTGTGGTGTCATTGTAGCATTCACATATATATGCATTGGAGTATCTTAGAGTAGCAGGATATGCAATCTTTGCCTCTGGAATTATTGTTGGCTTTGCTAACCTCGAATTCGGTTCGTATCTTACTCATTTCTCATATTTCGTCATTGACCATGATAGGAAATCTGACCTTGAAAATGATCTAACACGCTTCAAGAACAATCTTTCAACCAGAAATCTTGAACAGACTATGCAAAACAATCACAACATCAAAAGTAAACAGTCAAGAATAGTAACACATGAGGTTTATAGTGATTCGATCTTATTTCTAAAGACCTGCATCTACTTTGTGAGCAGTCAATACTATGACTTCTTGGACAAAATTGAATACAAGTTATGGAGTCACACCAACACACTTCTACAGATAAATCTCAAGCCCTCAACTCTCAGTTTCTATGCATTGGTTTTTTTTTTTTTTTTTTTTTTTTAAAAAAACTCTCTAAAACCAGCCTTTTATAGCCTAAAGAGAACTGATCCCATTTAGTTACTATTGAAAACAGATAAAACTAACTTCGGCAACTGTTGACTTTCTGCCTGCTGACTCCAACTAACTTCACAACTCTTTGCCACGCCAGCATACTACACGTTGAACCAATACGTAGCAGATGGAATGAACACCCCTCTCTTCTTTTTTTAACTTACTCGTTCTTTTGGGCAACAGATTATGCGTTGGAATAATTGGAAGCAGCTGTGCTTTGCCTGATGCCCAAAACTCCTCTCTTTTCATTAAGATTCTTGTGATCGAGATTTTCGAAAGTGCACTCAAGCTGCTTGGTGTGATCATGGGAAAAATCATGTAAGCTCAAGCAACATGGAATGCATAGGCGGTTTGAATCACTATTTTTCAGTACATTTGTTTTGGTATTCATCGAGTGAAATACGTGTAATGTGTACACTCTTGAACTCTATATTTTGTTCTATATTATTAGTAGGTGCTCTTTAAGTCCTACTTCCAAGAATAGAACTGCTGCCTTCAATTCAGGTTGTAATTTTCCTAGTAAATGGAATCTCCGGACAATGGGAGCATTGTTTTCTGTTGGAATGATCAGTTTTACAACAATAGTGCCTCACCATGCCATGTCATTGAAACATCTTTTGACTGTATGCACAAATGGAGTTAGTTCAACGTTCCTGTTCCTAACATGAAAAGACCTCCTTATGCATGAAAGTTATAAACTCAACAAAAAAAGAGAAAAAAAACAAAAACAAAAACGAAGAGAACTTCTGTTTCCTGATGATCAACAAGGAAACTTGAACCACTCCGTTAAAAGCCTTGGCATGGGTATTCAGTTCAAAGGTTACGAAGATCCTCTATTAGATTACATGGGAAAATTGTTATCCATTGCTGTTCTATTCAGGTGATGTGTTGGTTTGAGCTGTCTCATACTATTCGGTTGATTTGTGCCCTAAAGAAAATGTGTTCCAAGTCAAACCAGCAAATGACTAAAAGGTTTCTTTTCTTTTATTCTGAACAGACGCTAATGCAGAAAAGGTAAGATACGCAAGAATGATGGATAAATCAGGTCAATTGAACTTTTTCTCTCTTGATTATTCTTAGTCACACTCGATCACTGAAGCACAACTCAAGATTTCATTGCCGGCCAGCAAAGAAAGGCATGTACTTCTGTTGCAGCTCCTCACAATCCTTAGAAGAAGCAGGCTTCGGATTGAAAGGCAAACGGTCTTCAAGAACCAAACCCTGTTTTAAGCGCCCCATTCGCCTAGAATGCAAGACTTGCTTTGAAACAACAGGTAAACGAATGGACTGGTATTCCTGAAGAGCCAATTCCAACTTGTCTCCTCCCCATTTGTCAAGACAACTGCCTAAGACCGCCGCATCCAGTAGCGACATGTTGGTACTTCTCAACCCGTGAGGAGTGGTGGGGTGAGCCGCATCTCCAACTAACACTACATTGTCCCAAAAGAGTCGTTCTAGAGGATCACTGTCATATATCACATTCACAAAGGGCTCTTTTGTCTCTTGAATTACTCTCACCAAAGCAGGACCCCAGGTCTTCTCTGCTTCTTGGTGCATCCTCTGAATCATGTCATCGCTTACTTTCATGGTCATGGAGTTTCCCTGTAAAATTTTACATTCCACAAGTGTCAGTCAGCTGCACAATACAATCTTTTCGGGGAAAAAAAAATAAAGGGTTCATGATGATATGATGTAACTAGTGAATGGTGATTACCTTCAATTGGGGTTCTGGTTGGTTTATGTACCAAACCCAATTGAGTTTTTCCTTGAGGAGTTCGTATATCACTGTGTGAGTACCAGAAGACAAGTCAAAGTACAAGCACTTGCCCAGTTCAGGGTAGGCTTCTCGAATGCCCCTGATGGTCTCTGAACTCTCATTCCCTGAAAAATCAAGGACCCCTCTCCATGCACAATACCCAGAATACCTACAAAAGGAGTTCTCATATTACAAATGCATACATAAGATCATCTTGAATACTAAAGGGTGCGCCAATGCTAAGTTTAGAATGCTACAATGTCAAAATGCTAAATTTAGTGCGCACTTTTTTGGGTTAAGCTACACTTCCTTTTGATTCTTAATGGGGTTTTGGATTGATGGACTAACCTCAATTTAAGGTCAGGGAGAAAACTCCCACGGATTGAAGAGAGACACCCATCAGCTGCAACAAGCAAATCCCCAACTATTTCAAGGGTCTCCCCAGTTTGAACCACTCTGGCCTTGACTTTCACTGATTTTTTGTCACTAGAGATGGAGAAAGAGAGCAAATGGTGACCCCAAAGGAATATGTGAGGTGAAAGGGCTTTGTATAGAAGGCCATGGAGGTCAGCCCAATATGCTGCTCTGAAATTGAACTCTTCATCTCTTGTCAGAGTCCAGCTTACCTTTTTTTCACTATCCGTTACTTGGTTCTACATCAACGTTGAAAAAGTAAACCCAATAAAGTTCATAAGACAAGTTACTATTTTTATGCTTCTGTCACAAAATGAAGTAGTCTAAACTAAGGTGCCAAAGCTAGAGTTTGACCTGATCAATTGTGAGGGGTAGAGTGGAGTCGTGGAGAAGCTGGGGTTGTCTAATCCAGCTCTGAATGAGGCGCTGAGCCAGAGGGTCGAGTCCTAGACCAGCCCCGGTTGGGCTTCCAGTCGGGGGTTCGCAGGCTTTCTCAAGCACAACCACGTCCCAGCCTGCTGAGATGAGTGTGTGTGCGCAGGACACCCCTGCTATGCTTCCTCCCGCTATTACTGCCTTGGGCCTTTTCCGTTGACTCATCACTTCCACACCTTCTATCCTCCTTTTCTCAGCCTTTTTGGGTCATTACTTATACAACTTTGTAGAACACGTGTTTTTTTTTTTGGTTTATTTATTATAATATGAAAAAACAGGAGGAAAAAAAAGGAATGGTGGCAACAAGAAGACAAGGAGGATGATTAAGGGCCACAAGAGAAGTGGCTGTTGCTACCACACGAAATGATATGTAAAATTACAAAATGATTTGTATACATTAGCTGAAGAATACAAATCAAATGGTGTGTTCATAAGAAAATAATATCGAAGACCATATTTTGCTAAAACGACAAGATAAGCAATAAACGACATTAACTGGTTCGATACATTGCCATTTAAAAAGCTACCGAACATTAACTAGAATAACGAAAACAATCTGGAAAGAAAAAGAAGAGAGAAACAACAGAAAAGTTGTTGGGGTCGGTCTCGGTGGACGATGGGGAATTGATTGCTATTAGGGAAGGTCCTCAGTTAGCTATTCAGTTTGGAATCCATGTTGACATTTTTGAATGTGATGATGCTCTCAAAGTGATTCAGGGTCTTCTTTCCTCTTCTCCCTTTGCAGCAAACGTTCTTCTTTATTTTTGTTGGAGTCTGTATCTTAAAATAATACGTATATTTTAGATATTTGTTAAAATAATAAAATAATTTTTTTTATTTGAATTTGTGCATAATTTGTATGTCTTTAAATATCAGAAAACTCTTAATTTATTTATGTGACTACAAATTTAGTATATAAGTCTTATATTTAATTGGATTAAATTTATGAATAATAAACTAAATATAGTTCGTAATAATTAATTAAAGTTTAGAATCTTTAATTAAATATTATTAGTACGGTCTATTAACATTGAGAATGTAATAGTCTTATCTGGACTATTGATGTGTTGACATCACAATAGAGGTATTTTATATAATTTGATTATATAGGATTAGACCAGACATGATTTTAAGCTCATATAAATTTCGTTAATTATTGAGAGTTCAAATAATGTCACTAAATGATCATATGTAGATCAATCTTAATCTTGAGTAGTTATAAACTCTTATTTATAATATTATATTCTTTAATATACTTGTTAAATGTTTGTTTTTTAAACATATCAGAATACTTGTATCTTGGGAGCATGATGAGATGAGTAGTCGGAAATATAATCTACAGATATAGAATCTGTTGGGATTTTTGCCCTAAAAAGTAAATTTCCAATTTTACCATTTTAAGTATAAACAACTTTCTCTTATATGAAATTATGATATTTGCTAGATTAAACTATCTTAGTTGAATAGTTTATTCATCTGAAAAAGATTTCATGACTTTATATGTGTATAATGAAACAAACATGGTTAAGTGTTAATTATAGGGAGACTTGTTTCTTTATCTAAGTCTAAATGAAGTAGTTTATAATCTGTAAATAAAGATGGAATACTTTATTTACTATAGGTTGTAGTGTTTGTCTATCTCAACAGGAATGATGTGTCTCATATCATTGAAGTATCTGACTTCTGATAGAAACATTAATATAATATAAATAAGTTATGTGTATTAAACTGGACCAGGTAATACAAAGAATTGGAGTGCCATAGCTCAATTCTTATATTATCACAAACTAGTTCTTAGCATATAGATCTTAATCCTTGATGTTTGACTGGACTTGCTTTCATGGGTTATAGCGTAAAAGACTAACCTCTATGAAATTAGAGGTGAACTCTGGCATATTGGAGGTTATGACTTATGAATCGATGGGAATATCAAATAGTTAAAAACACTATACATTAATGTCACTTAAGGTTCTTTTAAGATTCACGGAATAATTAAATTTAAGATCTTAGTATTCACTTTGTGAATTGGTTGATAATTTTGTCTAAATGGCCATTGAGAATAAAATTATCGACAACATTATTCCTTGATAGAAAAATGGTAACTTAAAGGTAAATAGGTGTTGGAAGGGTATTAGGGTAATTTCACCTATCCAACTACGGCATTATATAGGGATTATATATGTGGTATAGAATATGCTAGATGGATCGGTTAATCAAGGTTAATTAATTAAATATCTATAAAAAACATGGCATTTAATCTAAGAGTGCAGTATTAGGCCTTTAGTGGAGTGTCTCCTTTACTAATAATATTTATATAAATACCGTAATAAGAGTTATTATGTATTTATCATATTATTGGAGCTTAGATTATTTGGATCCATTAGGTCCCTTGTTTAGCTCAATTAAGCTCATTAATTGGTTGGCGATATTTATGAAATTAGTTTCATGAACTGTGTAAAATAATGATTCTACACAGAAGTTGCTATTTTTATAAATAAGTTTCATAAGTTGGACATATTTATAAAAATATACCTAAAGCCCAAATTGGAGAACAAGCCCAATCCTAATTGGACTAAGGTTAGCAGTTTTAGGTCCCATATATATAAGATATATGAGAGAAAAAACTACATAGTAACTCATACAGAGTCACACGCATAGACACAGGGAGAGAGGGAGAAAAATCGGCCAAGGCTGAGAAAGAGAGGAGAAAAAAAGTTTCCTACCATCTCACAGTCCCATCTTATGTCCCGGTGTTCCATAAGATCAAGAAGGTGTTCTTGATCGTTCTCCAATGAAGGTTTCGACTTGGTGCCCACTTACCTCACCAACTAAGAGCAAGAGTATAGACAAGAAGATCTAGGGTTGGAGGTTTGATCACCATCAATAAGGAGATCAAGGAGGAACATACTACAAGAGGTAAACCCTAATCTCATCTATTGGATTTTGTATCTAGATTTGATTTATGTTGTACATGATCCTATATATGATGCATGTGTGTTATACGGTTATGAAAACTGTTTTCATGTAAAAATTTCAAAACCTAAATTTGCTAATTTTTTCGCTGCGTTTATGATATGATCATGTATTTTTTCATATCTGCATGCATACATGATTTTCTTAAGTGTTAGGTCAATTTACCAACAATTGGTATCAAGAGCTTTGGTTCATATATATAGCATAATATTGATCTAGAATTGAATATCTAGGTTATGTGATTGAGTTTGAGCAATTTTTGTTTATAATAGTTAAATGATTCCTGGTGATGAATGATATTTAATTACATATACTATTAATTTTTGCATGGTGAGAAAAATTGTGGATTGTGATTCTAGCAAAATTAGGTTTGGGTGTTCTTGAATTTTATGGTTGATAAATTCATAAACATGTTTCAAAGAGTTTGAAAATCTGAATTTTTTCCAGAATTTTTTGATATTGTTTTAAAATTTTCAGCATTTAAAAAAAAAAATCTTCGGCCAGCACTAGCCCCGCGCGCGCGGTCGGCCTATGCGCGGGTGCTAGGCGCTGGTGCGGGCTGCCTCGCGTGGCCTGCATACATGGCTTGCATGTGCGGTACGCTCGCATGCGGCCCGTGCACCATGCGCACCCAACGCACGCGACTAGTGTGCGCTTATGGCGCGGCATCTGCTGTGCCAGCAGGGGGCCTACACGCAGCTCGCCTGCATGGCCAGCAGCCCATGTGCGCAGCCAACGCACGGCTCGTGCAGCTCCCGGGCGTGGGGCTACTACATCCAGCGCACGCCATGCGCTCGGCCAGCTCCCTGGCGCGCACGGCCTTACCGTGTGCTGTAGCCAGGTAGCCCAGCTTGATACCACCCGTTGCTCCACTTTTCGCCGCCCCTTCGGGCAGTGACGGCCAATAGGCCGACGATGTAGTGTTTCTGCTACTACCAATTTTTCTAATTTAATTAATTAGTTAATTAATTAGATAATTATTTAATTTGAATTCAAATTTTAAAATAGGAAACTATTCAAATTAGATTAGGATAGTTATCTATTTTTTATTTATCCTATTTTAAATTTGATTTACTTTAGGATAATATTAAATTTGAATTAATTAAATAAATATGATATTATCTAATAGTTAATTTGAATTTGAATAGGAGATCTATTAATTAATTATCTTTATAATTTGAATTTTGAATTTAAATAGATAATGATTATTTAAATTAATTAGATATTTAATGAGATTAGATATGATTAGATAATTATCCTGATAAATCTAATAGTTAATTTGAATTTGAATAAGATATTTACTAATTTTTGAAATCAGATAAGATATCCTATCAATTTTATTTAAATTTTGAATTTAAATAAATAACAACTATTCAAATTAATTTGATATTTAATGAGATTAAATATGATTAAATAATTATCCATAAATCATGATAGTTTAAATTTGAATAATTAAATTTTAGTAATTATCTTTAATTTAAATTTGATTTAAATTAAGATATAGTTTTTGAATTTAATTCGAAACTAAATCTAATCCGATTAGATTTAAATAATTACTATCCATAGATTATTTAAATTCATAATTAATGAGATTAATTAGGATATAAATGATTTGAATTTAATTAGAACAATATTCAATAGTTAATTGTAATAACTATTTATCTAGTAACTATTCTAATTATAGTAATTGGAATATAGTTAAAGAAAACTAATTAGATTAGTAACTCTACTGATTAATGAGATTAATTAGACAACTAATTAATGAGATTAATTAGATAATTAATTAATATGATTAATTAATTAAAAAATTTATATCCTTTTATAATTAAAATAATTTTAATTAATAATAGAAATTTAATAATGATTATATTTCTATTATAATTAAATTTAGATATGATCTTTATTTAATGATTAGAATTATTTGATTATAATTAGATATAAATACTAGATAAATATAGAAACATTATATGAGTTATAAGTTTCTAATTAATTACGATTAATTAAAAAGAGTTTTAATTATTTCATAGTTTAGAATATTGCAATTAATCTTTTCTAAGTACAGTTATAGAAATAGGATTTCTATAATTAAAAGTAATTATTCTTTATTATCCGTTTTAGAACTTAATGAGTTTAAGATAGTATCTTAATGAGATTAAGATAGGATTAGATAAATTAATTAATTCTTTAATTAATTAATAATTAAATAATAAATGTGATTTATTTTCTAATTATTTAAATTATCCTAATAAGTCAATAATTTAAAAATATTTGATATTTTTAAATTTAGACAAGAATTAGTTATGAACTTAATTATTACATTTATGATAATATGTTTTACTAAAAAAACATTAATTATTGAATTTAATTAATTTTTTATTATTATTTAATAATTAATAATTTGATTAATTTTTATTATTTAATAATTATTAATATGATTAATAATTAATAATTAATAATAATTTATGGGATTAATTATATTAATTAAATGGGTAATAATAGTACAAGGATAATTATTTGTTTTCATGATTTACAAGGAAATTGGAGCTTGATTTTAATGAGAATAAAATATTTTTTAATAAAATATTATAATTATGTGATAATTATGGTAATATTTTGTGTGGTAGTATTTGACATAAAATATTGTTAATTACGAGATAATTATGGTATTATTTTATGTGATAAAATGCCTTTTGATAATTATGAGATAATTATGTTTTTACAAAATATATTTGATATGATTGTCATATTGAGTGGGAGGATTTTTTAATTTTAATATTTTAATCCAAAATTATTTAAACCATTCTTTAGTTTTGAAATGATTAATTTTGAGAAAATTAATGAATTTTTATAAAGTTGTTTATATTCATTATTTTCAGTTATAATTATTTGTAATTGGATTTACATAATTGATTTTGTGGTTATTAAATAAGTTAAATAACTGGAAAAAATCAGGATCCCTAATTTTTAAAATATTGAGTGGGAGCGGGTATGAGATATCTATGGTCTCCATCATTGGTTCAATGGTTCTAAAGATGTGTCTCGCCTCAAAATCTTGCTGAGCTCCCGTAGGAAGGTTTTCAACTGAGTATTACTAGTATTGAGTCTCTTAGGATAAATTTGCGAGAGGACTTTATATGCTGATCTCCCGTAGGAGACTGTATTGTTTAAGAAAACTTGTACATTGAAATGATGGTTACACACTCAACATAGGATACTATTAACCTCCCGTAAGAGCTATGTTAGTAATTCTATAGACCGACAAACAGGGTAATTAGCAAACTGGAATATGAGATATTTGTCTTTTTGTCTAAAGTAAATTGTTCACATTTAATTTGTAGATTCACATGATTACCCATAGGTAACTTGTGATCTATGGTAGGCTAAAATACCTTGAATATTTGTGACAGTATTAGGGATTCTTACACAAGCATATATTGATAGATTTAATGTTAAGTATTCTAAATTCTTTTATATTCAGATAAACTAACAAACTTAGTCGAGTACTAGGAGGATCATAATTTGCATACTTGTCCATAGTTTATTCTTAGTTTCTAAATGACCAATAAGAGCATAATACATAATCTTCTTGTTTGATTATATGTCATAACATTTATGTTTTGTTATTTTACTCTAAATGTACTCCAATATTTTGCACGAATTGTCTACTGATTTTAAATCAGTTATTTTGATTGATAAATCACAAGAATTGGTGATTTTGTTAAAGTTCATTCCTGATAATTAATACCCTTATTGAGGTATTTATTATCATACTTAAGATAATGAACACATTTGTTGAGACGTTTATTATCTTATTTTAAAGTTAAATCGAAACAAAGATGTTTGTATTCGATTATATCTTTCCCATGGGTTTAATTGAGAATTAAATCTACAGATTTTAATTATGAATTAAATTCATTAAATTCAATAATGAATTAGATTTATTTTATGATTTTTGTCTAATTGGAAATATTGTTATTTTGCAGTTTGAGGAAATATTGTTTCATAAGATGGACAAGGTTTCTAGAAAGAGGAAAGAGACAAAGGAATACAGTACAAAGAGTAAAACGAGGACATTTATAGAGACATCTCAGCGTTCAAAGAGTTTGAATGAAAATCAACATGAGGATACCTCTACTGAAAAGAGGTCAGGAGCTTCTCCAGTAGTTAGGTTATTTGGGAGGCCAAGAAAATTATTCTCTACTCAGGATAGAAGAGATCTCTGGCTAGTGGACTTAGGATCTAGTGTCAATATCTGCAACGACAAGAAATAGTTCATTGAACCAAATCAATTAAATAATGTTGGTCGTGATGTGGAAGTTACAGACAATCGAAGAGTTCGAATAAAGGGCATGAGCGATGCTTACCTTAAGATCAATGATAGCTCCATGATCTTAAAAGATTGCTATTACGTATCAGAATTTAGTTTAAATGCTCTTTCGGTATCGAAGATGTTTAAAGAAGGCTATCGCTTCGAGTTTGACAAGAAAGTGAAAGTCTTCTATAATAATCTATTGTACTGTGTGAGAGAAATGCAGAATGGACTTTATGTCCTAATCCCAAAGCCACAAAGTACATCATCTTCAATCATGAGCATTACTACACTCCAAGAGATGGTGAATGACATCAGGAAAAAGTGCAATACCATCAATTGGCACAAGTCACTCAGACACATGCCATGCTTAAAAATTCGCAGACTTATAGAGCTGCGTCACTTGCCTGAAGTAGACATCAGCAACGACATAGACTGTGAGGATTGCAAGAAGCTTGTAAAGTACAAGCGTTGTCTTTCTACTCTTTATGAAAAAGCTGAGGCATATTTAGAGTGCGTACATGTACATATCTGTGAATCTATAGAGGTAGTTTCCTATAGTAAGCATACATTGTTTATCACCTTTGTTGATGAATATTTGGATTTCGGTCAAGTCTATTTTCTCAAGAGATACGATGAAGTCCTAGATGCTTTCCATGAGTTCGACAGAAATGTGCGAATGCAACATGACACCAAGGTCAAGAAGTTCAAGATTGAAGCCAAACATGAAGATATAGATTCTCTTCGAGACTTGCTGAGGCCAACACTAGCCAATCTTGCTATTCCTTATGAATATATGACTATCTATAAGCATAGTTGTATAGGAGCTGCTGAGAGGTATAACATCAGACTCAAGCAAACCATAGAGCTGATATACAAGGAGTCGCTGATGTCCTATAGATACTAGAATTATACTTTAAGGACAGCTTCGTATATCCTTAACTTCATTCTATCAGATAGAGTTGCTTCGATACATTTTCAGATGTGGATGGACTATGTAGAGAGCTTAAAGCATCTAAAGGTATGGGGTTGCGATGTATACGCATGCAAGAAAGTGAAAGACAAAGTTGACAAGAAGTCAGAAAAGTATTTTCTGCTTGGCTATCCAAAAGAAGAGAATAGCTACATTCTTTATAGACAATCTATGAATACTATCTTTATCAACAGAAGTGGAGACTTTCTGGAGGATGAGAGAGAAGTCCGTCAAGAAAACGATGAAGAGAGAGCTTATGATCTTCATTGCTTTTCTTAGTCATTAAGTTGTTAGTTGAACACTTAGTTTTTGCTTTTATTAATTTTGGTCATTTGGAATTTTTAGTATGTTATTTTTAGTAACTGCTTTTTGGACAAGTGGGAGATTGTTGGGATTTTTGCCCTAAAAAGTAAATTTCCAATTTTACCCTTTTGAGTATAAACAACTTTCTCTTATATGAAATTATGATATTTACTATATTAAATTATCTTAGTTGAATAGTTTATTCATCTGAAAAAGATTCCATGACTTTATATGTGTATAAGAAAACAAACATGATTAAGTGTTAATTATGGGGAGATTTGTTTCTTTATCTAAGTCTAAATAAAGTAGTTTACAATCTGTAAATAAAGATGGAATACTATTTTCACATAAAAATTATAAAACCTAAATCCGCTAATTTTTTCGTTGCGTTCATGATATGATCATGTATTTTTCCATATCTGCATGCATGCATGATTTTTCTAAATGTTAGATCAATTTACTAACAGAATCCATTCCTTCCATTAGGAAGCTAGAAAAATGATTTCCTTATGTATTGATTCAGGAATTGAACAGTTTGAATATTCAATTTATAATAGATTTATAAATTAATTATTCATTAGACAATTAATAGTACACAAGGATAAAGATATAATTAGAGAGGTAAACAGAATGTAACCTGCCTCAAATTATGAATTGTCTATGGATGATTAAATTACATGTAATAATTAAATGGACTCCTCGTTGTTTTCTGAGTAAATTAATTCTATAACTTCAAGAATGCAATTCCAGATTTTTAGTGGAGTAATAGTGGAATTAATAAATTAGAAAAATTAATTAAAGAGTTTAATTAATTGTCATAATTTATTGGAGTTTAAATTATACATCCACAAGTTCCAATTCCATCTCTTACAAATATTGTATTAGATATTATATTATTTCTATTACTGCACACTTTGTCTAGATAAATTATTTGTCTACAATAATTAATAATTATAATTAATTAATTAATTTAAATTTATGGAGAGATAAATTTCCTAATTTGTTTAAATTTTAAATTTAAAAATATCTAATTATCAGATAATTAGATAAACAGAAATTAGGAAACTGACTGAAAGTGAAAGAGTTATTTGCTAGTTTATATATGTGTATATATATTAAATAATTAAATTATAAATTAAATAATTAGATTAATTAATTTAGATATATATAATAATATTTTTTAAAAAAAAGTAACGTTTTTGTTTAAAAGTTTTATATATATATAAATGTTAATTAATATAATTTATTAATTTATTAAATAGTTTAATAAATATATATATAAGGTGAAATTCTAGCAAAATACACACTACGTATTATTTTCCACAGAGTCTCTATAAACTAGAGAGAAAAAGAAGATAGTCTTCTTATTCTCTGTAGAATAAACTCTTCCAATCTCACGTGTTGAGAATATTGCAAGGGCCTAAAGTGTGAGTTTCAAGAAATTGTACGCAACGCCCACACGTTCATCTAGTTGTACTTGATGCTTGGATTGGAAGATTGTGATTTGAAAAATAGAAAAACTAAGATCTGCTAATAGGTTACAAGAGGTATTAGATTTATTATCTTTCTATGTTCCTATTTCCTATGAATTAACACTATGCACTCATATAATCAATTATTTTGAGAAAATAGTCAATTATTTTGAGAAAAATTTTGAAAGTTCTTGGGCTAATCTTCCACTGCAAAAATCATTTTTAATTCTGACAATTTTAATGTCAAGATACTTATGTTTTCTACTAATTATAGTATTTGCCATTATATCTCTCATCAAGGAAATACGATGGCTCACATTTTCAGCTAGTTGTGGTTTTATTAGTCTATGTGATTCTGTTTGGGTAGATTGTTGTCCTTTATTTATTGCTACTTCTATTTTGGATGATTTAAATTGAATTACGTCCTTTTACTAAAAAAAAAAGAAAGAAAAAAAAAAGAGAGAAACAAGCTAGGAAAATAACGGTATTAATGACATATTTCCATAAATGACACTAAGTCACTAACAAGCAACAATGAAAAGACAACAAAATGAAAAATCAAAACATAAAATGATATCAATAGATTTAAAAAAAAAAAAAAAAAAACTCTAAACCAAAGAACTTGAGAGCTGTTCATTCAATTTTTGAGTTGTATAGGTCTCTTTCAGGTCAATTGGTGAAGTCTAATATCTATTTAGATAAGGGAATTTCCCCTACCAGAATTAGAGATTTGTTTTCTATTTGTGATGTGAAGCGAGGTAGAGAATCGTTGCACTACTTGGGGATTTCTCTATTTGTAAGAGCTCATCGTCAGCATTAGTTGCTTCATTGGATGGATAGTTTACTAGCTTGATTTCATTGTTGGATGGGATTATCTCTCTCCTTTGCTGGCAGAGTTGCTCTGATTAGTTTTGCGATCTATGGTTCACTTCTTCATCCTTTTCAGATTTACAGGTGGCCTAGTTCTTTGCTCAGTAAAATGACAAAGGCAATTTGAAATTTTATTTAGTCGGGTTCTATTCTCCAAAAGAAGCTTGTCCAAGTTTCGTGGAAAAAATGTTGTCATCCTAAAGAATAGGGTAGTTTAGGTCTTCGTGACTTATCCTTGCTCAATAAAGCCCTTCTCAAAAAATTTGCTAGGAGAGTGATGATTGTTGATTCTGATTTATTTTCTTATCTCCGATCTCGTTTCTTTAGGAGCAATGAGAATTTTAGATATCAGATTAAATCCTCCATTTGGGCTAGGCTTAAGATCTTCATGAACAATCTCGTTGGCTGGTTGGTAGACATTCTAAAGTCAAATTTTGAACTGATAATTGGCTAGGTTGCTCGTTGTTTTATTTAATATCTTCTTCTTTATTTCTCGATCCTCCTTTGGAGAGTTTGGTTGAGGATTTTTTGACAGGTTCGGGTTGGTCTATTCTTTCAACTTTTACTAATCATTTTCTAGAAATTGCTGATGTTGTTAAGTCAGTAGTGATTTTAGATGGCTTGGATGCTTTGTACTGGATGGGTTCTTTAGATAGTAGGGTTACTTGCTCTGATACTTATGTTTCTCTTTCTGATTCTCCAAACATTTGCTCTTAGGGAATGCAGATTTGATCTTCTTTTATCTCTCCTTCGAGGTCGGTTTTACTTTGGAGGACTCTTCATGACCAGCTTCCTACTACTCCCTCTTTGATGAGGTTTTCAACTTCCGTCTTGCTGTTATTTCTGTCGTTCCTTAATAGAAGACTTGACACATTTGTTCATTGATTGCTCTTTTGTTGTGCAGCTTTGGTCGGCCCTGTCCTTTTTATTTCGTACTCTAGTCTTTTTAGAGGGCTTAGTGAAGGATCTTTGGGATAGAGCTCAACTTTATTCGTTTAGCTCGCAACTTCAAGCTTTTTGGAAAGTTTGTTTGGTCTCTATTTTTTGGATTATATGGCATCTTCGAAATTTAGCAATTTTTAAAGATAAAAAATCATTTATATCTTCAGCTTTTGTTTTGTTGTGGCGTTTTATTAGAGAGGTTGGATCTCTGGTCACTAGCTTTATATTTAACTCTATGTCCGATCTCTTAATTTTATGAGAACTTCGGGTCAAAGGTAGGTCTCGAAAGGCACTAATCATTGTTGAAGTTATATGGAGACCTCCTCATTTGTTCTGAGTCAAGGTCAACACTAATGGTTCTGTTTTAAGCTCACTGGGTCCTTCTGAGTGTTTAAGGGTGTTTCAGACTCAGAGAGGGTTTGTTCGCGGATGTTTTTCTATTTCTTTAGGAATTGGTTACGCTTTTGAGGCAGAATTGGCAGCGACAGTTCATGCGATTGATTTTACTTGGAAATATGGATGGAAGTGTCTCTGGTTAGAGAGTAATTCTATCTACATGGTTTCGCTTCTTTTGGCCCACTCTCCAAAAGTTCATTTTCGTTTGAGATCAGCTTGGTGTAGAGCATTGAGGTACGTTACTAATATGGATTTTATGGTCACTTATAACTATCATGAGGGTAATCGTGTAGCTAATTCTTTAGCTTCTCATGCTTCTTCCTCTGTTTATCCCACTTGGTAGTGGTCCGCTCTATCTTTTATTTCATCTTTTGTTTACGACGATTGTATTGCGAAGCCGAATTTTCGGTTTCACTAATTTTATTTCTCTTTCTGTTTTTTTGTCCTGAGAGGTCAGGTTTATGCCCATCTCTGACTTGTTATCTCTTTTTTTTCTCTTTTAATATGATTTCCTTCGCTCTATCGAGATTTGGCCAGGAAAAAAAAAAGAAAAAAAAAAAGAAAGAAAACCAAAGGAAAGAACATAGCATAGAATACCAACCACAATGATCTCAAAAAGTTGACAAACGACAATAAGTATCTTTCTACGACATGTTAATTTATAAAATTCATTAAATTAAAGCTAAAAAAACAAACAGGCAAAACAAAACTACAAAATAATGAATTTTTCTTAATAATGGGTTGCTAAAGAATACATCATCCCAATCATTCTTGATCGTCGGATATTACTCTTTTTCTTCCCATCCAACGGTCAGTACGAAATCAGGGACTTCATCCTTAACGACCCTTTGACCATTCTTCTCTCTTCTCGATTTTTCGACACTCGCTTCTCCCAGAAAACAGAGCAAAGGAGACTGAACATTTCTCTCAATCTCAAGGTTCGGCTACTAAACGATGTCGCTTTGTTCATCTCTATCATCACCCCAAACCCTGTCTCTCTTCTCCAAAACGAAACAATTCAACGGAGACTACAGTCACAGACCACCTGCAACCTCTTCCTCTTCTTCTTCTTCTTCTTCTTCTTCTTCTTCACTCGGCTTTCGCTTCAGAGCTTCTGCCGACGTTCCTGATTTCCTCTCAGAAGACTGGTTCGCTTCTTCTCACCCTCCCTTTTCCATTGAAGCTTTCAATTTTTGAATTCACGGGGACTAATTCATTATAGGATGATGCTAGTCATGTCAAGTACTATACCGTGTGTCGTTTGAGTTTAGAATAAGGATGTGTTTGGCATGTGTGATTGTGATTAAGCTGTTGGTTTTAATGGGTTTTTTCAGGCTTGAGTCTCGGAGAAAAAGACCCTTTGGCCCAAGATTAAGTGTAATTACTATTCTGATTGTGCAAAATGAGCAACCACACTTTGTTATAGTAGTAGTTCTTCTAGTTCATGGTGTTTGTCTCTATAGCAATTTGCAAAGCATACCAATCTACGTGGTTTCTGCTATAGTTTAGTGCAGAAGAAGCTGTTCAATGTCAGGTTGATGCTCTGAAGTACAATGATCAACCCCGTCAAGATTATGGCATTGAGGTTATGTACCGGGTATTTTTCTTATTTTTGGATCATGGGTATCTTTGATTTTGTGTATATATATGTACATATACGCATCTGTTTGTTGTATATGGTTTCATTTGTTTCAGGAGCTATAGGTAGCCTTATAAAACTAATATTTGTTTTGGTTTCCATGACAGTTTGCTGGGTTTGATCCTTTCGAGAGGTCCACCTATTTTGGGCCATTTTTTGATTTGGGGCAGGTTAGTAAACCTCAAGTTTCTAAAGTCGAATGAACAAAATATGTAGCTAAATACTTAGTGTATTGTTTTATTGCTTGTGTTGTCACTGCAGTTTGAACGATTTAGGAGGATTTTTCACCATTCCACCTACCGAGTAATGCTAGGTCACAAGGAGAGAAAGATCTTGAGTAGTTTATTTGTTGAGGAGGTATGACTTTCAGTTTGGTGTGCGTGTTTGAAATGCCTGTGAGTCTCTGAGTCCTTTCTTTAAGTTCTTTCCCTCGTCTAATCAGCTGTTTTGGATTTCTGAATTGTTTACCAGAACCGGTTCAAGCAGCGGATTTGGATACGTGGAAGTCGCCCAGAGGAAGAAGAAATTTTTCAGTTCACCATGGTTCAGGTTTGGTGATTTTACATTTTGTTTATGACGGTGCTTAAAATGGGTTCAGTCTTATCAGAATGTTTGAGTAACTTGTTGGAGAATAACTACAGTGATTATCCAAAAGTCTCAATCATTTTATTAAACCCAATGCAAATACTTTTAGGGCATGTTGACTGATCCATAATGGAGAAGATACCAATAAGTTACACATGTAGGCGATCATAAGCTCCGGGTTGTTTCGTATTCCCCTTTGTTCCCTTTCCACTCATTCCCTATACGGATTAGTAACAGTGGCCTTAAGTTGTGGGTGAAAAGAATTAAGGAAAAAGGACATACCGTGAATCAAACCAAGGAAGTGATTCTTAGTAATGCATCTATGTAGCCCAAAAGGAAATACTACTCCATCTTTGGATGGTCAATGAGGGCAACCACTGATCTGCAATTAGTAACCTCCTGATCATTCAATAATCTCGAATCTCAATTGTGTAATTTCGGTTTTGTAAGCCTAATTAGGCTTTGCCATTTTGTAATATCTAAATTATCAAATTTTCGTGTTGATCATTTATCTGTTTACTGCAGAGGGTTGGTGGTTCATGGGATGGTTATTGGCTGACAGAGAGTCTACTTAACGATGGAGATGCCTTTGCGGGTGGTTTGGCCTATTGAACAAAGTATCTGTTGTTTTGTTCTTTTTGTATAACGGTGGTTTCTCACCGAAACCTCAGAAAATAAACCAATAAATAAGTTCTTGTGATGCCTTCCAATACACATACCTTGTAAATTAATAGAAGCTAGGGAAACATCTCCCCCTCAGAAATAACGCTGCTATCATTAACTAAATGAACTCGTATACTTAGCAGCTTGAACGTCCTAATCATAATACTAGCCCAATCCAAAACATCAATGCTTCCATGTTTTCCAGAAAAATATGGTGGTTGAGTTACTTTCACCAATTTCACAAAACTCGCTCTCTTCTGGGCTCATACTTAGCGTCACTAGTTGTCTTTTGCTCCACATTTTGGGAATTTGTTTGGGGGTAGGTTAGACCTAACTTGATCCGGCTCATTGTGAGTATAGTTCTTGGTTTATTTTAGATTGAACCTATACTAAGTTATGATTCTCTGTTATATGAAAATGTCCCAAGCTGGGTCTAACCTTATTCCAACAAATACTCAAAATGTGTAGCAAAAGAAAATGGTGATGATAGCGAGTTTTGCGATTTTTTTCTACTTATAATTACTAATGGTTTGGACTGGACTTGTGCTACGGTTGAGACGTTAAAGCTGCAAGTACACCGAGCAGCGTTGTTTCTAAGGATGTTACAGAAAAAACTTTCTATATTCAGTCTATAGACAGGAATAGCAACACTTCTTTCTATCTTGCTTAGATCTAAAATGTTGCCCCGATTTTTCTCTTTTTTTTTTTGTTTTTAATATCTGTATCATTTTTTTGCTTCTCTTTTTCTCCGGCAAAATTTTAAGATTGTACGTGGCAGCATGTATTCCGGTTGGCTATCTTGTTGCGAGCGGTACATGTTTTGCTGCAGCTTAGTGCTTGAGTCATGACCTTTTTATTATTATTCCAATTAAAAGAGTACTATTTCTTTAAAAATCTCAAACCACATACTGAAAGAGCCCTGGCACTACATCAATATGCAGGTTAAAAACTTCAGATGGCAATTCTTGCATCATTCCTTTGGTAGCTTAAACCACAGAAGTACATTAGACCCTCCAATGTAACGAGTATTCCGTGTTCAATATGCGACCTTTGGGATCATTCCTACTAAAAGCAACACAGTAACGCAGCCAATCATAAAATTCTAGAGTGTTTGCTTGCTTAACATAAGGAACACAGAACATTATCTGGTCCAACAAAATGGAAATTTAACAAAGAGAAAAAGAAACAAGGCTAATCTGATCAATAAAAAGTCAGACGAAATGCTAAATAACTCAGCCTACCAATAGATGCAATTGGCATGTTTATATAACCTCAAAAAATTTGCTAATGAGAACCAGTATAACCCAGGGAGTGTGAAGTAAGCGAATTGACCCCCCATCTGAAAGAAGAAAAAATACTTTATTTCTCGGTTTGAGTTTGGGTGATATGTTTGGTGAGAACGTAGCAGTCTGGTGGGGTAATATTCGTATAGTAGTTCTGAATAGTTTCTGTGATTTCGAAACCAAATTTCTTATAGAAGTTTATGGCATCTTCATTATTTGTCTGCACATGCAAATAAACCTCAGATATGTTTTGCTTGGAGCAGAGGTCAAGAACATGATTCAATAGCTTTGTACCTGCAAAAATCCCAAAATGTAGATCAAGAACCCCATCATTTTGAAACAAATCATTCTAGCCAACAAATGCGATTTTTCTTCTTTCACAACCTGTTTACAATTTTCATCAAATATTTACACAGCCATTCTTCTACTTTACAGTTTGTAAAGCCTACGAAACTAAGCTAACACAGACAGGCACGTGCGTTTTCACTATATAGTAATGGAGACATGGTTTTGTGGTTGATGAAAGAAAACAGATACAGAACTTACATAAACGAAAGAAAACTAGAAAAGTAGTTTTCTTACCAATGCCTAGCCCACGATATGGTGCTAAAACACCCAATGTCATTATGTAAACATGGACAGCACCGGCTTCCTTCTTCTCAAACCGACAGGCAATTGAACCAACACATATATCGCTGTAATATGCTGAATGAGAGAAAGGGAAAATAGTTTTCCAACAAACAGGAATATTACCATAAGAAACACACATTGTTCGAACTGCAAATAGATTAGTAGAATTGTAGAGAATGCACACAAACGAAGGTTGGAAGATTTAAAAAAAAATAAAAAATTCCTCTGACAAAGCACTAGTACATGATAACTTTAAGAAATACATATCATTCAAACTGGAAATGGATTAGAACGGCTTCCAAATAAAGAAAATTTCTTTAGAAACAGCAACTCCATGATATTAAAGAAAAACAAATCATTTGAATTGGAAATGGAAATGGATCAATAAGAATATGAAAGCTCACCCAGAGGACCAAGGTTTGGAAACAAAAGAAAACCCTTGTAGAAAGGAACAGCAACTACGGGATACTTTAACAATTCGTTATGAATAACCATTTTCTAATGCTCAATTCACACTTAGATAAAGCTGAAATTAGTATGAAACAAAGAGAAAGCTCGGTAGGGGAATGGATAATGCCAATAAAGTAAAAACTTCTAGAAACAAGCATTCAACAGAAGTTCAAAACATATTTTGTATAACCTAAAGTCACTAAGATTTCCTAGTCCTATACTTCAATCAAACTTCTGTTTAATAAGATTTCCTAGTCCCATACTTCAATCAAACTTCTAGTATCAAACAGATAACTTCATTTGGATGTTGAGAATATTAACAAGGAGCATAAGATTTTGACATAAAACCGAAAGTACGTGACATGACAATTACTAGACTGGTAGCAAATGTACATAACAAGCTACTAACAAGGAATTTATTTGCCCTTTTTGAGGGGGTGAGAAAAACTTCTCTAGCCAATTATTTCTCACTAATGAATTAACAACACAGTTTGAAAAGCGAAACCAACTAGGCAAAACGATGAATCCGACATTATATTATGCATAAACCATACTTTGTTAAACTCAGCATCTTTTTTTTTTTTAAATAATTAAATTCAGCATCTTAATCTTATACAAAAGCAGAAACCAACGACAATGACAACCAGTTAAAAAACAAAGTGAGTGAAGCATTAGGAACAATATAAAGAAAACAAAGCCGAATGTATTTTTGATACCCGAAATTAACAAAGACTGGTAAACTAATACAGAATGAGGCATTACAAGAACCATTACAGATTATCCAAACCAAAGCCAACTCATCCAATTTTCTACAAAGTTCCAGGGAAATGGCATAAAAAACATGGTGAAAACAAGGGAAATGCATAGAAATAAATGGGAAAATAAGTACGACCCAGAAGCGAAACCGAACCTAGTTTGGTGAAATCGCCGGAAGCCAGAGCGTCGGCGTAGTATTTGTCGTTGTAGCGAACAGGGAAGAGAGCGGTGTTGAGCTTCTTTAGCTGCATCAGGTTCTTGTCCCTCACTGCATCGAGCGAGATTTGGACTTCACGCCCAACCCCCATTAAAGACACTGAGTTCTAGAGAGAGAGAGAGAGAGAGAGAATGCGCAGAGGGTTTTCCACAGAGAGAAGAGAGAGAGAGAGAGATGGGTCGAGTTGTATGGACCATGGACTGTGTATCGGGGAAAATAACTAATACGACGGGCATTGCTCGAGGGGGATGAAGCGTGTTCTCTGTTTGGGTCTATAATTGGGCTGGATTTGGTCGTGGGTAGATGCTTTTTGGGCCAAACTGGACTTTTTTACGACTATTTTCTAAATGACATTTTTAAAGATTTATAGTAAATTTTGTGACCGTAATGGCCAGTAGTAATAATGTTTATGTTATGTCAACTAGCTATTATTTGGTGCTGAAAAGTGATAATAAAAAAGCCATTTGATCCCGAAAAAAAAAATTGATTTTCTTGCAACATTTATAATTTTAGGAAAAGCTATAGTAGAACCCTGTTTTTAAACCTAAAATACAATACTTATTTCCGTTAAGAGAAAAAAAGCCCCGTGAAAAAGGATGAAACCATCTAGCTTAACATGCCGGTTCATACCAGTAGAAGGGTCCTCAAGATCCACGCACATCCTGTTGGAAAATGGGTTAAGATATTGGGATTGTTTCGGGTTTAAAAACTCATGTGTATTGTAAAGTCTAATTTTGTGTTATAAAACTTATTTTCATAAATTATTTTGAAATTAAAAATTAAGTAGGACTTATATCTCGTTGATGAAAAATCTTAGTAAATTATTGTACTCTTCTACAAGTATATCGATTTTATATATTCACACGCTCAAAATGATGCACGGATCAATAAAAAATTATTACTAAAAAATGCACCATTGAAATGGAAAAATAAAATAAAAATATTTGAATCTCACATGATTGAAAAATGCTTAGATCAAGTAGCATATATATGTTCATGTTTTGTAATGGTGGTAAGAATAACTATCATCGATGCTCTTTTAGATGCACACGGGGATGTAAATCATCGAGTTTGGACCCGAATTTGCATGACTCATGTGTGCCCATATTTACGGGCACGAATGCTGTGGCAAAAACTTGAACCATAATAAGCTCAACTTTTTGTTATAATTCAATTCATTTTTCTTTCTTTTTTTGACCGTTTTGCTTTTTCAATCAGTAACAATTTGTACGAAATATTTTGGATATTGCTTAATGCCCTAAAACTGCCAAGCTATGAAGACAAAATATTTTAACATTTTGTTAAGGCTAGCATATGTAACAGCCATGTTAATGTTGGATAAAAATGGGTAAATGGGTTAAGGAAACAATTTGGGCTTGGCTTGGGCTTGGAAGCCCAAGTGGATTT
>JXTB01000154.1:392869-408266 GCA_002914805.1 Parasponia andersonii | reverse complement strand
AGAAACAACAGAAAAGTTGTTGGGGTCGGTCTCGGTGGACGATGGGGAATTGATTGCTATTAGGGAAGGTCCTCAGTTAGCTATTCAGTTTGGAATCCATGTTGACATTTTTGAATGTGATGATGCTCTCAAAGTGATTCAGGGTCTTCTTTCCTCTTCTCCCTTTGCAGCAAACGTTCTTCTTTATTTTTGTTGGAGTCTGTATCTTAAAATAATACGTATATTTTAGATATTTGTTAAAATAATAAAATAATTTTTTTTATTTGAATTTGTGCATAATTTGTATGTCTTTAAATATCAGAAAACTCTTAATTTATTTATGTGACTACAAATTTAGTATATAAGTCTTATATTTAATTGGATTAAATTTATGAATAATAAACTAAATATAGTTCGTAATAATTAATTAAAGTTTAGAATCTTTAATTAAATATTATTAGTACGGTCTATTAACATTGAGAATGTAATAGTCTTATCTGGACTATTGATGTGTTGACATCACAATAGAGGTATTTTATATAATTTGATTATATAGGATTAGACCAGACATGATTTTAAGCTCATATAAATTTCGTTAATTATTGAGAGTTCAAATAATGTCACTAAATGATCATATGTAGATCAATCTTAATCTTGAGTAGTTATAAACTCTTATTTATAATATTATATTCTTTAATATACTTGTTAAATGTTTGTTTTTTAAACATATCAGAATACTTGTATCTTGGGAGCATGATGAGATGAGTAGTCGGAAATATAATCTACAGATATAGAATCTGTTGGGATTTTTGCCCTAAAAAGTAAATTTCCAATTTTACCATTTTAAGTATAAACAACTTTCTCTTATATGAAATTATGATATTTGCTAGATTAAACTATCTTAGTTGAATAGTTTATTCATCTGAAAAAGATTTCATGACTTTATATGTGTATAATGAAACAAACATGGTTAAGTGTTAATTATAGGGAGACTTGTTTCTTTATCTAAGTCTAAATGAAGTAGTTTATAATCTGTAAATAAAGATGGAATACTTTATTTACTATAGGTTGTAGTGTTTGTCTATCTCAACAGGAATGATGTGTCTCATATCATTGAAGTATCTGACTTCTGATAGAAACATTAATATAATATAAATAAGTTATGTGTATTAAACTGGACCAGGTAATACAAAGAATTGGAGTGCCATAGCTCAATTCTTATATTATCACAAACTAGTTCTTAGCATATAGATCTTAATCCTTGATGTTTGACTGGACTTGCTTTCATGGGTTATAGCGTAAAAGACTAACCTCTATGAAATTAGAGGTGAACTCTGGCATATTGGAGGTTATGACTTATGAATCGATGGGAATATCAAATAGTTAAAAACACTATACATTAATGTCACTTAAGGTTCTTTTAAGATTCACGGAATAATTAAATTTAAGATCTTAGTATTCACTTTGTGAATTGGTTGATAATTTTGTCTAAATGGCCATTGAGAATAAAATTATCGACAACATTATTCCTTGATAGAAAAATGGTAACTTAAAGGTAAATAGGTGTTGGAAGGGTATTAGGGTAATTTCACCTATCCAACTACGGCATTATATAGGGATTATATATGTGGTATAGAATATGCTAGATGGATCGGTTAATCAAGGTTAATTAATTAAATATCTATAAAAAGCATGGCATTTAATCTAAGAGTGTCTAGAAATTTTGAGTTCAAAGCTATCCAGTTCGTAGAGTGGAGGTGTTGGTGCTTCACCTGCTGCTCTTCGTCGTTGTATCCTGGGAGACTGACGCTTGCAAATCCTCAAGCATTCTGGTGGAGGGAGCGAATCAGTTTTAAGGACTCTGTGTGGAACACAGCCCTCGACGGTCAACAATCCTTTGTATTGAAGTGCTACCGAAATTCTACTCAAAGTTGGAGCATAATATTTCGGTAACATTATTTATCAAAAACATTTATTATAAACGTTTGTAACCTTATATATTGCATGCTACAACTGGTCTGACAGAAACAACAGAAAAGTTGTTGGGGTCGGTCTCGGTGGACGATGGGGAATTGATTGCTATTAGGGAANGTTGGAGCATAATATTTCGGTAACATTATTTATCAAAAACATTTATTATAAACGTTTGTAACCTTATATATTGCATGCTACAACTGGTCTGACAGTTAATAGCTAAAAATGTTTGTAACAGTCATGTTAATGGCAAAACAACTTTTTGAGATTAATAAAAATGTTTCCTAATTTTGCTAATAAGTTCTCCCTTGGAGCCTATAAAAAAGGGCTTTTCATCCTCATTTGACATACCAACAAAAATCAAAAGTATTTCTATCTAATTCTCTTCGTCATTCTCTCAAGTCTCTAGTTTTTTGTGTTCTTCAGTTTTGCAGATTTCTTAGCTATAGTTCTTTGAATATTTAGAAATTTCGTAGCTAGATCTTTTAGTATATTGGAATTCATAACAATCTAGTTTATATAACAGAAGTTTTTAAAGATTCTGTGTGGTATACAGGCCTTAACTATTAATAATCTTTTGTTTTTGCATGAATACTTGTTTCGATGTGCTGCCGAAATTATGTTCAAAGTTGGAGCATAATAATTTTGGTAATATTATTTGTTAAAAATTTTGTTATAAACATTTATAATTTTATATATTGCATATGCATATTCGTTATATTTTCTTACACATCCAACTAAGAAAAAGGTGGCCTTACCGTGGAAAAGTCGTCGTTGTCCACTCATATTTATGCCTATTGTAGTCTTGTGTTGTTTGTAGACCTGTTGATGCATTTTTTGCCCCAAGCCAGAAAACCTGCACCTTGACATATCCCTTACTACTCTAAGAGATCAAATAGAGGCAAAGATCTACAGTGGGAAAGACGAAGCAAATCTTTTAATTTCTTTCTTTTTTATATATATATTAAAGATATTTTGACTTATTGCAATTCTTTGAAATATGATATATTTATTTTCGATGATTTTATTTGAAGTCTTATACGTTTTCTTTAGTTATGGGATTGATTTTTGGATGTTTGGGGGGAAGGGGGATCAACTAACGGCTTCTATGATTTATTTCTAATTATTTAAGATAAAAGAAATGGAACAACAGAAAAATCGTTTCATTGATTTCTAAAAGATCAACCGAAAAAAAAAATTCCCAGTTATAATAACAGTTCATTGAATCAGTAGTGTTTCCGTTCATGGCAACTTTGTTTGTGTCATGTTTCTTCCCATAAATTTAGTTTATAAATAGATGATATTAAATGTGCAAGGGGCATGGATATTAAGATCTGGTGATGTCAAACTTATCAGTTTTTTCGGGTAGCTATGGAGATCAGTGATAGCAAAGACAGATAACGAGGAGGAGAGCTTTTTTTTTTTCCCCCTTTAAAAAGTAAATCTAAGGTAACTTGGAATTTTTTCTGTATGATTTAGAGTAATATAAGGTTATCGATTTTGATGAGTTATCTAATCCCACAGTTATCATTTTGGGTCCTAGGTGAGGCAAAAAATTAGGGTTCTACTACAGTCTCTTCCTATAATTTTTGCTTATAAAATGAGTAAATGATGATTTTATGAAGATTATGTTAAACAACATATTAGGCGCATCTACACTTTTCATCTCATATTTTTAAAACAAAAATGATAGATTTTGTCAAGAAAGCCTTATCTTTATCTTTGTTTTTATTTTAAACAATTTCCACGTTTTTATGATATTAAAGCTGAACTCTAACCTATACATGACCCAAAAAGATCAGTTCTAAGTCCTTATTCTTTTGAAAAAAAAAATTGTTATGGAGTATTTTGGATGCCCATCAAATAATTTAGGGGTCAATTTGGTATTGTTTTATTGTATCATTGTTATAGTTGTTATGTAAGCATAAAACAATTGTGAGAAAAAAGTGTTTAGATATTTGGTAAATTTACTTTATAAAATTATTGTGATGTTTAAAAGTAATATCTAAGTATTTCGTATATTATATTTTATGTGTATTATAAAGTGATATTTTAAACTATTTATTTATAATTTAAACTATTTATATTATGGAAGAATAATTATCTTTAAAAAATAAACTTATTAGTTATTATGTTTCTTAAATTCTACTTAAATTGTCAATTATACAACAATTTTTACAACATAAACATGCCAAACACTCTTGACTCCCCATTTTTTCACTAATCGCTTTTAAAGATTAAAAGCACGTAATCAATTCAAAATAACCCATAAAATGCAAATATGTTTAATTAAAATAAATAAATAAGTAAAAAGGGGCCAATATGATGTGCAAATGCATAAAAGGCAAAGGTGCTTTTATAAAGCATAAAAAGATACCATCTTGTTAATGCCTATAAATGGGCTTCTCTTTGAACTTGAAACACATAGGAGCAAAGAAAAGAAGATAAGAGAAGGATGAAAGAAAGAGAGAGAGAGAGAGAGAAATAAAACATTGAGAGATATTTTCTCCTGTTAATCCTTTTGTGTTGTTACTTTTATTTCTTGTGCGCTAATACCATTTTATATAGTTATAAACTATAGTATTATTTATAACAAAATCCCTATTTATGACAAATGCTTGATGGAAAACCACTTGGTGAACATAAGTCGTTTTTTCAGTTCCTTTTAAAAGTATAATTTTCCTTTTCATGTTTTTTTTTTTAGTAATTTCCTTTTTGAGTAAATAACCAGGATTTTCTTTATTTATTATTTTTTGAAGCCGTTAAAAGCTAGGATTTTGATGAACCTATTTTCTTTAGTTTAAGGGTCTATTAATGACTTCAGAGCCCTAAAATTTAATACTATGTTACCTACTTAAATTTACTTAAGAGAAAAAGCCATAAAAACCTTGCATTTCAACTTTCTTTACGAAAATATTTGTGTTTTAAGAATATAGAAAATACCTCCTTGAATTTGATTTTTTTTATTTAAAAAGCTTTGTGATTTGATTAATTCTGAAATGTAACCCTCTTATATTAATTAAATTAGAAAATTAATAAAAAGCGATGAAATTATCTCTAGTAGATTAATATTTAAGTTTATATTACATTATTTTATATTTTGTTTGAAAACATATGAGGAGGTCGAAAATAGTCAAGTTCAAGATTTTTTTGTAAGAAAAAGTCAAATTTAAAGAGATTTTTTAATATTTCTTAAAACATAGAGATTTCTTAAAACATAGAGATTTTCATAAATGTGTGTATATATATATATATATGTTGACGGAGATTTGTCAACAATAAATTTAGGAAAGTTACAAAATGTGGCTTGTGTGTGAAAATAGTTAATTAACTAAAGCAAACAAAGAAACAAGAATTTTATAGTGGTTCAGCCCAGAAAAAGATGAGCCTACGTCCACTGTTTTTTACTATTTTCTAGAGAATTACAAGAGCTCAAAATTACAATGTATTTTCCGGAAAGAAAAAACAAGAGTTTTAAGAAATCCAAAAAGATCAGAAAGAAGTCCAAGATCCCCCACTGAAACATTGAACTCCCTTTATATAGGTGATGATAGCTCAATATTTCCCAATTGTGAGAATGGGTAACTGTATAATCGGGCAATACCATTTGAGTAACAATATAACTGGGTAATCACTTAAATGAGATGACTGGTCGATCTTTAAAGAGAAACTTTTGTTTCCCTTTCTTTGTAAGTTACCCATTTGACGAAGCGTAGACTAGTTTCCTTTTCATTCTGGTCGCACTTAACTCGTTCGGAAGATGTCACACTAACTTATGCGGTGGAGGTCGCACGTAATCTTACTTATGCAACCTGACACTTACTTGGTCAACTTTTCCCTTTATGTTATTGACTAACATATAAGATTTTAGACTGCACAACAATTGCCCCTACCTCCATTAGTTCTTTAAGACAAAATGAAGTTTCCTTCTACTATAAGTGCGAGCTTAAAAAATACGATGTCATGACCTAAACTTGAGACCTCTGAAGAGTCGAAGAGTCGAAGAGTCGCCAGATCTCAAATCTCACATTTTCAAGATCACGCGTACTTTTTTCTGACAGATGAAACTATATGTCACATTTTCTAAGAAGAATAGCAAAACTCGAGGAGACTTTTCCCTTCTTTTTTCTTTTTAAACAGACATAATGATAGCGATGATGCCAGCTGTCATCTTAAATCGAATCGTTTCAAATTTTGAAAATATACCGATTTAATTTTAGAAAAATCAAATCCCGCGTGAACTTCGACCTTTGGATCTGAAAATTAAATACCTTGATCTACGGCTGTGATTTGACGACGCTCGAGGCATATATATCGAAAACTAATCCGCCTCCTCTTCAAAAAAAAAAACCTATCGTCTACTATTTTTCTCGAAATCCGAAGTATTCACAGAGCAATCCTTCCGGCGTCATTCTGTTTCTCAGCTCGCACAACTTTATCATCTTCTCCGACGAAGTTATCATCACAATCCTTCAAACGTCATCTTGGTCCCTCCATTTTCGAAGAAAGGTTAGTATATATCCTCTCTCTCTTGTTCTTCGATTTTTCCAGAACTCTTATTTATAGATCCTAAAGTAGAAAATAGGAACAAACTGTAGAGCCTAAATATTCTGAACATAAACCCATCCTATATTCGGATGAAATGGAAATTTTTAGATCCCTTTCGTTGGTTTATAGAATACCTTCTTTTAGATGACTGACAGAGATGAACTTGTGAAAGAATTTTTTTTATTTTCTTTTTTAACGAACTGCTCGAACGATTTTTATGAATCCGTAGATCGATTAGAAAAAATTCGATGAGTAGCTTGTTGATGCAATCCTAGAATGATCCCAAAACTGCTCGCATATAGCTAAGGTCCCTGATGCTCGCATAGGATTAAATCCATCCATATTTCTTTTCAGATGTTTAGTAGTGAAGATTTTAGGGAAAGGAATGCATTCTTAGGAGAATCTTCTAATACCAGTGTTAGCTCCATAAACCTCGAAGATTATCTTGAGCCAAAACCCGAAGTTGAGATAACCAGGATCAGGCAAGGTAGTCCTCGCATAGGCGACCTTCCTCAAGACCAATGGCCCCGGTATATCAGAGATGCCCATGCATTCGCAACGGGTTATCAATATGTAGTGGGAGACTGGTCATGTACCAATATAAGGGCGAACTGCACCACGAATAGGCAGCAAGATCATATACAACTACAAGATCGACATCCCTCTTCGCCTTGCCATGGAGTTCAATCGACCACATACACCACCTCGAGGAATTACCTCATTCTCTGAAGCAGTTTTCAAATACGGGGTCCACTTTCCACTTCATCCTTACATAAAATCCATCGTCGACTATTACGGAGTCGTTCCTTTTCAACTAACTCCAAACACTTATAGATATATGGTAGGTCTGTATATACTATACCATAAACAAGGCTTGGAAACCCCTACTCCTGAAGAGTTCGCTTGGTTTTATCAAGTGAAATCAAACCCATCAGACTTCTGCTTCTTTTATGCGAGCAAGTGGTCGAACCAAGCAATAAAATCTATCTACGGGGTTCGCAACAACATGGAAAAATAGAAAAATCTATTTTTCCACTTTGACTATGCGGATAACGGCTTCTTTCAGAATCCTGGTAGGTAGCTTTCAGTTTATCGCCTTTTCTATATAATCATATTTATTCTGATCGTACTCGTATGTCATTATAGACAACAGGGAACGGCCTGGACTTTCCAGAGAACAGCTCACAAGGGTGTACAGAATCAACGACCTTCCAATTGAGGAATTCAATTGAAAGAAGCTTAGGACTTCCAAGAACTTAGTTGCTTATAGTTTGCTTCCAAGGGGAGCCGCGTTCCCTGATCCCACCGTCCATTCGACCAGACCCTCAAGCTCGAAGAAGAAGAAGCCGAGGAAGCAGACAAAAAGAGTGCCTCATCTTCCAAACCTAGGAAACGAAAAGCACTTGCCACCCCTACAACCTCGGAACCATCATCTCCAGAAACAGCATCACCACCAGCTTTTCAATAGCAAGAGGGTAATTATATATATATATTTTATCATCATCGTATTATGTCACCTCGCTTCTGACACATCTGTATAGAAATGGTTATTGGTAGCGGACTACGAGTACCGCCTTCTACTCTGGGTCCATGGCAAAGTCCAAGATGCTAGAGAGCACAACTCCATCGACATCAAAAGGGAAAGAGAAGGTCGACACTTCCAAGAAATAAAAAGTCGCCTTCGAGGATATCCCGACAAGCTCACCTCTTCCACAGCCTCAAACTATGAGCCATCCCGAACCATCCAAGGAGACTGCCACTTCTTCGGAACCGAACCAGGTTGATAAGGACGAGAAGCTCTTCGCACTCCTTAACCAAATACCAGAGAAGGCTGGTATAAGCACAACCTTCATTGATCGTTTCACTTCTGAAGAGGGCTGGGAGAGGATGAGGCGACGATCTGCCAAGATTGCCTTTGGTTCTGCGATGAGGATATTGGCAAATATAAGTATCTTCTATTTTCTCTTTTCAACGCATTTTTCTAGTATTGATGTGTTATATTTTCAGACTGCTATAGCTGTTGTCCTGATGCATGACCCAGTTCTCGAGTGTTTGGAGAAGGCTGAAAAAGTCGAAGAGATAACCCAAGTATTCGAGGACTAAGAGAAGGCTCGTGAGGAAGAGAAAAAAGCCTTTGATTGAAAGAGGCAGCAGCTACTCGAAGATCTGGCCAAGGAGAAATTCGAAAAAGAGAAACTCAAGGAAAAAATTAAAGAGCTTGAAAAGACTATCTCCGAGCATCCGGATCGCATGAAGGAGGCGACAACAGAGGCAGCTCGCAAGGCTGTTGAAGAGTTCAAGGCTACTGAAGTCAAGGAGCTCGAAGACAAAGCCAGTGACATCGCCTCGTCGACCATTATATATAACATCTTCTGCGAGCATCCGGACTTTGACTTGTCCATCCTTGGCGAGGACATGGTCGAGCTTGTCTATAGTTAGAGGGAAGATGAAGCTACCAAAACTGGAGATGGTGGAGCGAGCACGTCTGCACAATAATTATGTTCTTTTATATTTTTTTTCCTCAGAACAATACGGGCTAGGTTCCCTCTTATTTGAATTTCTTTGCTTGCATACAGGTGCAAGCTTTTATCAATGAATGAATGCTTTCTTTATTAGACGTTTATTCCTTCAAAACAATCAACACAATAAGTCGTAATATAGAAGATAATTAATTTAACCAAGTAGTCAATCACTAAGTGACTGATCGGTACTCTACTGCGATTTGAATCCAACACACTTAAAATAGTTGTGTTAGGATAGGTTAGGTCGCTTAAGAAAACAACAAGTATGAGTGATGCAAACTCAATACTGTTTTTCAAAAGTTCCATAGCAAAATGTAAATATAGCAATATATCACATCGAACAATGAACATTTTGCATAGTTACTTTGTTGTTCGAGGAGGGAAATTGCGTAATATGACATGCTAAGGCATGAAGCGAGGAAAAAAAATCCTAAGATTTTAAGGAATTTTAGATATTTCGACGATCTAAAATTCCGACCCCTTTAAATGGACGTTTTGCATAGTCCCTTAGGAAGCAAGTAGGAGATAATATTCTGATCCCACTGCCCCCCGAGTCTTATGGTATTCGAAGACTGCCATAAAACTATAAAAATTACCAAATCGAATGATCGATGAGGAGACACACTTATTGATGATGACGAATGACAATCAACGAATGACGATCAACGAATAATGATTAACGAATAATGATCAATGAATGACGATCAACGAATGACAAATAAGTAGATATCTTTATTGATGAATGACGAAAACATGAAGATATACATGAAAATTTACTGATAATAGCGACGAAGTTGTTCTGCATTCTAGGCATGCTCGATCTTTTGTCCGCTAGTGCGAGCTAACTTATATGTCCCAGGTCGAATAATGGCATCAATAACATACAGTCCTTCCCAAAGGGTCCAAATACTCCAGCACCGTGCTCTTTATTATTAGGTAGGACTTGTTGAAGAACAAGGTCACCAACTTCAAATCCTCTTCATTTGACTTTAGAGTTAAAATATCAAGCAGTGTGCTGTTGATATGATGCGATTCGAAGTAGAGACTGCTCGCGCCTTTCTTCTAAAAGATCGAGCTCAATCCTCAATAGTGTTTTGTTGCGATCTTGGTCATAGTTTGATCATCGTAGAGAGCTCGCACCAATTTTAACCGGAACCATTGCTTCATATCCGTAAGCTAAAGAGAATGGACTCTCTCTGGTAGTTGTTCATTGAGTGGTGCGATAAGCCCATAACACTTCAGGGAGTACCTCTGGCCAAGCTCCTTTATCTTCTTCCAACTTTGTCTTTATATTGTGTTTAAGTATTTTATTTATCACTTCGACCTGTCCATTGGCTTGTGGATGAACAATAGCGGAGAGATTCTTCTTGATGCCTAAGTTGTTACAGAAGTTACAGAACTCGTCGCAGTCAAATTGTTTCCCATTATCAGAAATTATAGTATATGGTATACCATAACGGCAGATTATAGATTTGTAAACAAAATTTATCATCTTTTTTGAGGAAATGGTACTCAAAGCTTCAGCTTCTGTCCATTTGGTGAAATAATCGACTGCGACCACTGCATACTTCAACCCACCTCGCGCCAATGGAAGTGTTCTGATAATATCAATTTCCTATACTGTAAATGGCCATGAACTGGTCATTGGAGTGAGAGGAATGGATGGCATTCTAGGAACAGTTGCAAATCATTGGCATTTGTTACACCTTCTAGTAAATTTCATCGTATCCTTCTTCATGGTCGGCCAAAAATACCCTTGTCTTAAGAATCTTGTTCGCAAGTGCCTGCCCCCCAGAATGATTTCTGTATATTCCTTTGTGAATTTCCCTCATAATGTAGTCCTCTTTTTCTTTGTCGACACATAAAAATAGCGGCACACTAGAACTCCTTTGATAAAGCTTCTCGTCATAGATAACATAGTGAGCTGCTTTCATTCGAAGTCGCTTTGCGTCGTCCTTGTTTTCAAGGAGATCGCCATTTTGTATATACTTCATTATAGGATCTACCCACGATGATTTTTTATCAACCGTCACAGCTATTTGGGGCTCTACATCGATACTAGGTTTTGTAAGAAACTCGACAGGGACCACCTTTAGTAATTCGGCATCTTTTGTTGAGGCGAGTTTAGCTAGGGCATCTGCCCGAGTATTCTTAATACGAGGAAGAAGTTGAATATTATAGGCAATGAATGTCGAGAATAATCTTTGTACCTCCTGTAAATATGTCATCATTCTCTTTCCTCTTGCTTGATATTCGCCATTCACTTAACAAACGACCAGCTGGGAATCACTGTATACTTCAATTACTTCGACCTTCATTTCTTGTGCGAGCTTTAGCCCGGCTATCAATACTTCATATTCTACCTCATTATTTGATGCTGGAAATTTGAAGCGAAGTGCACAATGAATATTGTGCCCTTCAGGACTGATTAGTACTAAGTCCGCACCAGCTCTATTCTTGTTCGACGATCCATCGACATAAAGCTTCCACAATTTGGATAAATCTATAGCAGGCTTTTCGATTACTTCTATGGGAAGATCGACATCATATGTGAATTCCGCAATGAAATCTGTGAGGGCTTGCCTTTTGATCGTCGTGTGAGGTTGAAAATCGATGTCAAATTGACTCAACTCAACTGCCCACTTAAGTAGTCATCCGGAAACATCGGGTTTTTGCAGAACCTGCTTTAATGGAAAGTTCGTGAAAACTTTGATGGTGTGCGTATGAAAATAAGGTCGAAGTTTCCTGGATACGATAATGAGTGCTAATGCCAATTTCTCCATCTCTGGATATCTTGTTTCAGCATCGAGTAATCTTTTACTTACGTAGTATACTGGTCGATGTATCTTTTCATATTCTCGAATTAACGCAGCGCTTATCGCATATTTAGAAACAGCGAGGTATAAATATAATTCTTTCCCCAGATTTGGCTTCGACAGGAATGGAGAAGAACCTAAGTATATTTTTAATTCTTGGAACGCCTGTTCGCATTCTTCCGTCTACTCGAACCTCTTCGAATCTTTCAATACTTCAAAGAATGGTTGGCACTTATCCGTCGACTTGGATAAAATCGACTCAATGCGGCCACTCTTCCTGCCAAGCTCTGCACATCTTTGGGTTTGCGAGGAGATTGCATATCAATCAGCACTTGTATCTTCTGAGGGTTAGCTTCAATGCCTCGCTGATTGACCATAAGACCAAGAAACTTTCTAGATCCTACCCCGAATACACACTTCTGAGGATTCAGCTTCATTTGATACTTTCGGAGAATTTTGAACATCTCATCAAGATGTTTGATGTGATCTTCAGCTTTCTTCGACTTCACCAGCATGTCATCAACATATACCTCCATTGTCTTGCCAATTTATTTTACAAACATCATGTTGACAAGACGTTGGTAGGTTGCTCCTGCATTGATGAGTCCGAAGGACATCTTTTTGTAACAGTATAATCCTCGATCAGTGATGAACGAGGTATGCTCCTCATCTAGTTCGTACATGGGGATTTGATTGTATCTAGAATATGAATCCATGAAACTTAAGAGTTCATACCCCGACGTCGCATCTACAAGCTGGTCGATTCTTGGAAGGGGAAAGCTATCTTTCAGGCATGCTTTGTTGAGATCTGTGAAATCGATGCACGTTCTTCACTTCCTGTTGGATTTCTTACCAAAATCGGGTTTGCAAGCCAGTTCGGATAAAAAGATTCCCTAATAAATCCAATTTCGAGCAACTTTTCTACCTCTTCTTTCAGCGCAACATAGCGTTCTGAATTCATAGCTCTTCTTTTCTGTCGTACAGGCTTCTTTGTTGGATCTATGTTAAGACGGTGGCATATAATATTCAGATCGATCCCGACCATGTCCGAATGTTGCCACGCAAAGACATCCAAGTTAGATTCCAGAAAAGCGACCAATGAAGCTCGCACAGGTTCTTAAAGCCTCGCTCCAATCTTTAAAATCTTGGAGGACTTATCAAATAGCAAATCCTCCAAGTCTTCAATGGGTCCAGTTTTAACTCTCCATCGATTTCTCGAGGGTTGAGGTCTTCGCTTGTCATTTCGATTGACGTTTCGCCTGACGCTTCGACTGACGTTTCGCCTAACGTTTCGAGGGATGTTTCGGCTGACGCTTCTCTTTGGACCATCATTGTGCGAGGTGTCGCATACTTTGCTGCGAGCTTTAAGGAGTTGTTATAACAAGTCCTCGCATCATATTGGTTGCCACGCACCTCACCTACTCCTTGTTGAGTCGGGAATTTCATAGCGAGATGATAGATCGATATTACTGCTTGAAGTTCCCTCAGTGTTGGTCTTCCCAGTATAGCATTGAATACAGAGGGGCAATCTACAACCAAAAACTGGGTCATTATAGTTGAAACCCTAGGGTAAGTTCCAACGTTGACCATTAACTCAATCACACCCATAGGCATTATGCTGTTACCAGTGAATCCGTAGAGTGGAGTGACGGCGGGCTTTAGGTCATTTTCATTCAACCCCATCTTTTTAAAGGTGTCGTAATACAGGATGTCAACAGCACTTCCGTTATCGACCAATACTCGCCATAATTGCGTGCTTCCACAATTGATCTTTATGACCAACGCATCATTATGTGGATAATGGACTTCTTTCACGTCTTGTTCCGTGAAGGTAATATCCATATCTGGTACTCGCTGAAGCTTTCGTGGTCGCTGTTCGAGGTGCATGACATTGGTACACGGCTACTGCCGAGCTTCTCATGCATACCTATCATGCGCTCTCTTGGAATCTTCCCCAACGTGCGGTCCTCCAAAAATAGTTCGCATCTCGCGCTGAATTTCTGGAGGTCGCTGCCAGTTTTCTTCTCGTCTTTCATTATTCTGTTTAGAGTATTGCCGGGGCCACCATTCTTTAATCAATCTTTCGATCTCATCTTTCAGGGCAAAGCAGTTATTGGTATCATGTCCAATGTCATTGTGATACCGATAAAACTTATTGGGATCACGCCTCGCTCTATTTCTTTTCATTGGTTCCGGTTGACGATATCGCTCTTGTTGATTTGTAACTGCATAGATATGATCTATAGGTGAGTTCAATTCAGTATAATTATTGAATCTCATAGGAGCTCTTAGAATCTCCTACTTTTTCTATTTGGGCTGTTTCTCAGTCGATTGTTCACTTCTCCTTTTGTTCGACTTCTTATTATTGTTGTTGTTATTTGTTGTCGCATCTTTGGTAGAATCCTTTCCTCCTCCCTTTGTCGTCTTAAGGTTTTCGCGTGAAGATTCCACCCTTAGATGTCGACTAATTCTTCGATAGAAGTCTTCAAGGGTTTTGCATTCTCACTCTAGTAACTCTTCCCAGAGTTTAGTTTCTGGTCGTACCCCAGCCATCATTAGAGTTAAGACTCCTCCCTCAGGCGAGTTATTGACCTTTGCCAACTCTGAGGTAAAACGATTTAGGTAAGATCATAGAATTTCCTCCGGGCCTTGCCAAATAGCAGACAGACTTACCAGTGGAACAGTAAAATTCTTTGCGGCCTAGAATTGCCTCAAGAATGCAGTCTGAAGCTCTTGCCAGGACGAGATTGAACCAGACTTGAGTCCTCGGAACCACTTCTTCGCCGCTCCTGTGAGAGTTACAGCAAAGCATCTATAACATGCGAGATCATCAACACGATGAAGTTCCATCAGGTCGCTGAAGTGATCCATATAGTCCTGTGGATCAATTTTCCCATCAAAAGTGTTTATTGTGGGAAGTTTAAATCCAGCAGGTAAGGCGGCAGCTCGAACCTCCTCGCTGAATGGCGATTAACGATACCTATCAGTAAGCTCATCGTCCCAACCAACAAGTGCATCTAAAGCAATCCTCAGATTATGAACATCAACATTCAGAGGGATAACATTCTCTCTTACTAGTGGTAGGAGTGACCTTTGATCGTTGTCACGATATAAGGCGGGTTGGTTTGATAGGGTGTGCTGCAACCTTAGGGGTTCTAATGAAACAGTGCGACGATATCGGCTTTAGTCGTTGTGATGTGATGTGAATCGCTCCTGACTACGTCGCTGATCCATATGTTATCTCAGGTCTGTAGGATTCTGTCGAGATTCCTTGCTGATCCTTTCAAAGATACTCCTCGATTGACGTTTTTGCTCGTGTTCAAGATAATCACGATTGATGGTTACTCTCTGGGAAGATTGTCCACGATCACGATCAGTACTTGAACTTTCAGTACCAGATACCAGAGGCAAGTCTGCGACCTTGCCTTTTCCCTTAGAGATGCAATCTCCTTGACGCACCTATCGGGCTTTAGGTTGGTCGCGGTTCCCTGTCTCCAGGATCTGAATTCCTCTCTCAGGTTGTTGAGCAGGACGTTCTCTGGGACGTTCGTGCTGTGG
>JXTB01000154.1:319616-392747 GCA_002914805.1 Parasponia andersonii | reverse complement strand
GCAATACAATTTGAGTAATAATATAACTGGGTAATCACTTAAATGAGATGACTGGTCGATCTTTAAAGAGAAACTTTTGTTTCCCTTTCTTTGTAAGTTGCCTGTTTGACGAAGTGTAGACTAGTTTCCTTTTCATTCTGGTCGTATTTAACTCGTTCGGAAGAGGTCGCATTAACTTATGTGGTGGAGGTCGCACGTAATCTTACTCATGCGATCTGACACTCACTTGGTCAATTTTTCTCTTTATGGTATTGACCAACATATAGGATTTTAGACCGCACAAAAATATATATATATATATGCATATATAATACAAGGATATTTTTATGACGTTTTCTCATTTTCTGAAATACCCTAATAAAAATGCTTAAATTTTTTATTCTTTTGTAATATGGTTAGTGCAAAGATTATCTAACAGTTTCCTTTCAACCTATGCATTAAAAAGCGCTCCTACTGGATAGGAGTGAAGATGGCAATCCTACACTATAATCTTCCTATGTAAATGACTCTACAATTTATTTCATGAAAATTAAAACAAGGGAAAGTGGATAATAACTCCATTTTATTTCATTGTAAATACATAAATAAAGACAAGTGTTTACGACACAAATGATCGTTTAGATATCCGTAATTTAGTCCTCAAAATTTCAGTTGTGACAATTAAGTTTTTGAACTTATAAATTTGAATCAATTTACTTTATAGACTATCTAACTTGCAGCAAGAGGACATTTTAACGACAGTTTTCTTATTTCCCTAAATACCCTAATAAAAATGCTTAATTTTATTCTTTTGTAATGATGGTTAATGCAAAGAGTATTTAATGGGTTCCTCTCAGTATGATCAGAGTCAGAGCTGTTATCATTAAATCTAATGTTTTACCTCATATCTAGTTTTAAACTCATATATGATTTTTTATATCTCGATCGAAATCGAGTTTGTTTTCGACCCATTGAATGACGGTGATGCAAGAGTAATTCTAAATTTCTAATTTTATTTTTTTATGTTTAAATAAATGACTTAAAAATTGATTTCATGAAATTTAAAATAGGGGGAAATGGTTAATAACTCTATTTTAATTTCATTCAAAAAAATTAAATAAAGACAAGGATTTATAGCACAAATGGTTGCTTAACTATCCAACTTATAGTAATTTCGCGTTCAAAATTTCAATTATAGCAATTAATCTTATGAACTTTTAGATTTGAATCAATATGCTCTATAAATTATCTAACTTACAACTTACTGCTAAATTTTTAAAAAGAAACATACGTGAGGAGTACGTTGTAATATTTGAAGGTATATATAAATGAAATAAATTGAATAAAAGGATTTAAAGAGAAAAAAATACGTATCAAGAATAATATTACTTTTATACATTGTATTTTAATACTTTATTTAAATTGTACTTTCTAATTTGATTATTATTAATATTGACTGGTAGATTAACATTTGTTACAAATTTATATTCTAATACTAATTTAGAGCAGTTAATTTATCATGATGTCGTTTAAAAAATTAAAAATAAACTATATAAAAACTTATTCGAGAATAACTTTATTAAATTATATTAGTAAATTAACTGTTCTAAATTAGTATTAGGGTGTAAATTTATAACAGATTTCAAATCTAAAGATCAATGCTGATAATAACCAAAACACAAAGTATAATTTTAACGTAAGTTTCAAATACAATATATAAAAGTGATAGTATCCTTATATATTATTTGTATTTTTTAGTATTGTTAGAGTTACAAATTTAGATTAAATTTTTATATAATTATTTATTTTTATACTTAAAATTTTTAAATTATCTTTCAAATACATTTTCTAATGCCATTATGTGTTCTTTACGTATGTTTTTTGTCAAAAATTTAATAATAATTTATAATTTAAACAATTTAAAAATCAAATTTATACACATTTAAAAATAAAGTTTTAGATATAATTAAAACTTCCAGAACTAAATGGTCATAAATTAAATAATTTCAAGTACCATTTATATCATTAACGCTAACGACAAAGGTGTTAAAGAGAGCGCGCCCAGTTGCCAGTTGCTAGTTGCTACTGCAACCGTCTGTCTTGATGCCTCGATGTGGCGCCCTCTTCCTCTCCATCATCGCCTCAAATTATTCTTCTCAGTTGCTCCCGCCGACTTCTCCACCGCCATAGCCACAACAACCTCAATCTCAATGTTTTCTCCTTCTCCTGTATTCTTTCTCTATCCATATCTTTTCATTTTTTTTTTTCTATTTTTTTATTTTCAAATTCGAAACTATACTCTCAATCATGTTTTCTTTTCTCTATTTTTTTTAAGTATCGTGATGGTCGGAAAAACCCTCGGAGGAGCTTCTCCGACCGTCCGTACACCGGCGGCGGGAGAGGCCCCTACGTATCCGGTGACTCCCACTTTCGGTCAATCCGGGAGGCCAATCTAGGGTTCCGCCAAGGTGAGGAGTCCCACTCTGGGTTTCCAATGCGGGAACGGCCACCGCATCCTGATCAGAACCACCACCAATTTCGGCCGCGTTTCTATCGGAACCACCACCAGCCGCGTCAGTTTCGATCGCCGCCACCGCCTTACGATTATCAGAACCAACGATTTCCTAGGTCTCCGGCTCCACCATTTGAACAGAATCAACCGCGGAGGGCTCCTCAGCAGTTCCAGCCTCGGCCTCGGCCTCCGGATTTTCGAAATTGGGAGTTTGCGAAAGCGGCACCGCCCTCTAGTGGTAGTAAATTAGTCTTAATCTGCTAAATTTTGTTTCTCTCTCTGTCTTTTGCTAGTTTTGATATCGTGTATTTTTATTTTTTTCCTTTTTTGGGGTTCTCAGCGGAGAGGTTTACGATTGTTTCGTATAATATACTGGCTGACTACCTGGCTATGGAGCACCGGAGCAAACTTTACTATCACGTTCCTCGTTATATGTTAGACTGGCAGTGGAGAAAGAGAAGTATAATGTTTGAGTTGGGATTGTGGTCCACTGACATAATTTGTCTTCAGGTAGCATTTTTCCAAATGAGCACCGCACGTTAATGTCGTATGCTTATGAAGTTTCAATGTCTTTATTCAAAACTTTATAATCGAACATTCGATTGTGGTTTGTGATATGTGCTCGCAATGTGATGAATTATGAATTGTCTTCAGTTTGTTCATTACTAACGGTTTACATCAACATTTTTATTGAATTTTTCTTCCTAGGTTTTATTTTTTGTTTGAGCTTTCTTTCACAAGTATCTTCCATATAAAATGACTATGAGTGCGCCGAGGCAATATGGGATATGAAGTTGGGATCACTTGCTATACATGATAATCTGATTTGCCATTTCTTTATTATTTTCTTGCAGCACATTTCTTTCCTTACTTTCCCCTCATCAAAATGAATTGGTGTCCGTACTTGCAGAATAAGTTCGTGTTAGTATTTTTTGGCATGGTGACGTTTTTTCTGTCATCATGTTCGGTAGGTCAAGTTTCACATGTTTCTGTCTGTTTACTCTTCTAATCTTCACCGGTTTATTCTTGTTTCAGGAGGTTGATAGATTTCAGGAATTAGAAGAGGAGTTAAAGCTTCGAGGATACGGTGGCATTTGGAAGGTGTGCTTAGAAATATTACTTCTCTTTCGATGCTATGTCATCAAGGATCAAAAACATCGAAGTTTATATTGTCCATGACAAATTTAGCTCTTTGTTTGGTGAAGTTCCATATGCTGAGCATGACAACAACCTTTAAGTTCTTAAATTATTGTAAAACTATTAATGTGAATTTGATAAGCTTATCATATGTTTGATGCCTCATATTATTTTGCTCCTTTGAGAAGTAAGAAGGAAAGAAAAAGACATCCATAGTAAGTATACATGATAACAGGAGTCTGAAATGTTTTGATTCATGTATAGAGGCGGACTGGCTATCCTGTTGATGGGTGTGCAATATTCTGGCAAGCATCGAGGTAAATTTCATCTCCAGTTTTTTTACTTGTTTTGATTTTTTAACATTTTTACTTTTGTTTATTGCGTTACAATATCAGCAAAGGGAGAGGTTGATTGACTGCTAAGTTGTTTATCGATATTCATGCTTATTCCTGATCAAGCTATTGAAAAATAGCATGCCTAGTTCATTATTGCAGCAATAGGAATTTTTATATTCTTGGGTAGTTTAATCCATTTAGTTTTCTGGGTAATGATGATAGTGATAAAACTACTGTTATTGATGTTGAACTAATATTTTTATATCTGCCTCTATCCACAATCTTTATAAACCTCCGGTATGTAGAACAACATAGTTAATGCAGAAATTTGAATTGCTGAAGCTTGCGAGCATTAACATGACTGAAGTTCATTTAGAAATACCTTAATGACCTATATCTGATAATATGCTTGAGACAACTACAAGCATTGGGGTATCCATTGTCTGATCCATGTACTGTTTCCCTAAAATTGAATCAGGGTGACAGATAAGTATCCTCCGGATAGAAAATTGTTTTTGTAATTTACTGTATGACAATTTATCCCTCCATGTTAGATTCAAGTTGCTTTATGAAGAATCTATCGAGTTCGGTAAGCTTGGGCTTCGGGATAATGTTGCTCAGATTTGTGTACTGGAGGTATTCACTTGTCATCCTTTGAAACGCATTGAATCACCAAAGTTTCTTGTGTTAATTTGAAAAAAGTTTTCGTTTACGTTTTCGTTTTCATTTTTATTTATTATTGTTACATAACTGTACTATTTTTCTGTTTTAACAGTTGCTGTCTCAAAATTGTGATGAAAATGCTGCACCTTTACAGACGAGGTAATTGATACTTTTGGACAATTGGCTTTAAGTACATATATTCTTCATAAATTCAGCTTGTAATTGTTTCATCATAGTAGATGCTTGCCTAATTCAGGACACACCGCAAGATTACGGGTTGCAATAAGTGATTTAGAAGAGAGGAGTATCGTCCCACAGAGATGTGATTTAAAAATGTTAACAACTAACTAAAACTAGTTTTCAATTTATCCAAATAAAATTAAGAAAATAACTAGAACAATTCAAAAGTTAATGAAAAATAAAATAAGCAGTCGAAATAAGATGCAAGCATTAAAACTCAACAACCAAGGTGATTCAACTTAAAAACAATCAATGGAATGTGGGACCTAGGGCTATAATCTACCCTATAGCTCATCTAATTGTTGATTTCTCTCTTAAATTAACTAATCCACTATAGTTGTCAACCAAGAACTCTAAAGTATCCAAGAAGCCTTTTCCAAGTGCAAAATGAAATTACCTAGACAAGATAACGCATTACCTCTAATATGAATTGAACTAGGTTTATTAAGATTAGGTTCTCAAAGTCGTTGCAGAAGTCATATAGGTATATTCCTATCATGTTCAAACTTATCGCAAACTAAGCATTCTTATATTGTTTTACTAACTCCAAATCTCTACTCCCTTTTCTAAGTTTATAGAAATTTGACTCAATAATCTATTTAGTGGCCGAGTAAAAATAAGCAATAGGCGCAAGATAAAACAAACAACTCAACAATGGATTCCATTAATAAAAGAGGAGAAATAAGCAATTAGGTTACATTAAAGGATCAATTATAACCCCAGGATCATGGGTTTAGATCTTATTCAATTCAAACAATCCAAAGCAAAAATAACAAGGGTTCAACATTTTAAATTACAGAAATTAACGAGTAAGAAGAGAAAAATAGAATAAAAAATCTATTGAAGCTCAATCTTCTACTCTAGCCCTTCAATCCCCTTGATTCTTGATATTTCTTCCTTGGAAATAGCCTTCAAATGACTCTTGGCTGCTAGGGTTTTCGTCTTCCCTTTGAAAGTGTGAGAAAATGCTATTTAAAGGAGCTCTTAAACCTGCCTTGTATTGCGTGCAACATGTTTAAGCATCAATTTTCCAGGAATTGGTGCTATGGCTCCATGTTTTGGTGCCTCAATGCCATTCGAAATATTATCTGAAGTGGCGCTGCGATGCCAGATGATAGCACTGCATCGCCAACTCTTTGGTTCCTGTCCCATTTTCATTTTCAGGGCATTTTGGCGCCGTGGCTTCAGCTTTCTGAGCTGCAGCGCCATTTATTCTACACTTTGCCCATTTTTGCTCCGTTTTAGCTCCAAAATGCAATCTGTTTGGCTCGATAGCTCCTTACCTGAAAACACAACCAAAACACATAAAAAAAATCTCAAAGACGGACAATTCTTAAGCTTAAATAGATAGAAAAGATGAGTGAAAAACACACTTATCAGTAGACATTCATAGTGAACTTTGTATTCTTTTTTTTTTTTTTTTCCCCGCCTATGTTTATTTTTGGGGCTGGGGTTTACTTATTATTGTTTTTAGCAATTGGCTTGGCTCACACTGTGTGCTTGCTTTGGCTTGTTGGAAAGAGATGAATGAAGTTCTGGGTTGTCCAGTAGATACTGGTGCATAGAATTAGGGAATTTTCTATCAAGATGGTGATGTCGATCACTTGAGTGTTGTCAGAATCTCATTTTTTTCACCTTTTTTTTTTTTTGGTTCATGCTTTTGTCTTTTAGTTTTCGTTGAATTTAAGTCTATCGGGTAACTGGATGGAGAAAGATAATCCATATTATGAGTTTTGTCTTATTGTTGAGTTGACACTTTGAGGAGACCATCAAGAAGAATGATTGTAATGCTGTCAACTTATTCTGATTTGCAGCTCAGCAGGCTCTAATAAAGTAGTAATTTGTAACATTCATGTGCTTTACAACCCTAAAAGAGGAGAAATTAAGCTTGGCCAGGTAATTGCTTTCTTATAGGTTTTTCTTCAAGACAGATGCTGTTATATCGTAGGTTGATAGCCGTATTTAGTTTTAGGTTGACACATGTGGCTCTAAGCTAATGTTAGAATATGTTTCTTTGTGGTTGTTGCTGTTGGTGTTTTTTTTTTTTTTTTTTTTTTTTTTTAAATATGGGTTCAATTTCTATATATTTGGTTTTTCTTTTGGTTTCACTCTGTTGATTGTATTATTATGTTCGAATGACAATGATAGCATAGTTTAGACTGCTCGTCTTTCACTTGATGTTAATATATGCTAACATACTGACTTAGGAGGGTGAGGTTGGCGTGTGATCTATGGTTTTTCCTCATGAGAGTACCTACCTAACAATTTACTTGAATTTCCTGCCTCCCAAATACTATAGGGTTCATCTAGAGGGCTCAATTTTGAGTGGGCAAAACATTGAGTTTGAGGGATTTTTGGGATATCAAAAGGGAAAAAGAGAGAAAAAAAAAGTGTCACTGTTTATTGTCTTCTTTTTATGTTGACCAGTCACCTGCTTCACCATGTGCTTGCTCATGGACGCCCGCTTCTTTCACCTCTATTAATGCTGCTATTAAGAGTGCACACTGTACAGCAACATCGACACTTTCCCCTTTTCTTACTTTCCATATTAAATTAATTGCCCTAGAGTATTTTTCCCACTGGCATGATATTATGTTTAGTTGTAGACATCTTTTAATTTTCTGATGGTAATTTTTCTGGTAGATAGTAAAGAAAATTCATGGACGACTGTGTTCCCTTGGGAGTTTATAGGCATGCTTAGTTTCTTTCAAATAGTTGGGTTACTTATGTTCAAATTGCACTTAAAAATTAATGTAGTGAATCAACACTCGTGTGTTTGATACTGTATCTTAACATATCTTTGTTTGAATAGTTCTGAGACACATTGCAGTAGCCTGATTTTAGACTCTGTGACCTGTGTTAATGTAAAGCCTTTTCCTTCCAACTTGATATGATAACATAATTACATTGGGTGTAGTTTCATCTTAAACTTCTTGAGCTGCTGTTTAGGTCAACTTTGCTTTAAGGTCTATTTATTTATCGGTATGTGCATGTGTATCTTCAAGCAGGTTAGGACACTCCTGGATAGGGCTCATGCAGTTTCAAAAATTTGGAATGATGCTCCAATTGTTCTTTGTGGAGATTTTAATTGTGTTCCAAAGGTTACCTTTTCTACTTGGGCTTTCGTCTTGGATCTGGTGTTTTGATTTATATTGCGTATTCCAGTTTAATTCTACTATTATCCCACTGTTGACATTTTTTTGTTCTTTCTTGGTGTCAGAGTCCACTATACAATTATATTTTAGAACAGAAGGTAAACTTATGTCGGCTTCTAGATTTGATGATCAAGCAGTCTGAATTACACATGAAATAGCATCAATCTTTCGCAGTTAAGATTTGTCTCGATGTGAATTGCAAATGAGATCACTATCATTCTTTTGCAGTTAGATTTGTCAGAACTTGACAGAGATAAGGTGTCGGGACAAGCTTCTGCTGAGATTCAAGTTCAAGGGACATATAATCCTGTTCCTTAGTAGGTTTTCTACTCTAGTTGCCACATTTGGATTTTGGATATAACCTCTTAATGTTGAAGTGAAAGCTTGCCAAAATATTGCAGCATTAAGTCCGGTGATAATTTGGTTGGAGCTCCATCAGTGGTACATGGCAGTGAAGTTGTGAAGATGAATGAATCGTCCTTAGAACTGCAGAAACAGTTTAATCTAGATAGAAGTCTGGAGAATGTTCCCTTGGTAGAGAATATATCTCAGTCCCATTCTAGTAATGCTCTCAATCCATGTGAAAGGTCGAGCACCACTGCCAAACATGCAAAGGATGACAAAGTAGATAATGAAGTGAAAGAAGAAACTCAACAGATTTCTGTCCATGGTCCTTGTGATAGAGGTAGTAGATCAACTTGTGATAATCCAGGTACTGGCTTAAGGGAAGATATAAATACATCTTACAGTGAAGGTGATTCTTTAGCAGATAATTTTAATGACGAGAAAATGGATTATTCACACAATGGTTTGTTTAGTAGAAGTGCTGAACCCAACAATTATTCAGAAGAGGAAAGCATGAATGATGATAATTCTTGTCAGTCCTTACCAGAGGTAATTTGTTCCTCCACGGTCAAAACCAATGCAGAGGAATACTGCCAGACTTCCTCTTCTTATGCTCTTGACATCTCTTTTCCACAGACCTCCGGAGATTCATACTCTCAGCAGATATGTAGTGACGAGCAGTGTGTCTTCTCAGGCACAAGTCAAGCCTTGTCATTTTCATCTACTAGCATTGAGGTGCAAGAAAAACTTGACAATTTATCTTTGGATGTGTTAGATGAAACCATAATTGGAGGAGGGAATGTAGCCGAAGATAGTAGTATATTTTTATCTGCATTACACGACAATGAAGAAGCTTTTTCTTGTGACTCTGGTCAATTGCTAAGATCAGGTGCATTGTACTCTGATTCTTCTAAAGGTTTTACTTCTGGTCGTCACAACACAGAACAACATTTGTCAAACAATGAGCTTGAGGATGACTTATCTCCAGATTTGGATCCGGAGCCTCTTGATGTGGAGAAAAACATTTATGATCCTTCACTGTGGACTCCTATGGAAATAGAAACTGCAACTGGCAATGCAGGATGTACTTCTTTAGAACATCCTTTGAAGCTTAGAAGCACGTATACAGAAGTTGAGGTAAATCTTAATAGCCATTTTCTGTCTTTTGATATTATTATTTACTCATTTTCTTAAAATATATGAAATTTCAAGATTCTGATTTCTGCATTTTGGCAGGATTGTTTGGGGACTAGAGACTCAAATGGAGAGCCCTTGGTAACCAGTTACAATAGATGTTTCTTGGGGACACTGGACTACATTTGGTAAATACTTTTTATCTGCCCTTTCTGGTTTACTTTTCTGTTAAATGCTCTTCAGCATTGAAATAACAAGATGGTGACATGTCAAATGAAGCATGCCTTGTTCTCATATCCAGGCGTTCTGAAGGTTTGCAGACTGTCAGAGTACTTTCTCCAATACCAAAACATGTTATGCAAACAACTCCAGGATTTCCAACAAAGGTATAATGCTTAGAATGTTAAAGTTACAAAGAAAGCTCCAATGGGAAAATAAATATATCAAATAACTTCTCACTACTAATTTCTAGAATATATATATATATAATGGGTATTTTTTAAATAAACATTAATGATGCACGTCTTTTCATACACTTCATTATAACTATTAGATTACCGTACTAATGATGATCCAACGGCTAAAAAGAAAATACCTACCCATAGGTAAAAAAAAAAAAAAATACCTACGGGATTAGTGCCCATATATATATATATATATATATATACACATTTATATATTTGAGCCTGTATATAAACCTGAGTTTCTAGTATCCAGTTCTGATGGCAGTGATAAATGAATCTTTTAGGCGTCATGGATTGGTTGTCTGAAAGGATCTCTCCTTAGTCTGGCCTCTTTTTTTCATCCTGAAAGTTACGACCATTGGGCTTGTCCAATTTTTTCTGTACCAGCCTTCTATTATAAGTTGAAGGATTGTTCATCTCATTCAAACTTCAGTATATATACTTAAGAACACCTTCTAAATCTTTGTTCGTCTGACTGTTTTGCAGAAATGGGGTAGTGACCATATCGCCTTGGCTTCTGAATTGGCGTTTGTGAAAGACCACACCAATCACAGAGCAGATGTTTAGTTGTGTATGGTTATTTATAGAAAAACACAGCATCACCACAGGCACATAAGTGGGACATTCTGTTGTATAATTCTTTTGTATCTGTGCAATGCAGCTCGGTGATGCTCTTAATTATATTCGACATTTACGATAAGAAGAATAATGGAAGAGTTGCTCCGATTCTAAGGGCTTCTAATTTTAATGGTTCTGTTTGCTCTTGGTTGTGACGCGGAGGAAGTCCACAAGCTGTCTTGTAGCACAAGGTTAGTCATAGGCATTTTCCAAGTATTCATTTTGTATATATATGTTGTCATTAATTCGCTACTAGGTTTTCTGTGGTTCAGTGACGTATTAGATGTTTTCTCCGATTTTTACGAGGGGAAATGTAATAATGAGTTCTTTGTGTTACAAATTTTATGGAATCGTTGCACCTCGTTCTCGGGGGATCGAACATAGCAAATTGATGGTTTTTCCTTGTTCTTCCTGTGGACTAATGTATCCAACTCAAATTACTCTTGCTTTCGGATAAAGTATGATACTAGCCGAGCAAAATTAGGATATGGCGATATTGTATTCGCGAGTGATAATGCATTAGCGAAGTGCTTTATGGTTTTAATGCATTTGTGAAAACTGAAATCATATGTCCAAATTTTGGTGTCTTATTTTATGTTTAACCAATGAATTGATGCTACTTCGTTTAAAATAATGTGTGTCAATACTTGAGGTCCAGTCATTTCTGTTGTATCCAGGAATTAAACAAACAAATTGGACAATTATTCCTACCTTTCCAAACGGCCCGTAGTGCTGTCACATTTTTCCAGTGTCAAAAACTATAGTTGTACATTTTTCTGAAAAAAGAATTTTAACATAAGGTGATATAATTGTATTTTTTTCCCCAACTGGACTAGTCATCGTCCGTTATTAGAACTAGTAGACCAAGTAGTATGAATAATTTCTCAAGCAGTGTTCATTTCAAATATTGACAGTGCATTTGAGCCTGCCTACCTTTTCCATGATTTCGTTAGTTTTTTCCCTCCAACCATAGTTCTCCAAATGAAGAAACCGATCATAATAAAGTGTTGAATTTGAAATAATGAGAAAAAAAAAGTTCAGGGGAACTCCTAGAGTAGGAGCAGTGGAATTAAACATACTTGTACGAGCATCTCGGATGATTTAGAAAATATTTAAAAGCAGGTAGGACCCACAATATTCTTGTATAAACTGACTCCCATTCACATGGAATTAAGCACGAATATCATCGTGTGGGTTATTCCGTTAGTTGTCCGTGAAACCAAATTAAAAAGATTGACAAGTATCTAAACCCTAGAATCCAAACGCAGTCGGGGGAAAGATTTCTTAGGGGAACTGCAGAGTTTGCAGTCGAGCATGAGTATATGATATACTATTAATGTCTGATTATTTGGAATTCGTAGTTTTGCGAGTGATTTACTGGGTTTTCCAAAACTTTGAATTCGTCTTCTCATTGCATCCAGGAATCGCTTATTTGTAGGCAAAATTTGGGCTTTATTTCAATTATTAAAAATTGCAATCTCAAATTGAATGGTTAAAATATAAATTCCAACCAATAAAATCCTCCTCGTAATTCTCCTGATGTGAAAAACTGTCTTCAAATTCAACTAATAAAATTTCTTTTCAACCTCCAAATTCCATTACTTTTGATAACTCACCAAAGATTCATAACTCTACATAAAAAAAAAATATACAGTTTAGAAGGGGCAATTACTAATCACAAATTTTGTAGGAGAGTCATCTACCAATTTAATCGAATAATAAAATTAATATTGACAAATTCTTCACTGACGATTTGGTGGCCATTCGAAATGTATTGATCTACTAGTGCTTATCTGATTTTTTATTTCAATATCAACGTCAGGATATAGTGATTTATTAGTGTTTATTTGATCTTCCTTTTCAATATCCACATTCATTTTTCACGCAATTTTAAATTGTAGAAAATTAGAAAAGTAGAACATATCACAAAACCAACTAGAAATTTCAATAGCTCATGTGGTCAGATTCAAACTTTTAATATGATCAGCTGAGAATAAAAAGTTTCCCCTCTTGAAGACGGGTACAACTCCTTCAGCCCTTGCATATTTGGATTTTAGGGTTTTCACACTTCTTATATGTACTTATATTAGTAGGCTCTTTGTTAAAGGTGTTACTTAACAATTTAACACACAGTAAAAAGAAATAATTTTAAACCTTGTATGTACAATACAAAAATACTTTTTATCACTAGTTACAAGCTCGTCCGAGTAATGTGGCCGAATGTTAACCTCTCACCTCTGAATGTTAGTCTAGTATTTTAAAAAGATATGCCTATTTTTTAATGATAAGAAGCCAATTAGATCGTAAAAATCTCAGGTCTGTGATAATTAGCAGTACTTTGTACAATAACATAGATTCTCTTACTAAGCCAAACCATCGTATCTTTATCTAGCGGTAAGTTAAACTGCTCGTATATGTATATCTGTGTATATCTATAACATTTTTTATTATTAATTTTAATGGACTATAATTGTTATATGTTATGATTACACCTTGTATCGTCCATTCCATTCAAATAAAATAAGCAAAGTTATATCCAAAAGGTTCTGAGAGCTTTATTAGCAAATAGACAACATTAATTAAATCTTTATGTCAATATTGGTTTTCTTAAAATTTGTCTCTAATTCGATTGGGGTCATATGTAAAAAATTCTTTTTAATACTGATATTTGACATTTGCTATACTAATTGATAACTTTTAATTTTTTATTGGTTGCCAATGAGATTTTATTTGGTGGTTTTGTCGATGTACAAATGATATGTTATATGTAGTGTGGTGAGATTGTTTGTATTAGATGCAAGAGGATATACACACTGATTGATGTAATCTGTTGTAATTGATCTTGATAGCCTTTAAGATGTTTCCATTGAAAAGGAGAGTAAAGAATGGGCTTCTGCCTCTGAGCAAAGCTCGAAACGTAAAAAGAGGGGTGTGTGCTTGACCAATACTGTTCTATACTTTACACTTAAAACCGATATAATGGAAGTAATTATTTGCTTGAGAGATTAGCCACGTAGAGCAAAAGGTTATTTTTAAACTAACAACTTTTTGTTTAGTTTATATATATAATTAACAACATTAATTTTTTTTCTTTGATTTGGCCGAATATTTGATATAGATAACAATATTGAAGAAGAATTGGATAAAGTCACATAAGACATATTCGAGATGAGTTTGGCTGAAAAACTATCCTGATCGACTTATTCAAATTCTGTTGAAACTTAGATATATATCTTATTTGGGACTTTGGTTTTATTTTAATTTTTTAAGTTTTGGTGTTGTGTGTTGAGACCTTTTAAACTGCTAGGTTATGAGTGCATTGTGTGTGATGTGTTTAAGACTATTAACTTAAGAATTTAAGTTTATTAACATTGTCTTGGTTTATTTTGTATATTTTGCAGCTTGAGATTTTGATTGAAATTTTAAACATGTTAAATAGGTTTAAAATGGGTTGAAGTTGATAAGTTACCTTGTTAAATTAACAAATTAAAATAGGTTAAATGGGTTGATTATCATGTCAAAATGGGTTAAAATAGCATGTTAAACAGGTTAAATATAACCTAAATACAACATGTTTAAATAACGTATTAGATGTGTCACGTTGTCGGTGATACAATTATGAAATAATTCGTGTCTGAATTTGGATTTATGACAAGTTTAATAAATATGTTGTGTTCATGTTTGTTATATATTTGTTAAACCCGTGTCGCGACATGACACGATACGAATACGACACTAGAATATGAATTGTCATCCTTATATCTATTTGCACTACATGTATAATAGAAACCTCCAAAAATCAGAATTTCACTTGTCCAATCTTGATTTTCAAATGACTTTGGATTTACTCGATAATATTTTTTATTTGAGAAAAGATTGAGACATCAAAATATTATATCAAAATCTTACACAAGTAATACACAATTATTTTTAGTCACATAAATTTAAATATTGTAATCTTACTTTAAAATAAAGGTAATTAAAATGTACGCCACGTTATCTACTATAAATATATATTTTGGTATGGCTTGTTTTTATTATTATTTTAATGCTATTAGGGAATATAAAAAAAAAAAAAACAAGTTTTCTCTGTTTCAACCGGACCCGGCGAAAGTGACAGATACGTTATTACTGTCACGTCCTTGGGATCCTCCGGTGGTCCATTGCTTTTGTGGTGATGTTTATTACGGGTCCCCTCTTGGTTGTCGTTTCTATTGAATTATTCCTTACAATAGGGTGTTTAATTACCCCCCTTTATTTCCGGAGTAACATAATAAATACAAATAATTAGCAAAAATCAATAATAATAAGCTTACTCTTCACTCTACGACACATTGAATATGCTTCTCTCTCTCTCTCTCTTTCATTCCTCCCTTTTTAATGGATATATATTATATGTGTAAAGATGGAGTAATAAATAAATTCAAATACTTGGCAAAAATCAATAATAATAAGCTTACTCTTCACTCTACGATTACATATTGAATATGTTTCTTCTCTCTCTTTTTCCTTTTTTTTTTTTTTCCTTTGTAATGGATATATATTATAGGGGCTCTTATCATAGGAGGGAGAAAATCCCTAACTGTTTGATTAACATTGTGCAGCACAAAAAGATATATAGTGTATAATTAGAATCATTGTATTATTTTTTAATATATAGTTTTGTTTAATTCAGCCGTATAATTTAATAGACTCATTTTTATAAAACACGTCGTTTTATTAATATCCAATTCTAGAGAATATAATATTTTTTTAAAAAAAATCCTAATTAACATTGTTGTTCTGAGAAAAATTCTCGTATCATTGTGAGATTTGAAGAAGAATTGAGTCACGCAATAACCCTTAGGTCTTTCTAAGCACCAGTTAATACCTTTTTGAAGACTCCAGTCATCTATCGTGATCTTTGGACTTCAAGAAACTCTAACCTCTAGGTTCCTTTATAAATGCAACAATACCGCACTTCCTAAAGAAATCGAAGGAGAATAAGCTGATTTCAAGAATCTATTTTCATTTTATTAATTTTGACTCAAATCCTTTGCTAGAGCCTAAAATTATACCAAATGGGCCTAATATTTTCTTCTTGGGCCTTACATTTTCTTTTTTCTTTTTTCTATCTATACGAATTTAAGAAATTTATATGTTACAAACAATTCTATTCTAATCCTATATTATAACTCATCAGTTATTTTACATCTAATAAAATACCCCTATTTTATGTAGGAGCGAAATAAGCCCTCCTACAATATAATTGGCCTATATTATATATGTAAAGATGCAAAACTCGAATACGATTCTCTTAATTTATATTTTATTAGCACCGAATTAAAATTGTTACGTCCTCTCACTTGTTACGTCCTCTCACTTTGTCAACACCCTTAAATTTCTTGCTTTCTTGTAATTACTTCATAAACGATATATTCATAAGATATTGAGATGAGTAACAAAGAGCAAACGGTTGCCATCTAGTCAAATTAATTATTATTTTTTTAACGTAATTTGTTCTTTGAATTCTTCATCAGGGACACAAGGCCACTGCCTTATCCCTTCAAAAACAAAATGTGAATATTAGGTTGTCAGGCAAGTTTTAGTAGTAAGCGTTTGGAGGGGAAAAAATGTCATGAATTGTTTGAGAATTTTGTGGTAGAATGTGAAGAATTATTTTATTATTTTTCCGTAGAATCTTGATTATTACTTTTTCTTTTTTTAGGTAAGCTGCTATAGGGAATTTTTTGAAATAATGGAGAGGGATAAGATGAGCTAAAAATCAGTTGTTTGATAATAGGAATGGTAGGAAAGAGAAGACTGCAGGAGAGGTGGAGGGGTCATCGATCCCTCTATACTCACCAAAGTCAATCCTCCCATTATCGAAAGAACGAGGGGAGAAATGATAATAGATGGTAAATGAAAAAACATTTTCAGAAATTGTGGTGGTGTTTAAAACATTTTAACTAAGTTAATGATGGTATCAAAACATACATCGGGGTACAACATTGCAAGGATTTTAAATGCTATAATATTAATTTATATGATTATTATCCAATATGTATTTCTTTTAATATAAGTAATTTTTTAGTTATTAGATTATCATTTAATAATTACAATAATTTGAATAGTTAAAAAAAAATTATAACAACAAATGCATAGTATTTATTGTTCTTTTTCTTTCTCTAATTTTTAGTACGAAAAGAATGAATTTTAATTTAGCAAAATAATATATATAAATAGGTAAAACAAAAAAAAAATACCTATTAAAGTGGTGTCCTAATTTATATAATCTAAAAATTATGTTAGCTTATACATAATAATCAAATTTCGGATATAGTTAAATTCATGCCATTTCAACTCTTTAGTACCAAGCACCACGAAGGAGAGTTATTATCCCATCTCTCATAATCTCCCTCATTCCCAGCCTATCTATCGTTTTTACTCTGCCTCGTCTCTACAAAATATTGTGTAAAAGGAAATTATTAGAGGTCCTTTTTTTTTTTAATATCACTTGAGGTAATGCAAGTTGTCATATGCGAAATACTGAATGAAGATTTAGTATAAGTAAATTTAATAATATTTACTAGTAAACAATAGTAAATCAATATTTAACGGTCAAAATGTTACTTGTTTTTTCCCCCTCTTTTTTCAGACTTATTTTTTGACTTTTTTTTTTCCCCCAAGTTTATTAACTCTTTCTGCAAGGCATAAAACATAAAGGACTTAATTGCCAATAATCAATAAATCAAGGGAGTTGATTGCTAAAATTAAAATAACAGGGACCAAATTGTAACGAACGATATGCATGATCAAGAGAGCAATTGTGCCATTAAATCTTAAAAAATTATATAACTTGATCCAATTATGAGGTACAGATAATCATTCCCTTCCAAAAGAGAAAAAGGGAAAATTAGTTTAATGAATTTGTGGAACCCACCATGTGAGGATTGTTTGGTTGTTTTTGTTTATAGCATGTTGAAAGCAACACCTATTTTCATTTTCATGTGAGAGTACACCAATTTCCTCTGAGACGCTGACTTCTCAATCTTGTTGTTGTTGTTGTCTTTTTTTTTTTTTTTTTTTTTTTTCCTTGAGAAAAGCTGACTGTCAATGTTGGGAAGCCTTTAAATGTATCTGCCATCAGAAATTCGGACTCATTGGATTGGATCAGTCAGTGGACCATCTTTGCCTCCCCCATCCCACCAAAAAAAAAAAAAAACATAATTACATATATAAGCCAAACAGTTCCAACACCAAAGAACCACCTATTTCATTTCAAATTCATTTCTCCGCTCATTTCTTCAGTCACAAATATTAGTGTCTTGGGCAAAGCTTGAAGGCCTGTTCTTGTCAGATTTGTCAATTCAGGTCAGTTTACTCATCTGGGTCTTTCCCAAATCTAGTTGCCCCTTGCTCATTCGATTCTCTTGCCTTGCTCATTTGATTTTCTCTATTTTTTCCCCCCTTTTGAAAAAATAGTGAACTTTTATCAGATCTCATCTAGAAAAGGTGAATACAAGAGCATACTTTATTTGTACATAGTGTCATAGAAAGTTTGTGTTTACAAGGGTTTGTTTTTCTGATGATGGGTCATTCATTTTGCAGGAGTGTATTAGTTTAGGTTATTCCAACTCCATATTCTGTTTCTCTCTGCCTCTTTCTTTACTCCAACCCAACCCAACTACCTAAAAGTGACTTTATCAATCACTCAGTTAATAGATTCCCATTTCCATGGAAAATGCACTATCTTTGATGCCAAATTTTACTTAGTTTTTCCTTCACTATTCCCTTTAGATCCCCCAGAATTTCATCATTGTTGCCAATTTTAACCTGTTTTGATTCAAACCCATCTCCTAAAAATGTCAGACTCCAATCCAAAAACCCCTTTGGTCCCTCCACAATCATCATCATCTTCCAGAACGCTTCCAGATTTCAAGCAATCTGTGAAGCTGAAATACGTAAAGCTTGGCTATCATTACCTCATAACTCATGGAATGTACCTATTCCTATCACCACTCCTCATCGTTACCGCCGCCCAAGTCTCAACATTCTCACTCCAAGATGTCCATGACCTTTGGGACCATCTCAGATTCAATCTCATTTCTGTAATCCTTTGCTCCACCCTTCTGGTATTTTTGTTGACCCTTTACTTCTTAACTCGTCCTAGACCTGTTTATCTTGTCGATTTTTCATGTTATAAACCCAAGGATGCCCGAAAATGCTCAAGGCAGATATTCATGGACAGGTCCCGTTTGACAGGGACTTTTACTGAGGAGAACCTTGAGTTTCAGAGGAAAATTCTTGAGAGATCAGGACTTGGGGAGTCAACATATCTCCCTGAAGCTGTTTTGAGAGTCCCACCAAATCCGTGTATGGCGGAGGCGAGGAAAGAAGCTGAGTTAGTTATGTTTGGGGCCCTTGATCAGCTCTTTGAGAAGACTTCTTTGAAACCCAAAGATATTGGGATTTTGATTGTGAATTGTAGCTTGTTTAATCCGACACCGTCTTTGTCCGCGATGATTGTTAATCATTACAAGCTTAGGGGGAATATTATTAGTTATAATCTAGGTGGGATGGGATGTAGTGCTGGTTTGATTTCGATTGATCTTGCGAAGGATCTTCTTCAAGTCCACCCGAATTCATATGCTTTGGTTATTAGCATGGAAAACATAACTTTGAATTGGTATTTTGGAAACCACAGATCGATGCTTGTTTCAAATTGTTTGTTTAGAATGGGAGGCGCTGCAATCTTGCTCTCCAATAAGAGGTCTGAAAGATGGCGATCCAAATATCAATTGGTCCACACTGTTCGAACTAACAAAGGGGCTGATGACAAGTGCTTCTCTTGTGTTACTCAAAAAGAGGATGACATGGGGAAGATTGGAGTTTCGTTGTCAAAGGATCTTATGGCTGTTGCTGGGGATGCTTTGAAGACTAACATCACAACTCTAGGGCCGCTTGTGTTGCCAATGTCCGAACAATTGCTCTTCTTCGCCACACTTGTCGGGAAAAAACTCTTCAAGATGAAGTTGAAGCCTTACATCCCAGATTTCAAGTTGGCTTTCGAGCATTTCTGTATTCATGCTGGAGGAAGAGCTGTGCTTGATGAACTTGAAAAGAATCTGCAGCTTTCTGATTGGCATATGGAGCCTTCGAGGATGACCCTTCATAGGTTTGGCAACACTTCGAGCAGCTCTCTTTGGTATGAATTGGCTTACTCAGAAGCTAAGGGGAGGATGAGGAAGGGAGACAGGACCTGGCAAATAGCATTTGGTTCTGGATTCAAATGTAATAGTGCAGTTTGGAAGGCTATAAGGACTGTGAATCCTGCAAAGGAGAAGAACCCATGGATGGACGAGATCCACCAGTTCCCAGTGGATGTTCCAATGGTCTCAGCCCTCAAAGCTTAACTGAAGCTTCTCATTTGTTTGAGAGGCATGTTGGTGATAGATGCTGTCATTCTATGTTTGGAGAAAGAATTGGTGTAGTGTTCCTTGCTTTGTCTGATAACTGTTATAGTTCGTAGGGAATTCAGGGTGTCAGTTTTTCATGGAGTTGAGTCATAGTATATGAGGACGTGTTGACCTGATTCTCCGGTTAGTTTATCAGGTATTTATTTTGATGTAGGATGTGACAAAGAGGAGAGGAGGTTGTGTGTGGTATGCTGTTATTCCTTTGAGTTAGGGACACTTGACCGGCATAACATCTTTGGAGAAAAGTTTCAACTCTTGTTGCTTGTTAGCATCATTTTCTTATTTGTCTGAACCAAATTTGTTTAGTTCCTCTTGCACATTTACACACTCTTTTTTGTTCCGGGTATTAATCTGTCTTTTTGGAGAATCTTTTGGCTGGATCCTTGGCATGACAGTATGAAATTGAAGTCCTAGAACAATTGTGGAATTCTTGTGACGGTGAGATAAATTTTCCCTTTACTCTCTCTCTCTCTCTCTCCTTAAAAATTCTATTTTCTTCCCATTTGGAGCTGTAAAAATTTATAATTAAGGTTTCTATTTATTCGTTTCCAAGACATTTGCAGAAACCCAAATCCAAATTGCAATAGAATGTGAAATTATTAACAAACTAAAATATCTCAACAATGATATAAGAAATTTTGTTTTCCTTTTTGGCCTGGAATACCAATGAGAAGCTCGCACTCGAGAACACGACTATTGATTATATGCAGAAGAGAACTGAAAAGGTGATGACCAGTGATTTTATGCAGATGAGAACTGAAACAGAAAAAGGATATTGGATACAAAGGTTTTGACTGATAAACTGGAAAAACCTAAAGTCCATTAATAGGTAGAGGCAAAAACCAATATTCCAGACACATAACAGCATTTCGGTTGATAATGTAGCACAACCATATCCAGCCAGTGTCTACCACTTTTTTTTTCCCAAAATGGAAAAGAAAAAGAAACCCACTCTCATCGCAGCAAATGGGTAGTTATTGCCAGCCCAAAAAAGGATACCATTAACAATCAATAATCTCAGAGCAAATGTACACATAAATCCACTCACAAAGTTAACAATCTAGAAACAGATAGCAACATCACTCCTTGGAGGATTTGTTGATAAGAGACTTGTGGATGTGAGGGATCACACCACCACCAGCTATTGTTCCTTTGATAAGGGTGTCAAGTTCTTCATCGCCACGAATAGCAAGTTGCAGATGCCTCGGTGTGATACGCTTTACCTTCAGATCCTTGCTTGCATTACCAGCAAGCTCCAGAACTTCTGCAGTCAGGTACTCCAAGATAGCAGCAGAATATACTGCAGCTGTTGCTCCAACTCTCCCGTTTGCTTGAACCCTAGTCTTCAGAAGACGATGGATTCTACCAACAGGAAACTGCAGAATATATATTCAATAATGAGTTATAAACTGGATGCCAAGAAACTTTAACATAGAGAATGTAAGATTTGAGAAACAGTTCAAGAACAAAAGTATTACTCTTACAGAAGAAATAAATAACCAAAATTTCTGTGCCTATGCACAATCAATAAAGCCGTCCAGGATATCTTCCTCTAGACCAACCTGAATTTAGAACCTATTTATATCTTTATTTGGGTAAACTAAATCACTTATCAAAGCTGTAGTTCTCTTAAATTTCCAACTCCAAGCAACTATTATTTGTGCAAATGCCTAGCACATGCAGCACTAAAAGGTTCTTCGCATTAGTAGAAAACTAAGTCAAAACCTCACCGGGTAGATACATACATCAATTCAAAGTGCTCCTTTATCAAGGCCATGGACAAAGACTGTTAAATGCTACATAACATGACCCGAAAAACAAACAGAAAAATACAGGAACCACATTGTGGCTGGCCTTGTACATCAAGCAAGATGCGGAAGAGGTGGAAACAGAGTAACATTACATGATCACAGACAAGGCAGTAAGAACTCTATTAGTGAAGGATACAAAACTCATTCAGGTAAAAATTCGTCAAAGGAGATAATTAACCTGATGTAATAAAGAACAACGAGAGTCTCTTCAGAACGTTTACAGTGGCAAAATAAGACAATCAAATAGCATGTTTACCAATACTATCCTATCAGTCACAAAATCAAAGAACAGCTCACTCCATTGTGATGTAGGGGAATCATTTGAACCTATGTGGTCCAGCATCTCAAAATAGGCCTTGCCCATCAGTAAGGGTAAGACCCAAACAGGAAGAGCTCGGAGAGTATGCTCTTGGGCGGCCTGGTCCTAGGTAACTACTAGGATTAGATTGCGCCTCTCCTAACAGCGTCGGCTGCTTCAGCTTTTGACAAAATTGGTTGCATCTCTTCAGTTTCTACTCATACTTGTATAACTCCGGTTGACACTTTCATTCTTAAGCAAAACGCTTTACCCCCTCTGTCGTTCTCAAACTACACAAACTCGATAACTCATTCCCACCACAAGATTTTTGTAATTGTACCCATCTAACATCTCTAATCGACGACTGGAACTCAATGAACCCAAAATTATAATTTATTTCATCAAATTATTCTCCCCAAATCTATTCCCAGCCATAAACAGGCAAATTTATTAATTGAAAAAAAAAAACCCATAAAATAAAACACAAATTTCCAGAACAGAAACGAGAGAAAGACCGCTAATCAAACGCAGATCAAAAGAGGTTTCATCACATAACAGAGCACAAATTCAGATGCAGTTGAAAGAGTGAAGATACGCACAAAAACCCATCAACCCAGAACCCAAAAACGAGTAAGAAGCCATGAATGAAAGCTGAGAGGCTGTACAGAAGAAGAAGAGAGAAGAAAAACCTGCAGACCAGCTCGAGAAGAACGAGAGACGGGTTTCTTCTTATCCTTGTCCTTGTCCTTATTGGCTGGGGTTTTCCCTGTTATCAAACCTTTCGCACCTTTACCAGACATTTTTTTTTTGGGGGATTTAATCTGCTATGGACTGAGACAGCTCGATCGAGAGAGACGAGGTCTGAGATTGATTTGGGGGTCGAGAATGATCGGGGAAGAGAGGTGGGATTTATTTCAAGATTCGATGACTATAATACCCTTGTGTATGTGAGATTATTACTATTAAGCCAGTTGTTTAGGATCCTTCTTAGATATAGATTCATGGCTTTTGCTTGAGCGCTCGATTTTATGTTTCCATCTGTGTGATTTTATCAATTCATTATGTTTGGTTAAGTTGTGCCATCACACGCGCTCAATTTTATGACTAAAATACCCTTGTGTAGGTAAAATTATTACTTAAATAGCATTTTTTTTAAATTAGTTTATGAATTTATTCCCGTAAATGTTTGATTTTTCGCAATTCATAGCTAAATGACTGCGCCATTAACTTTTACACTTGGTATATCGATCTATATTCGAACTATTTATGTATTAAGTATATTAATTTTTATATTGAATACATTATGTCTTTCATTTTTTATATCTAATAATATACCGATTATTTTGTTATGATATTTGAAAAAGGAATATTGACTTAAAATAGATCTAAAATTTAATCATTTTGTTATAAGATTGTTTAATTTTTGAAATATGATTATCTTAATTTAACACATTGAAATAACAAAAGTTCGGGACATCCGACTTATACGAATTGTGCATTACTATGATTTTTAGTCACTAGTGTGATTCCACTTATTGATTCGTTTTTTAAAAACTAAAATATATAATTTTAAATTTTAATTTTGGTGTATAAGATTAGATTCCTTGAGATTACTTTAGAAATAACTCTCTTAGAACAAAATTATACTTTGTGTTTGACAAACTCATCCTTGTAACAATAGGATACAATCTTTTTTTAAACCTAAATATTGAACCGATTGTTAGAAATTAGCTCAATTAAATAAAAATATCAAAAAAATACTAAAGTTCCAAAATGACAGAAGATGGAGAGGAAATGAGGCTTGAGCTCTTTATAAAGAGACTATCTGCTTAGTTTTTAATTATCCTAATATGTAGTATTTCAAGTATTCTTTGAGGAAGAGAAAGGTACGAGGAGAGAATACGTGTGAAAGAGCTTCTCTGTATGCAGGTTTGATATGAAAAACTTATCCAAACTAACAATAGTATTTAATAGGAAATAGCTCACAACCAATAGTATTTAATAGGAAATAACAAATATTAGCTCATATTTAAGGATTAAGAATACTATAAGCGAATTCGACAATGCATCATAATTGCCACAATCTAAGCGTTGGGTGTAACGTAAGAGTTAAGTGTCTCACTTTTGTATGATGAGTCAAATTTGATAGAACATGCAGGCACAATAAGTCTTTCGATTTTATATTTTTCTTAACATTATATACTCATATTTTTTTTTTATATTTAAAGTGATTGGGCTTTAGATACTTTTTTTTAGCAAATGAAAAGATTACATACAAGTTATTAATGATTACTATGTATCAAACTCAGATATGCATAAGATACATTATATTTTGGGGTTTTTCTAATTTTTGAAATTAATCCCAAAGCTATAGATTAATACTAATTAGGCACAAAAATTACCGGCTTAACCAAACTCACCTAAATGACATGTAGTATGGAACAAACGACACTAGTTCAAGAGAAAACGACATGTAGCATGTTTTGAGCTACATGTCATTTGGAGTCCTTCTACCCCAAACTCAAACTATATGTCATATGAGAGTAAACTACATGCCGTTTTGGAGCCTTCTACTTCAAATATAAGTTGTCCCTCATCTCTAGAGGATTCTGGAAGCTTTCTAAGCTCATAAGTACTTGAAGACCAAGCCCTTGTAATGACAAGTACTTGTATAAGAGTACTTATAGGATAAGTACTTATAGACCAAGCCCTTGTAACTTAAGTCCCCTTCTAATTAAAGGCATAATTTGCCTTGTAATATAGAGTATTCATCAATTCTCAATATAATTTCCTCTATTTTCCTTGCTTTCAACCGTGTCCTACCTCTCTCTCTCTCTCCATCTTTGTTGTTCTTGGTTTTATTCTTATCCTCCTCTTTGTTGTTCTTGCTTTTGTTCTTATCCTCCTCATACATCTCCATTACCACTCTCTTATTGTTGTTATTGCTTTTGTTCCTTCTTTATGTGTGTGTGTGTCTCTGTTGTTCTTGGTTTTGTTCTTATCCTCCTCATATATCTCTATTACCACCATCTCTCGGTTACATAACCACCATATCTTATATGTTCTTTATCCTATATCTCTCACTAAATATCACCATCTCCACCATCTTCCTTTTCAAGCCGTGGCTTTCAAGCCCAATACTTGTGCATATCATTTTGCATGCTTTCAATTTTTTATTAGTTTTTTTATCACATCTTCTTCGTATCTTTGCATCTATATTATTTCCTTCTCATAGGTAAAAAATAAATACTTATTGGATTGGTACCCATATAAGTTTATATATATATATATATAAACTTATATGGGTACCAATCCAATAGGTATTTATTTTTTACCTATTTATGGGTATTGTTTCTAAGTAAAATTGGCCATACACGTCTTTTTATGGTAAAAAGTGGAAAGAGAAAAATATTAAATAATGTATATTTATTTTTATTATTTTTTCCAACTCCTCAAATTATAGTAGTCATTAGATCATAGTCTAACGACAAAAAAAATTACTTATTAATAGATAAAAAAAATACCTATTAGATTGGGAACATACATACAACTTTATATATATTCACACATGTATAGAACTTGGTTAATAAGCTTCTAGTATTGGTATATCTATAAATATTTATATAGACTTAGGTGTTTTTGCATGTGTCTTATTTCTAAGCGCATATTAATTCTGTGCATATTAATTCTCTTGTATACTCCAAGCCCATTAATCCTTTTTTATATCCTTGTTCTACTTTTATACCATTTTTTTCTATTTGCATATTTCTAACTTGTTTTATAAGTTATTTTGTATGTAGGGTTTAATATCTATACTTTTCTGATCTATGGATACCAAGTTTCTCTATTCGTATTAGCCCAAGATTGACCATCTAAGAAGGGAACTGAATTGAGCTTTAAAACTGTTTAAGAACCTTTTGAACTATGTAAAATAACAAATTACTATTTTGAAACTTTTATGCTAAATAAACAATAATATCAAACATATAGCGATAATACCAAGTAAATTAAACGCACTAAATATCTAATATATAATCAAATAGTTTGCAATAAAGTAAAGAGTATAGGAATAGAAAAATGCAAGTTTAGTTTTTACGAGATTCGACAAATACGACGGTTTGTCTACGTCCCTGACTCTCGGCAACTTGCTTCGAGCTTTCCATTATTGGATCAAGATTATGGACCGACCCTTGTATAAACAGAGTGAATTTTTCTTAGGCTCACCCAACCTTTACAATAGTCTTAAATTCGGCTCTATTTTGCCTAACCATAGATTATTTAGACTCCGATAACAATCTTACCTATACCGGATTGTTTAGACAATGGTATCAACCTCACCAACTTATGGGTTGCTTAGACTCTGGTGACAACCTCATCTACACTCGAGTTGTTTAGACTCCGGTAGTAACCTCACCTAAATCGAGTTATTTAAACTCTAGTAGTAACCTCACCTATGCACAGATTATTTATGACTTTGGTGATAACCTCACCTTACACTTAATAATTTTTTAAAATAAAAGTGAACACACTCACAAACTTTCCTCTCAAAAGTTATAAATATAATTTTAGCTTAGGCGATTTGAGAATAATGCTCAATGAATGCTCTAAGATTGACTCAATATGATTTGAAAGTTAATTCAATATACGAATAGACTTTTGTACTTTGAAAATAGTTGAATAACAATTTTGGTTCATGTAAACTCTTTTTCAAATCTTAAAATAGCTTCTATTTATGAGCTTGTATCAAAACTAACCGTTTATATCCATTAGACATACTTTCTGAACTCAGATATTACAAAAGTTATGTTTTTAAACCAGAATTTATTAACTATGTTAATGGTATGAAGCTATTGAGAGGCAAGGATTGGAAGAATATCCACACTATCCACACTATTGAACAAAGAAAAAAAAGTATTGGATGTCTATAGCTATACAGTTAGACAAATGGAAGATTTTGGTATTTAATTCCAACTGTAAGTGTGTTTTTGATGATAACTTGGAGCATTATTTCGAGCCATTTATTATGATGATACCATACTTGATGCACCAAAGCGGTGAGTTTTGTAAGTATCTTCACAAGATACCTGAGCCATTTGAATATATTAGAGGCCTAACATTTTTCAAAACTACCAAAGGTACATAAACTTATAAATTTGTTATTGTAGTTATATTTCTTGAATCAAATTTAACTTCCTTTATTTCTATGCAGTGGGGACTGTGGAATCTACGCCATCAAGCATATCGAATTCTATATAAATAGATTTGACTTATATGACGTTAATGATAATAATATTGGTCTATTTCGAAATAAGATGGCTTGTAAAATTTATAGCAGAGATTAGGATCCATGGTATTTAGGGTAGAAGTTATATCACTATTTTGTTAGAATGAACACTGATTGGTTATGTTAGTAGAGATTGGATTGTTTTCATTTGTATATTAGAAAACATGTTTTGGTATTATATATGGCCAAGTTTATATAGCCATATATTTTCTTAAGAATTCAAGGACATTTTACTATATTAGATAGGTTTCCAGATAAGCTGTTTATCTGATAGACACTTTGGTCGAGCTTGCCAGATAAGATATCTATTGAGTAGACACTATTGTCTAGCATTTTAGATATATTGTCTATCTGTGAGACATTATTATCAACCTTTTCAGACAACTGTCTATCCGATAGATATTTTTGTCTAGCATTCTAAATAAGCTGTCTATTGGGTAAATTCTATTGTTTAGCTTTCTAGACAAATTATCTATCTACTAGACAATGTTGTTGAGCTTTCCAAATACGCTGTCTATCACTAGATACTAACTATAATAGAATAAAATTTGACATAAACCAAACTAATATAATATAATTACAAAATTAATGAGTTTTATAAATTTACTTACTAATTTGTTTATTACTATTAGAAACTTAGTTACTATATAATGAGAATATATCACCATTACTATTAAAATAATATATAATAAGTATACTATATTAAATTACAAAATTAGTAAGTTGAATTATTATCGCTACTATAATAAAATTATGTCACCATTACTATTAAAAATTTAGTCACAACTATGTTCTTCCAAATTATAAACTCAATAACTATGTATAATGAGTAATAAATATATTAAATTAAAATTAGTGAGTTTTGAATTATCATCATTATTATATGAGAATATGTCACTATTACTATTGGAAATTTAATCACAACTTTGAGCTTTCTAAATAAGGAGTCTAGCTATTAGACATTAGTTATCTTGCTTTCCAGACAAGTTATCTATTTGATAGACGTTTTTGTCTGGCTTTTTACATAAGCTATCTATTGGATAGATACTATTGTCTAATTTTCCAGACACATTGCCTTTCTACGAGACACTATTGTCAGGTTTTTCAGACAAGCTGTCTATCTGATAAACACTTTTATCTAGTATTCTAGATAAGTTATCTATCGGATAGATATTTTTATTTATCTTTGCAGACAAGTTATCTATCTACTAGACAATATTGTCGATCTTTCCAGATAAGCTATCTATGTGATAGACAACATTGTCTATCGTTCCAAACAAATTATCTATCTTATGGACACTAGTGTCTAGCTCTCCAGTTGAATCGTCTACCTAATAGACACTAAGTATAATGGAATAAAATTTGATATAGACCAAATTAAATACAATATAATTATAAAATTAGTGAGTTCTGTAAACATAGTCACTACTTCTTTTCATTACTAGTAGAAACTTAGTCACTAATATATTCATTACTATAAGTCATTATTGTCTAGCTGGATAAATTGTTTAGTTTTCCAGATAAATTATTTATCCACTAGACACTAAGTATAATAGAATTAAATTTGTCACTAAAGTATAGGTTCTCGATCACCCAGACATGATTGTTAGTATACCAACCATTCTATCTAGTAACTTGACGAGGTCATCTAGCACAACACTGTGGAACTTAAGTAGAAACTCATGACATTACAAACTTAATACATGGCATTACAAACTCAATAAAGTACATTAAACTTCCAAAAACATTAACAAATACAATTTCAAACAAACTATAATCATTAAGACAAGAAAGACAATGATAATATTTAGTACACATTAGGACTATTTATTGGGGAAATCATGGTGTTTTTATATGAAGTTTTGTTGTGTCTATAGATTCCACAATTTAAGCACTTTTTTTTCCTTTTTAGTGGAGCCTCGACAGATTTCTTTCTCTTTTATTTTTCTGAATCTTTAGTTGAAGTTTTTTTTTCTTCTTCAAAAACTCTCTTATGGAACGATTTTTTTTGTCTTAGGTCTCTTTCTCTGAGATTTCTTATCTGATGAGTTAACAATTATAGCCCTTATTGCCTCTGGCACATCTTAGTCTTTTTCTTGAGGTATAGGATAAACAGATTCTATATATGTCATCCAGCAATAGTTAGTCTTATAAAATTCGAAGCATAGAATATACACATCTATACTTCAATATTGCGTTGTAGCTATAACATGTGCACATGGAATTTTGTCGATGTCAAACTCTCGACAACTACAACTTAGTTCTTCAAAATTAACAAGCCCATCAAGTACTTCATCTTTGACATCAAACTCAAACTGATTAACTAGAATAACCCTCATATTGCATGACTAGATAAACTTTTTTTTTTCATAATTATTTTGGCTTCATCTGTAACTGGATACTTACATTTTCTACTTCCATATGACATTCATAGAACTAAGCACCTAGCATATTCCTTATTTGCCCTAGTAAAGCAACTATTGGCCATGCTCGGGCTTCATTGAAAGCACCGTTCAATGATTTTGAATTGTCGTTGGTCATAATATTGTATCAATTACTTGGAAAATGAGCCCTTGACCAACGTTCACACTTCTTAACCTCAAGGTAACTTGTGACAATTTGATGCTTATAAGAAAGCTTATCAAAATAGAGTCCTAAATTTTGACACTCTATACACTATTATGTATTCAAAAAAATATTTAAAATCACCACTCCTAAAATCTTTCTTGATATTCTGTCCCAAGTGCCACATACAAACTCCATGATATACAAACGGAAAAGTTTTCACAATTGCTCTTGCTATGCTTTTGTGTCAGTCTATAAACACTAAGGCTTTGGTATCGGGTATTTGATCTTGTAATTTGGTCATAAACTATTTCCAAGAATTATTATTCTCAGAATCAACAATACCAAAAGTAATAGGATAAATTTAAAAATTTCCATCTTGTGCGCTTGCAATAAGCATAGTACTCCAAATTCAAATCTCGAAAAACTTCCATCTAAGGATATGACTTTCATCATATAGTAAAAACTTTTAATGGATACACCCAAAGACATAAATAAATATTTAAACTTCTTATTTGCATAAAGTGCGATTCTAGTGTATGTACTAGGATTTGTCTTCTGAAGCATGTACAAATATAATAGGAGCTTACTATAACTTGTTTTCGAATCATCCCTAAAAAGCTTATGTGCATGCCCTTGCATGCCAAGTCTTCTAGTAAGTACACTTCACTCCAAGACCAATGTGCAAATCATTGACTAGTTGACTTGGAGTTAGACCAACTTTCATACCTTTATATCTTGATTTCATATGGTCTTCAATTATAGAACTACTTGCTTGTCGATGATGATTCTTATGCATTATTAAGGAATAAGTATGCTCATTTAAGTGCTTACAAATAACAAAGAAATTAGTGGCGTATGACTTCATTGCATGAATTAACACCAATAAAGTTTTGTCTGATTTCTTCACTTTGAATTCAAAGTTCTTTTGTATAGCAAGCATATGTAGTTTACTCTTTAACTCCTTCTTATTAATAAAATATTGACCAATTGTAAAGTAATCTTCGTCAACAATCAATGATACAATTGAGTTTGATGTGCTACCTATTTTTGTCACTCCACTACGAATAGGTTGAGCCTCAGAAGTGCACATGCGAGAAAGTGAAGACAATTCTATTTCTTATATCAGTGAGTCATAGTTTTCCTGAGCAGAACAAGACTCAAGAGCAACATTAGGAACAATATTTATATATACCCCATTAATATTTATATATGTCTACATATGGGTCTTCTTGATTTATGTTGTTAATATCTGGCTCAATAAAAAGTGCGACCTCATTATTATTTCTATTTTTATTATCGTTGTCCTCCTCCTCCTCCTCATCATCATCATCATCACCATCAATATCATCATCAACATCATTATTATCATCATCATTATCATCCTCCTCTTTTTCTTCCTCCCATTCCCTCCTCTTCCTCATCGTCACCATCACCACCACCACCACCATCCTTATTTATGACATCTTTCCATCCATAATGCATTTCATCATTATCTTCTCTTAGATTTGTTATATAATTAAGCCTCAAAATAAATGCTTCTTTACAAGCTACATTTCTTGACTTTCTTACCAATGTCACACATAGTGGAATATTATCTTTCTTCTGTCAACAAATGAAAGCCATAACACTTTTATTATTTTCTATAGCTATTGGAACAATACCTATTGCTATATTTGACTTGTAACTCAATTCTATATCAAAGACATCATTGTTGATTTCTATAGTTTGATATATCTCATCTTCTAGCTACTTGAAAATTATGTTCAGTTTAACCACAATGCATCTTAATTGTTGTCTCTTTATGTTCTAATTCCAAGAACCTTTGTTTTTTTTTGAAAACACTATCATATAATATGATTATGAGCGTTGATGATATACCTGAACAAATAATAAATTACAAATGAAAGGAATAAATATAAATTAGCAAATATAAAATAATAAATTTAGTTAAATTTGATATGTGTTAGTGACTAGATATGTGTATTTAGTTGCTAGATATATATTTCTAGTAGTTAGACATGTATTCCTAGTAGTTAGACATATATTTCTAATAGTTAGACATGTGTCTTTTATTGCTAGACACTAGTATCTAGTTGCTAGACATAACTTTTTTATACTTGGGATATCATCTCGACATTGGTGTCTAGTTGTTCTACAGGAGTGTCGAGAATAATAGACAATGCATCTAGCATAATCAAGATAGTATCTAGTACCCAGACAACAATTATTGGTCTATGTCTTGACAATTATGTCTAACATTGTCGATATAGTGTCGAGAGCATAGATGTGCAATTATTCAAACAAGACTCGACAATAATGTCAAATAGAGTCGATATTGTATAATTTGTCATGTTCTAGATAGTCTATCTAGAAATTAGACAGATATGTCTATCCAGATTTAGGTTTCTTCTATAGAATTGTTCAAACAATACTCGATAATGCTATGAAGTGAAGTTGATATTATACAATTTGTCATGTTTGAGACAATCTGTCTAGATATTAGACAGTCATATCTATCCAGATCTATGTTTCTACTTTGTAGTAAAACTTATTATTTCATAACCTAGTTTCCAGTTTATTAGTTTTCAAGCTCAAAAATTGAGCTAGTACTTTCTATTTTACACTATAGTTTCAAGTCCTATTGTAAAATAACTTCTAATCACAAATCAAACTCATATTAGCAAAAAAAGATTAATAGCAAAGAAATATCTTCTACTTACTTCATTAGAGACTTGAATCTTGAAAAAGAGAACCTTGTTTTTCTTTGTTAAAGTGCAAAACTCGGGACTTTTCTAGTGACTTCAAGCTTTGGTTGAAATTAAATGATAATTGTGAGGGAGAAGAGTAGTACGAGAACGGTGGGGGAGAAAAGAAGACTGGTACGGGCCTAGGGAAGAAGATGAAGACAAATTGACATATTAAAGCATTTTAAAGGGCATATTGGTCTTCAAAATCAAATTTTTCCTTAAAAAGTATAGAAACCAAAAAACTATGAAGATGAGGGTATTTCTTCAAAAACACTATGTAGAAAGAGTATTCTTCAAAGGAACCCTTATTATTATTATTATTATTATTATTATTATGTAAGTATGTTATCCTTGTAGCCGCAAACATGGCAAAGATGTTGTGAGAAGTGTCATTTTTTATATTGATCAACCATCAAAACTTCGACACGTAAACAATATTGTGATAATTCTTACACTTATGTATACTAAGTGAATCATTTTCATAGTCACTAACGTAGTAAGGACATCATGGGAAGTGTCATTTTTTATCTTGACGGCTCATTGATATTTCGAAATGTGACACATAATATAGTGGCCATCTAACCTTAACCTCAACTATTTTCTACTTTGTTTTAATTAATCACTGGTCTCGTTAATTGATCGGAGCACGAGGTCTAATCTAAAACACATTGATGCAAAAATCTCTAGCTGGTGTTATGTTATTTTTTATTATTTCATGCAAACTTTCTTTTTATCAATTTATTTATTTTATTAAGCTTTAAATCATTTTTTTTTGGGACCAGCTACTTGCTTACAATTGAACTTTTCGTTAAAAATCAAGAGAAATTGTAATAAATGGTATTTTTTTTACCCTTCATTTTAATAAATATTTTTTTATAGCTAAATGGATATTTATATAAGTTTTTATATTGTGTACATTTGATATGTGATAAATATATATATATGAGAACTAATTTAATTATTTATTTTGCAAAAGAATTTAATAAAACTAATATTCACTTGAAGAGCCCTAAAAATTTAGACATTCTTCCAAGAGACCCAATCCCAAAAATCAAGAATTAATCTACGAGAAAATGACATGGATATGACTAATTTGGGCCAAAATAATTTTTTTGTACATTTTTCTAAAAGTCACATTTTTAGAAGTGTTAAGAACTCTTTGACCATAGGTCAAGAGTTTATTGACTATGAAAATTACTTAGGACTTTTTTATAGTTAGGAAGTTTTTGACCATTGGTCAAAATGACAGTGACACTCCTAAGAATGTTATTTTTGAAAAAAAATTGCGGAAAATTATTTCAGCTAAAGTTAGTCCTATCCATGTTCTTTTCTCTTGACCTTGTAACACCACCAGATATCACCTAAAAGTATTAGCTTAAAAGTAGTTTATGGACCATCACTTAAATGCCCACAATCTTCCTTGATTATACCCAATATGAGATTAGGGCATTACATACTCCACTTTTTAGGAGCCTTGCGTTCTCGCTAAGGGGGTCTATATTCAAAAGCCCATATATAATCTATATAGGTAGGTCTATATTTACCATGATTACGATCTGTGATAGTTTTCCAAGGCCTACATAGATCTGGAGTAGGTTGGCTATGAATACCAAATGTAATACTACCAGGTCTCATTCAAAAATATTATCTTTAAGGTACTTTTGGACTCATAGATTACCACTTAAATACTCATGATCTTCCTAGAGTATATCCCATATTGAATTAGAGCGTACAGACCTCCAAGGCCTACTTGGACTTAAAAATGTGTTGGCATTTCCAAATTTGTCAGAAATTAGGTTATGTAGCACTCTGGGGGTCAATTTTTTCATTTTAGTAATTTTTTCTTTATGAAAAAATATAATCAAACTTATATATTTTTAATAAATTAAAATGTTATAGATGAAAATACCCCCAAATACATGCCACGACTCAATATGTAAGAGTAATATGTGCATATTAGGCTAGAGTTATTGGTTTATGGACTCGCATGATATGGTACTATCATCTTTCTAATACCTTTAGGATTAAACTTAGATAGATTGTACCGATGTACATAACACATTTGACAGCTATAGGACTTTTTTCATACCCTAGTGTTGAGCTCTACTCCTCATTTAAATTGAAAAGTATATCAGCTTTCCAGCTCTATAAAAATATTAAATTAAAAAAAATTAGTACAATAATCGTTGCCTCCAAATTTTTCTTATGTAAGTAATTAGTGAAAATTCTTAGGGGACCAACTAATGCCCTCGTATCGATAAGAGGAACTCTTCTATAAATTTTATCGAAACTTATCCATATTGCCATGTCACTATTGTAAAATAAACCATATACACGTTTTATTCCTCATATTTTTCATCCAACCCACCTCAAAATCTCTTCTTTCATACCATCGTTACCGTTAATAGAGGCATAATTAGAGCTTTGCCACACTTTTGGAGGCTGGAGATCAAGTTTTAGAAGCAAAGAGGGCCAATATTTAGGAAAACCGTGGCTCTCAATAATGGCAAGGAGCTGGCTATTGATTATGAGGGTGGAACCAAAAAGTATAAGAGGGACGATTAGGGTTTTGATATACTCCTCCAATTCAGGCATGGGTTTGAGAGACTTGAACCTGATATTCTACAGCTCTCAAGTACAATCCTGCAAACTTAATATGGTTTTTCAACCACAGTTAAGTTTGTGAAAATTGGAGATGAGAGGGCAAGCTAAAAAGTTCGAATTTTTCATTTTAAAAGAAAAGGTCAAATTTTGAAAATGATTTATATTTCCTCTCATATTTGATTATGGGCGTTACAGCGAGTTTATATCTTCTTTATGTATCCAAATTTGTTGAAAAACAGAAGTATTAGTCTAATTTTCACAAATTAATAATGCCCCTGATTAATAACGTGAATCCTCGAGTAAAATTTATGCAATGCAAGTTGAAAATATGAAATAGAGCTTTGTTGCTGAGTTTGATAACAATTTACATGAACCCACGAGTCGACTACGTACTAGTTTTGTTCCACTACTTCTTTAGCTCTATTTTTATTTTTAACGTGCGAAGCTATAGCCAATTAATTCTAAATACTTCTTGGATCAAAAGTTTTTATACAATTCTTTTTTTTTCAGTATGCATTTACGGAAGCTATAAAATTCCGGAATTTTCGAGGGTAATTTGAACATTTTACCAATTTTCTGGATATAATATTGGAGGATTAATTTGCAAAGGTTTTGTGTAAAAGGACTAAATTGTAATTTTTGGGGAACTAAATTGATAAAGATTTGAAATTTGCGGACTTATGTATAATTTTTGAAAAAATTGCACAGCCCACACAAAACAGGCCACGTGGCCTGTTCACCCTCATTTCTCTCTCTCTCTCTCTCGGACCCTTTCGCCCGTCAACGTCAGACCATCGCAGGAGCCGCTGCCGCCGTCGTCTGCCCGTGCAACCGATTGGTGAAGCCTCCCCGTGCGACGCTGAAGCTCTGCCGCCCGTCTCCAGTCGCCGCCGCTGCCTGCAATGTCGGAAAAGCACCAAAAGGCTCGAATCGGATTTTTGACCGCCGGCGACGATTCTATCCACCATTCGACCTCCAACTAGTCTTGTTGGATTCGTCTCATCGCAAGGATCATCAAGGTATATATATTTCAACCCCATTTTGCCCAAATTGAAAGCTACCATTTTTGGACATTTTGAGTTTAAGTTTGACTTTTTGATCCAGCCGTTGGATTGTGTTTTTGTTGTCATTTTTGGATTGTACTCGAAAAATGGAGAAGTTTAATATATATATATTGCTTATGTTTGGTGACCAGCACGGAAATCGAGATCGGACGGTCGAGATTTGTCTCGGTTTATGTGTCACCGGCCCTGTGTGAGTTCGGACCCGAATTGGATAAGTTATATGTCTAACCTAGTTGTTTTGGGTACTAGGAATTCAGCAAAGAGGTCCATTTGTGGAATTGAAGCTCTAGTGAGAAGTTGGTTTTTCGCAAGAGGATGATCGAGGGCTTAGAATTGGTTCCCGACCCTCCAGGCGATCGTCAACGATACCTTGAGGATTCAATAGCGTGATATTGCTATTCGAGTGAGGTAGGGATTCAATTACCTCTGTTTTATATCGTTTTCGAATAAAACTTACTTTCTGCAACATATGAGAACAAATGTGATTTCTAGACTATTTAAATATCTGTGATGGGAATTAGTTGTATGAGATATATACTGTATTACTTTGGGAATTTTCTGAATGTAGGTTATTTTGCATATATTAAAAATAGGGCCATTATGCTACCCGTTTTTCTATAAAAACCTAGTATGCTGATTTTATCAAAAAACTAGAGCATAATTATTTTCACACTTTAGTTCTGTATTGCACGTGTCATAGGAACATACATGAGTACCGTGTTAGCATCGTGAGTTTATAGAGTGGTGCAGTATGCCCCACCGTCGATGTAGAGTCTGTAAACCCACGCGGGGTTTTGTTACTTCTGATTACCTCTCTATTTGGCAGGCGTAGGTAATTTGGTTGCCCCTCCAGGTTTGGTAGGCGACACACGGGTGTCTCCTTCGGGTATGGGCTTAGGTGTCAGACAGGCTATTAGACATACTTAGTGCCATCATCTCCTGAGTTTCCACAGATGAGAGGATGAGAGCTCATGGGTATAGGTTGATTTGTGTCATTTGTATATATGAATTGAATAGTTTTGATTATGCTGCTTTTATATATATATGGATTTCCGGTTTGAATTATATATATATGTATGTTTTGGACTAAACTAACCATGCAAGGATTCTCCATCACTAAAATATTTTCGACTGGGTAATTGTTTTTCCTACTGGATATTTTATGCTCACCCCTCCTACTTTCTTTCTCAGGTGGTGTCCAGTGCGATCTCGGTAATCAAGAGGAGTAAGAGGTCATCTTGATTGTAGTTCGTTTCTTAGTAATGCTAGAAGGTTGTTGTAGTGATGTTTGGATTATTTGAGTTTTTCGTTAGCATTGAACTAAGATTACTACTTTCTATTTTGTTTGTGAACCTATGTATGCCATTCTGGGATTTGAATTTCGTTGTAGATGATGATGTTGCTTGGAATTATATTTGATTTCGTATTTTTAAATAATTATTCGATCTATATTTAATGGTGTATACGAACTGTGGGAATGGTTCACTGAATGAAATTCCAATTATTTTATTTAAATGGACCGTTTTATAAAAACTAGAACTTGTGACACTTTTCAAATAAATAAAAGAATTTCCCACCTTTGTGAAATTCTCCTTCTGCCACTGGCCCAGATTTTAGGTCATGACAGAAGGGTCTATTGCCATACATGCGTGCACGTGCATGAATTCACCTCGATGATTATTCGTATTATTTTCTTAGGAGATCGTGTTTTAGAAGAATTCTATTGTAGGAGCGACATTTTCATTCTTACGTAGGAGCTTTTGCTAAACACAAGATTAAAGTGAAAGATAAATCTAATAGACGCTATTCTATTTAAATATAAGTAGGAGCTTTTGCTAAACCGCAAGATTAAAGTGAAAGATAAATCTAATAGACGCTATTCTATTTAAATATAAATGGGATCCATAAATACACATGATTAAATTGAGTATGGAAACACTTGATTTTTATCCTTACAATCTCTCCCTCTCCTACTGTACCCACTGCCCACCCTCTTTTCATTCAACCACACTCTCTCTTCTGCTATTGTATTTCTCTCCGTAGTTCCACCTTTTCTTCCCTTCTACAGAACACATTTTCATTTGACAAGGAGAAGGGAGTTCAGACTGTTAGAAAATCACAATTATCGTCAGACTAAAATATCTGTATAAATGCAATAATATATATATATATATAGGGCACCAATCCAGTAGGTATTTTTTTTTTTACCTATACATAGGTATCAATTTGGCCAATGAAAATTTAGCATGCATATTTTTTTATTATAAAAAATAAGAGAGAGAAAGAGCATTAATGATGCACTTCTTTTCATACACTTTATTATAACCATTGGATCACTATTAAATGATGATCTAACGGCTAAAAAAAAAATACCTACCCATAAGTAAAGAAAAAAAATACCTATTGGATTGGCAACCATATATATATATATTGGTTTGGTTTTAATTATGCAACAAGTTCATGAAGAACAAATTAAGGAGAAAACGAAGCAGCAGGTTAAAGAAACTAATTTGAGGAAGTAATTCTCATTAATGTTTTTACCTAATATCGAATTTTATTCCAATATTCTTTCATAAGGTCTTCGTTCATGTGTAGAGGAAAACACAAACAAACTCTCCAAAATGTGACCCTGAGGGTTAGAAGATTTAAGAAGAACGCTGATTTCATTGGCTTTCGTTTTCAAGTATTTTGTCTGCAATAGTGGTGTGGCTAGCTGTTCCTCCTTCGTGCAGTGAAATATGAGTATTCAGAGAGAATATTAAGAAAATTGAAGTAACTCAAATAGATCTGAGATGAAATTAACCTTGTAGGGAAAAGAAGAAAAAAAGTAACACAAGAGATAAAAAGAGAATTGCAGGGGGGGAGGCCGAGAAATGGAGAGGAGACATTTTTTTTTTTTAATGCTTTTTAATGTATTGAGTTTAGCTTCGATGTATCATTTTGTATGAAATGTTTCGTACATTTATTCTTTTGATCAAATTTTACTTTAATCAGATGGTCTAAAACAAAGCTCGTACGTAGGAGCGAAAAGGTCGCTCTTACAATAGAATTCTCTCATGTTTTGTGTTAGGTACAACCGAGCTATATTCAATATTTTTTTATTTGCTAATATATCATTGTAAACTTGTCTCTAGAAAAAAAAATTAGACTTGAATGTGTTACGGCATTTGAAGTTTTCTATGGATAGTCTCCATCTACGTGACGGCAAAATGGAATTTCTTTTATAGATAAAATTTAGTTAAAATAAAACTGGGGCTCGTACGAGAAAAGGTCAACCATAAATGAATCTCGTTAATTGACCAATTACCGTATGATAATTTTTCCTTAATGATCCACAGCTATATAATATATGGACAAAGAAAGCGCTCTGAGATTTGAGCCCCACGAAAAGACTATAATATTACAAGAATTGATCGATTATATATAGACGGACCCTTCTAAGTTTAACTTTTGTTTGGTAATGGCCGCAGATTGTGGTGTAGTCATTTGAGAACAACTCAATATGGATAGAAAAAGGAAGCTACATAATTCATGCATGTAACAGTTATCGCGCCGTTGAATACGAATCACATCCATTAATTCTTTTTTTTTTATAATTACATTTTTATATGTAATTATGTTATATGTATTTGTGTAGTCGTTTCTATATATTCTACATATATACTAAATAGCAATCACAATCCATGGCTTCAATCATGCCTTCTTCGTTTCGATTTCGATTTGGAGAGACCAAAAAAACTAAAATGCAATTGCATTTATGTATGCAAGAAAGTAATTAATAAGTTGAATATGTTTTATTTAATCTTTATATAACTGAAAAGAATTCGATATAGTCTCTAGAAGGATTTGGTGTATATTATTGGTAATATTCAGCATGCATAACGACGAAAAAACAAAACAACAAACTTAAGGACGTCAATATATATGCCTACTGATCAACCAAACGGCTTGACTTTCAATCCATCTCCATTAATAGTCCAAAACTCTTCTTGAAATTTTTTCGAGCTAGCTCCTCACATGCTGTATATCCTATCTATTTCAAACCCTGAAAATGTGATGAGTTCGTTATCCATTAGTGTCGGAGGAGGAAATAATCCATAAATGTTAGAAGATCCAGTGTACAATAATAAAATTAAATAACGCACATATATATATATATATATATGGAGTTCAAAATATTTGGGATACTTTAAGCAGATTAATTTAATTCATTACTATGGGATTATAATAAATAATATTGCTTGGCCTAAAACAAAGAACTTGCATGATCCTATTAATAGCATTAAATCTCATAATTAATAACTAATTAGAGAAATGATTTAACAAATTATCTAAAAATAGATGATCAGTGAGTACTTACTGTTGAAATTCAATGTTAATGGAGGAAGCGGAAGCATTAGCGATCGCGGCAAAGGCGGTGGTGGAAAGGACAATAGTGGTGCCGGGGATGGAGGGGCGAGAGACGGCGGTGAGGGCGCGATCGAGGATCTTAATCTGAATAGTCGTGCCAGGAATGCAGGTTCTTGGCACGGCGGCACTTATGCACCTCACCAAGTACTGCCTGTCACAAGAGGCACCGTTGTCCCAAACCCCCTCACCTGCTGCCCCGAACATGTTGCTCGATGGGAAAACTGATATATCTCTCCCGTGACATGCCGTGGCTATTCATATATATATATATATATATATATATATATATATATATATATATATATATATATATCAATTGTATCATCATCATCATAAAGATAATATATATCATTTCTAATACTAATTGCACCATTTCTACTTTTTAAAAAGGAAATTAGCATTAATTGGTTTTTTTCTTTTAGGGTTGTAATATTATTATTATGTATGGATGGAATTGTAGGAACTTACGTATGTATGGGGGCGTATAGTGAGCAGCAGTACCAACATCAGCCTTGGAAATGTAGCAGGTTTCCGATAAGAGGAAGAGAAGGAGGCATAAAGAGGAGAACCTTGAATAATAAGACATTCTAGCTAGCCGCGACAAAACAATCAATAAATCTATATACGAGAAATGAACAAGATATCTATGACAAGGATATATAACATCTATATATATATATACCTGCACTTTCTTATTATAGGATATGGTATATGCTTAGGAAACGGAAACGGAAAATAGGAACGGTAATTATTAAATATTCCTAATATATAACTGCTTCGCCGCTCTTTAAAACAAATAAATAAGATAAATAAAAATTAGAATAAATTTTTTAACCACAAGTGAATCACAATGGACGTTTTACACCTTACTGAGTCATACGTTTCTTTTAACCATGATACTACACCGTAGGCTAGCTAAAGCCATTTTCATTTTATTTATTTTTATTTTATTGGGCTGGCCATAAGACACTTCCATTTGGATCATCCATGGTGACCCAATTCGGCCGTCCTCACTCACGTGTATTTCCCAATTAATATAGGGTTTCAGACTCTTTTCATATAAAAATTAAAAAGAATTACAAAAATACGACTGTTCAGTTTTTTTTTCCCCCAGTTCCCATATCATTTTTAAAGAAAAATCACTTTTAAAATTTTTTTTAGAAAAATACTATGTTTAAAGTAGTTATTAGTTGCTAATTTTTGAAAATTGATTATCTGCTACTGATTATTAGTTATCTTTGGTTACCAATTATCAAAGATATAGAGTTTTGGTTTTCTCATTAATATACATATAGAGTTTCTAACACTTTTACTTATAAAAACTCAAAAGAATTACAAACATATGGAGGTTAGGTTTTTTTTTTTTTCCATACGATTTTAATTAGAAAAAAATATAACTTTTATAAAAAACTTTAGAAAAATACCATTTTTAAAATAGTTACAAGTTATAAATTTCTAAAAACTGGTTACCAGTCACTAATTATAAATATTTTTAGCTACTAATTACCGAAAATTAATTACTGGTTACTATTTTAAAAAATAGTATTTTCCTAAATAGTTTTTAAGAAACGATACTTTTCTAATAAAAATCATACCCGATCTAAGACAAATATATCCTACCGTATTTTTCAAATTGTTTTTCCTAAAAATACCGTACAAGCCTAATTTTCACATACATATATACTAGACAGTAGATCCATTATCTAGCCCACACAACCGTCAGTACTCTGCCAAATTGATTGATTGATCGAAATGTCCGCCCAAAATAGTCTTTTCCACTCATAGTAGAAAAGCAGAATAAACTTGGAAAATGTTTTCTTCCAAAGAGGGAAGGAAAAAAAAAATTGTTTTCATTCATCCACAAGGAAATAGATATAAGAAAAATTAAGCAGAGCAAGACTTCTGTCAAATATAAAGTAAATTTGCAATTGGAGATAAATAATTATAGTTGAATATTTGCCATTCATAAATGAGATTTCATATCACAAAAGCTAGTAAGCTACGTATAAGCTGTAACATCTTTGTACCTGATCAATTTGCAGCGAGCCTGCCAACTATCCTGAACAAGGACAAAGCTGAAGACTTTATGAAAATTGCAATTAGCGAAGGCAAAATTATATATAGACATGAAATTAAAACCAAAATGAGGAAATTTGTTGATGCGATGGGATTTAAGCATTAACTTGTATGGAACATTACTCCAAGCCCCAAGGGTTGTAGAAATTAGAATAGTCAAGTACATTCCTTCTAAGGAAAAAGTATATATATATATATATATATATATATATATATATATATATATATATTTAATGGAACTGGAGTAAATAAGTTTACGTTGTGTGATAATCAACTTACTCTTTTCTTAATGTATTAAAAATAAAATATACTATTTTGTCTTAAAAAAAAAAAGAAAAAGAAAAGAGAAATGGAAACAGTTTTTTCTTTTTTTAATTGAGGTTTCAACCTGTCTAATATTCAAGTTTTTTGTTTATTGTTTATTGTTCTTTTCTCTTTTTTTTTTTCAAAAAAAAAAACGCTCTAATACATTATGTTTAAGGAATTTATTATTTGACCATTTGGCACGTTAATAATATTAATAACGAAAATTTTATTGCTCCTATTAGCTTTTGGTATTTTAATAATGAAGACAACAATTGACAATAGGACAACGGAAAAGCTTGGAGATTGGAGGCAATAAAGTTGCCAACAAGGCAAGAATGTACCCGATTTTGACCCCAATTGTTTCCTTGCAAGTAAAGATTTAGGATCCTTTATTGCATATATTCTCTTAGTTATTACTTGAACACTAAAAAAAACCTTTATTTTTAGTCAAAATATGTAATCTACAAAATAAGGAAATCATCTTCAAACTATTGGACATGATGTTTCTCATTGTAGGCGTGGTCAAAAGGCTGCTTTGGAGTCCAAGGACGTGGATTCCAAAATGGAGTGAGGTCGATCTCGATCTTGTAAGAAGGTTTAGAGACCTGTTATTAAGTCACCAAAAAATGTTGAAGTTTCGGTTAAAAATGCTTTCTCGGACTTTAAAAATGCTCTAGGGGTGGAAGGGAAAATTGATGATACAACTATTAAAGGGAAAAAGAAATTTTGGCTTGATGATGAGGTTTCTCACGACGTTAATAATGGATTTAAAAATGATTTTCGCAGCGGAAGATTAACTCAAAAATATTCAAAAAAATTTTCAAAATAATTGACTACATGAGTGCATAGTATTAATTCATAGTAAATAGGAACATACAAAAGAATAGATCTAATACCTCTTGTAGCCTATCAGCGGATCCTAGATTTACTGTCTTATCAACTACGATTTTCCAATTCAAGCCTCAAGCACAACTGGATGAACATGTGGACATTGCGTATAGTCTATTAAACTCACACTTTAGGCCCTTACAATTTTCTCAACACATGAGATTGCAAGGATTTGTTCTATAGAGAATAGGAAGACTCTCTTCTTTTTCTCTCTAATTTATGGAGGCTCTGTAGAAAATAATACGTTGTGTATCTCTATTATCTACTAGGGTTTCCTTTATTTATATATATATTTATTAAACTATTTAATAAATAAATTATTAATTAAATTAATATATATAATATAAATAAAACGTAACCTTCTTTTTACCTATACTTATATATATATATATATATAACTTAAAAACAAAAAAAAAAACGTGACCTTTTGTTTTATAAAGAAAACGTAATATATATATATATATATAACTAATTAATCTAATTAATTAATATATGTATATATATAATAGCATATAACTCTTTCTTGCTAATTAATCTAATTAATTAATATATGTATATATATATAATAGCATATAACTCTTTCAAGAAAGAGTGCTTCACTTTTAGTCAGTTTCTCAATTTCTATTTATCTAATTATCTGATAATTAGATATTTTAAATTCAAAATTTAAACAAATTAGGAAACTTATCTCTCCATAAATTTAAATTAATTAATCTAAAATTAATTAATTAATTAATTAATAACAATTATTAATTACATATAGATAAACTATTTATCTAGACAAAATGTGCAGCAAAAGAAATAATGTAATATCCAGCATAGTGTTTGTAAGAGATGGAATTAGGGACCTATGGACCAGTAATTCAAGCTCCAATAAATTATGACAATTAATTAAACTCTTTAATTAATTTGTCTAATTTATTAATTCCATATTACTCTACTAAAAATCTGAAATTGCACTCTTGAAATTACAGAATTAATTTACTCAGAAAACAGTGAGCAGTCCATCGATTTAATTATTACATTTAGTTCACTCCTCTATAGACAATTCATAATTGGAGCTAGGTTATATTCCGTTTACCTCTCCAATTACATATTTATCCTTGTATATTGTTGATTTTCTAATGAACAATTAATTTATAAATCTATTATAAATTAAGTACTCAAAGTGTTCAAATCCTGAATCAATACACAAGGGAATCATCTTTCTAGCTTCCTAATGGAAGGAATGGATTCCATGTCTGTAAGTTACATTCCCAGCTACTCATCTCATCATACTCCCAAGATACAAGAATTTCGATCTGTTTAAAAACAAACCTTTAACAAATATGTCAAAGAATATAATGTTATAAATAGGAGTCTATAACTACTCAGGATTAAGATTGATCTACATATGATCATCTAGTGACATTATTTGAACTCTCAATAGTTAACGGAATTTATGTGAGATTCAAATCATGTCTGGTCCAGTCCTATATAATCGAATTATATAAAGTACCTCCATTGTGATGTCAACACATCAATAGTCTGGATAAGACTATTACATTCTCAATGTTAATGGACTGTACTAATAATATTTAATTAAAGATCTCAAACTTTAATTAATTATTACGGACTATATTTAGTTTATTATCCATAAATTTAATCCTCATGTGTATAATACTTATATACTAAATTCATGGTCACATAAATAAACTAGGGATTTTATGATATTTAAAGACATACAAATTATGCACAAATTCAAATAGAAAAATGTCATTTTATTAATTCAGTAAATATCCAAAATATACATACTTTTAGGGCATAAACTCTAGCAGTTGATGCTGTTCAAGATGGGGTTACTTATGATGCTACTAATGCTGACAGGACTATTCCTACCCAACTAGTTGGTACTCAAGATTTGCTTATTGTTGCTCACCTTAATTCTCCTGGCAATCTTTCTTCTAGTATGAGAAATGAAGATTTATTCCCGGTTCAAATATTCAGTAAAAGAGAGGATGCAGGTACTAGTGTTAACAAAGGTGCAGAGGTTATCGTTAGTTTAGATAGTAAGATTGATAATAGCCAGGATGTGTTTGACGGTTCTAGCTGGACAATGGTTACTTTTAGGCGGTCCAAGTCAATGGCTCATGTTTTGCCTACTCGGGTTGCTAAACGTCTTCTTCCTAAATGAAGATCCTTTATTGGAATTGTAGAAGTATTTCTAATTAAAATACTCAAGTCGCTCTTATGGATTTCTATATTCGTTTTCGTCTGGATTTTTTGTACATAGTGGAATCTTTATGCTCTTTTGATGTTATTTTTACCTCTTTTGGATTGGTTTGGGTATGACTTTTGATTGTTCTAATGTGGTGGATTTTTCTACTCTTTGGGTTTTTGTTTGTCTAGACTACAAAGCCCCACTAACTTTTGTAATCATCCTCAGCATGCCATTTTAGATGTGGTGGTGGCTTTGGTGACTGCTCGCTTGTCTTTTATTTATATTGCTTCCTCCACTACTTCTAAAAAGGATCTTTGATCTTCCTTTTTGGCCATGGCGTCCCTTGTTAGAGTGTTATTGGTGATTTTAATGTAGTTTTAGGCTCTCATAAGATTAGTAATTTTAATGTAGTTTTTGGCTCTCATGAGACTAGTGATATTACTCATTCCACTTCTTGTTTTGATTTTGCTACTTTTTTGGGTGCCTCTTCATTGGTGGATTTGGATAATTATGGTTTGTTTTACACAAGAATATGCAAAGGAGCTAGAGGTTTAGTTCTCTCTCGGTTGGATAGATTTTTGTGCTCTTCTAGTTTTGTTGATTTTTGGTCTAGTTTGACCTGTACTACTCTACCTAATTTGCATTTTGATTATTATCCTCTTTTTCTAATTGGTAAGACTGTTAACACTTCTGCACTATGTCCATTTCAATTTTAGAATGTTTGGGTTGATGATCCTATATTCATGGACTTGGTTCACTCTATTTCATCCTCATCGGTTACTGATTGTCCTATTTCTCATCTTCTTCAGAAACTTAGTCTTCCTAAAAGGTCCCTTCATTCTTGGAATTGGGAGATCTTTAGTTATCTTTCTAGCAGAGTTTCTGTTACTAACGAAAAAAGTCATGGATATTCAGAATAGATTATAAGTTGAGAGTTTTTTAGATGAGGTTTCCGTAAAGAAACTAATGCTCTATCTGCTTTAGGTAAGGCTTTGTCTCTTCAAGGTTCTTTCTTGAGGGATGAATGTCATATTAAATGGTTAAAAGGTGGTAATCGTAATACTTCTTTCTATCATACAGTTCTAAAGAGAAGAAAAGCTAACAAGCTCTGGTTTCTCTATTGATTGATGATGAAGTGGTTGATGATGCAGATCATATTGCATCCCATATGATTGATTACTATTCTCCTTTGTTTTTCACCATGAATCCCAATATAGTTAATCTTGCTATTATTTAAGACTATGTTCCCAATTCAGTGTCCTCTGAGGACAATACTGCTTTATTGCATCTTCCTTCAAAACAAGAAATAAAGGATGTTATGTTTGATTTGGATCCTAATTGTGCTTCGAGCCCAGATGGGTATATTGGAAGATTTTTTCGTTCTTGCTGGCCTATTGTTAGTGTAGATTTTATTCTGGTTGTCCAGGAGTTCTTCAGATCAAGTAATATATATTTGGGTATCAATTCTAATTTCATGGTACTTATTCCCAAAGTTGATGAAGCAATCAAGATTGAGCAGTTTCATCCAATAGCCTTTGGTAATTTCTTTTTAAAGTTATTACTAAGATTAATGCTTCACATTTGGGACCAATTTGTTCTCACATTATCTTACTGAATCAGTTTGGCTTTATCCAAAATAGGCATATTGGTGATTATATTTTGGGAGCTTCTAAGTGTTTTAATTCTTTAGATAATAAAGCTTTTGAGTCATGTTACTTTAAAGGTTGACATTTGGAAGGCTTTGGCTCTTTCTCTTGGGCTTTTGTGCTAGAAGATTTGTGCTCCTTTGGCTTTTCTTTGACTTTAACTGATTGGATCTCAACTATCTTTCATTCAGCTCGTATTTTTGTGCTTCTAGATAATTCATCAAAGGGGTATTTTTCCTGTTCTCGAGGAGTTAAGTGGGGTGAACCCCTGTCACTGCTTTTTTTTTTTTTTTTGTCTGGCTAAAGATTTTCATAGTAGATACTTATGTCATCTTTTCCGTTCTAGCACCATTGACTCAATTTCTCCACCATGGGGTAAAGATACTTTAAGTTATTTCTTATATGTAGATGATGTTCTTATTTTCTATAGAGCTTCTTCTAAGAATTTCAGGGTGATTCATTTCTTTTGAGTTATATGGATTAGTTTTAGGTTAGTTGGTGAATTGAGATAAATCTTATGTCTTTTTTGGGTTGGGTGTTTTAAATGTCAGAAGAAGAGATCTAATTTCTATTTATGGTATGAAGTGAGGGAGAGATTCTTTATAATATCTAGGAGTTTCCTTATTTGTAGAAGCTCTTAGACAACATTGGTTGATTTCCTGGATGGATAGAATTCTAGATAGATTCTGGTATTGGATGTGTTTGTCTCTTTCTATGGCTGGTTATATAGTTTTGGTTGAATTAATCATCTATGGTTCACTCATTCACTCTTTTTAGATTTATAAGTAGACGAGTTCTTTGTTGTGTAAATCGACGTTTGCATTCTGAAATTTTATATGGTCAGCATCTAATCTACATAGAAAGCTCGTACAATTTTCATAGAAGCTTTGTTGTCGTCCAAAGGTTGAGGGAGGTTTGGACCTTAGAGATTCTTCTACTCTCAACAAGACCTTTCTGAAAAAACTTTGCATGGAGGATTTTAACAGTAGATTTAGATTTATTTTCTTATCTCCATGCTTGCTTCTTTATGAGGAATAATGATGTACTTATGTAGAGGAAGTCTTCTATTTGGCTTAGGCTTTATCACTTATGCATTGATTTGTGTAAAGAGTCCTGTTGGCTAGCTAGTAGACAGTCAAAGGTGAAGTTTTGGACTGATAACTAGATGGGCTCTCCTTTGATTGATCTGATTTCTTTTGATTTCGGCCTTGAGCCTTTTTAAGATAATGTTATTGGAGATTTTATCACTAACATAGATTGGGCTCTTCCTCTAGCTTTTTTTAGTTGTTTTCCTGCTCTTGTATCTATAATTGAGGAAGTGGTTTATTTAGATGGTCCAGATATTTTGTTTTGGATGGCGTTGTTTCTTATTCAGCGGCTTATACTTCTCTTTCCGATCATAATACGACTCCCTCTTTGGGTTGTCAGATTTGGTCTTTCTTTTATTCCGCCCTCTAAGTCGACCATTTTTTTGGCGAGTTCTTCGTGATAGACTTCCTACTACTGATTCTTTGATGATTCGTGAGTTCTAGCTTCCTTTTTATTATTGTTTCTGTAGCTTCAACTCAGACCACTGGGTATTTATTTCTTTCTTGCCCTTTTGCTTGGCAGCTTTGGTCAGGTTTGTCAGCTATTTTTTGTATACCGATTCATTTGGGTAGCACAAATTTAGATATTGGATTCACACTCAGCACACTTCTTTGAGTCCTCAACTTAGTTCTTTTAGGAAGGTCGGTATTATTTCTATTTTCAGGATTATGTAGTATTGATAATGGAAAAATGTTTAGTCATTGAAAATAAATACCTAATACTAAATTAACATTTATAATTACCTCTTATTAACTAGCCTAGCAAGTCTAATAAAACCTAAAATTAACTAGTATAGTGATAAAAAGAGTCAATCCACAGAGATTGAATTTTAGATTAATTGTTAAGTACCAAAATTATCGTAACCTAATTTTATCTAGGTATCAAAACTAAATGAATTTGAAATAAAATGAATAAAAATAAAGATAAAATAATTACGTAAATAAAATATGGAAATTACTATGTACCAATATACTAAGGACACGATTTCTCCTAATTATCCCTAAATTCATCAAATTAAGCCATTATTATACTAATTCTACTAAATTCACTGATCAAGAGATCTAATCTAACCTTATTCCTTCTCTCGAGTGTCAAATGAGAAAATATGCCTAAGTACCCAAATTGATATCTCTATCTAATCCGATTTTCTAAGTACTCATTAAGTTTTAACCCTTAAGAACTTCCTAATTTGATTATCTAGGTGTTGATCTCCTCTCTCTTATAACAATCCAAATTATGTTGCTTGGTTCTAGTTTTTGAAATCAAATTCTCTCAAGTATCAAAATCACAATCTAAGTTCAATTAATTCATTGGCCACATAAATTAGAGGCAATAAGCAAGAAGAAACATAAATGAATTAAAAATAAAAAAATAAGCTAACAATTAACAAAATATGCAAAACAAAGTATAGAAAAGGTACATCAAATCCTAAGATAGAGAATCAATTGTAGAATCCATGGCTAATCTCATAAAGAATTTCATACTTCGAAACAAATTATACAATATGCCCGATACAGAATTCAAATGAGATTAGGGTGAGAAAGAAAAAAGAGAAAACTCTTTTGTAGAGGTAGAACTTCAAGCCTTGAATTCTTCAAGCATTTCTCTCAATCATTTTCTCCAAATTTCAATTCCAAAGCTCTCTCTCTCTCTCTCTATAGGATTTTTAGCTCTCAAAAGTGTGCCTCTTCTTCTATCTCTCCACCCATTGAAATAAAGGCTAAAATATGTATTTAAAAGGCACTAAGATGACCTGAGAAAGGAAAAAATCTAACTATCCATTAGTGTTAGATCAAGGGCTAAAAATATCCCTTAAAGTTGGCAAAAAACACGTGGACATGTGGCTGTAAAATAGAGAAAACACGATTTTTACGGGTGCTAAAAAACGAACTAGCACCACGATGCCTATTTCTGGTACCGTGGCACCACTGTCTCTAATGCTGAGTCACCGCGGTGCCAACATTCTAGAGCTAAGGCATTGCAGTGCTCTTTTGGGTACTGCAGTGCCTAGCTACTAGTCCATTTGAACTTTTTAACTCTCTTCGATGCTCCAAGTCTCATTTCGACTATTAATGGCTTCATAAACTTCTACAATAAAAACACAAAACAACATTTAAACAACATAAATGCTTGAGAACTTACAATTATTTGCATTTAGAGAATACTTGATTTGTGAATAAAATACACTCTCATCAAGTACCTTAGAAATTTGGCAATTTTCGAAGAAAAGAAGCCTACTTTTTTAGCTGCTTTGGCTATTTTATTGCGTTCTATTCGTGAGGCTGAACCAATGATATCTGGATCCATAATTAATTCAATGACTGAATTGTTGATTTTAAGAGAGCTCCGGGTTAAGGATAGGCCTTGAAAAGCTCCTAGCAGTGTTGGGGTGATTTAGAGTTCTCCCCCTTCTGGTTAGTTAAAAGTAAATACTGACAATTCAGCTTTTAGAGTCCTAGGTCTTTTAGGTTGCTTAAGTGTTTTTTGTACTCATAGGGGTTTGTAAAAGGGTGTTTTTCCATTCCTTTAAAGGTGAGATTTAATTTTGAGACTAAATTGGCAGTGACTATTCATGCTATCGAGTTTGCATAGAGATATAGTTGGAAGCGTCTTTGGTTAGAGAGTGATTCTGCTTATATTACTTCAATCTTAATGGCTCGTTCTCTAAAAGTCTCTTTTCATTGGAGACCTGCTTAGGAATTTGACAATTTTCGAGGAAAATAAGCCTACTTTTTTAATTGCTTTGACTTTTATTGAAATCTATTTAGTACCTTAGGAATTTGACACTTTTTCGAGAATAGCCTACTTTTTTAGTTGCTTTGACTCTTTTATTACGTTCTATTCGTGAGGCTAAACCAATGATATTTGGATCCATATTTAATTCAGTGACTGAGTTATTGATTTTAAGAGAGCTCCAGGTTAAGGGTGGGCCTAGAAAGGCTCCTAACATTGTTGGGGTGATTTGGAGGCCTCCTCTTTCTGGTTAGTTAAAAGTAAATACTGACAGTTCAGCTTTTGAAGCCCCGGGTCTTTTAGGTTGCTCAGGTGTTTTTCGTACTCACGGTGGTTTGTAAAGGGGTGTTTTTCCATTCCTTTAAGGGTGGGATTTGCTTTTGAGGCTGAATTGATGCTAACTATTCATGCTATCAAGTTTGTATAGAAATATAGTTGGAAGTGTTTTTGGCTAGAAAGTGATTCTGCTTATGTTGTTTCAATCTTAATGGCTCGTTTTCTAAAAGTTTATTTTCATTGGAGACGTGCTTAATCTAAGACTTTGAGTTATATTGCAGATATGGAATTTGTGGTGTCGCATATTTATTGGAAGGGTAATCGAGTGGCAGATTTTTTGTCCTCTAGAGCACCGTTAATTGTTTGTTCCACTTGGTGGTGATCTGTTCATGTTTTTATTTCTTCATTAGTTTATAATGAATGTATTGCAAAGCCTACTTTTAGATTTTGTTGATTTCTTCTTATCTAGTTTCTAGTTTTTACTTTGAGAGGTAAAGTTTATATCCCCCTTTGATCAGGTGTATTTCTTATTTTTTTAAATAAAATTTCCCTCATCCATCGAGGTTAACCAAAAATAAAATAAATTCATAACTACATATAAAATGTTGAAACTAAAATTACATTAGTAATAACTTGTAACTAAATACTATTATTTAGTTACAAGAAAACTTTAAAATTTTGTTGTAGCTAAAACGTTGTCAGCAAAAGTAAAGTTTTTTTTTTGGTAGTATATTGTTAAGAATAAGAATCAATTTAATCTTTTTTTTTTTCCCTAATAAAATATTAAATGAAATATAATAAAAAGACCGATGATACCAACAAAGAAGGTAGTTAGATGCCAAAAAAGGGAGGAGAAAAAAAAAATAGTAATATGATGAGACTAACGGGCCGTTTACCGAAGACATTCAATAAAAATGACCTCTTCAAGGGCAAATTCAAGGGTTCTATTGATTATCCTAATACGTCGTCGTTTTCTCTTAAAATGTGATGGGACTCTTGTGATGAGGGACAGGCCATGGAGCAGGTGCCATTGTTTCTTGTTCCTTCTTCCTTCGAGATTCGAGAAAATGAGTTGGGGCTCTTGCAAAACTTGAAGCTCAGACCAGCCCAGTAATTTAATTACGTATTTTTCTCTTAAATAATTATACTTTCGGATTGGATTATTCATTATTGATTATTTATTCCGGTTCTCAAGTAGCAAATGCCTCAAAAGGTTCCTTCTTCACTGCTTCTACTTGTCTCCTCTCTGAACTCCATTATTATACTCTGCAACTATTTTGTTTCCCCCTTGTATCTCATCATCTACTTTTGGGCATAGTTGACCCTCACATTTCCAATTTTTACGACTTTGGCACTCAATTCTGTGATCGAGCTTTTTTCTGTGATGGGCACTGCTTCTGCTGGGTATCCATTTGGCCAAATTTCCCAAATACACGGGAAGTTTGGGGCTTTACCTCTGAAAATGGAGTTTTCCGGTTCCACTGTTCCTCATCAAGTGGAAATTTCAAGAAGTATCTGTTGCCCAAGTTCTACTTCCTTCACTACATCCAAGGTATAATCTCTGATATTAAGTTGTTCTGCTGATATACTACCTTTACAGGGAGAGGCTTTCTTCGTTTGCATAATCCATATCCAATGGTTGTTCCACTTTCATCAAGTTATGATATTTCGAGATATGAAATTATGAAGCTTGCCCACTTGAATTACCAAATTTTTAGGAATAGTCCTTCAGTTGCGAATTGCGATTCGAAATCATGTTTGAAAGTTCAATTGCATACAAACTTGTAGTATCTTGATGTTTTGGAGATTTCATACTTCATTCAGCCAAAAAAAATGAACTCAAAACTTATGATTTGGATATGATATAGTGCAGAAATCCTTTCATGTTATTGTACACTACCTAATGTCATATTTCGTGCATTTATGAGCAGAATTTCTCAAAAGTATGATTTTGTTTATTGCTGAATGGTCAGCTGTTGTCTGTTCTTTCTTGATGCAGCATGGACTAGTAAGTCGAATATGTTCTCTACCTGATGCTGATGATTTCTTCTCTGAGAAAGCCACGACACCCATTCTTGATTTGGTTGAAAATCCCATCAACTTGAAGAGTTTGTCTCTTAAAGTCAGTTCTTGAGCTCATTGAAAGTCTATGTTCCGCATGCTTACTCTTAAAAGCTCACATCTTCTGGACTTACTACAGGTTGCTCTATGCAGGAACTGGAACAATTGGCTGATGAAATTCGTCGGGAGTTGTCTCATCTTATGTATAAGGCACAGAAGTCTTTCAAAGCCAGCTTGGCAGTGGTTGAGCTTACGGTTGCGATACATCATGTTTTCCATGCTCCTGTGGACAAGATAATGTGGGATGTTGGGGAACAAGTATGATCACGATATCCCTTTCTGAGATTTTGAAGATTATTGTGCGTCTGTGTATTCTTGTTGAGTTGTTATACAGTCTAACTTAGCAAATGCCGATAAAATAAGATTGAAGGAAAAGGAGTAAGGTATTTCAGAATTTGATTTCGTCCTTTTTCTTTTTCTTGGCAGACATATGCACATAAAATTTTGACAGGACGGCGGCGCCTCATCCACACAGTGAAGCAAAAGGATGGTCTTTCTGGTTTTACTTCTCGTTCTGAGAGCGAATATGACCCATTTGGTGCAGGGCATGGGTGCAACAGTATTTCTGCCGGGCTTGGTAGTTTCTTCTTCCTGTCTGCTTCTTATTGTTTCTTTCATGTTCACTCAGATTAAAAAATTCCTTGCTTGAATGAGTAATAAAGTCCAGTCCAAGGTAAACTGTATTATTTCAGGCATGGCAATTGCACGAGATCTTAAAGGAAAGCGCGAACGTATTGTTGCAGTTATTAGCAATGGAAGTACTATGGCTGGTCAGCTCTATGAGGCAATGAGTAATGCAGGTTATTTGGATTCAAATATGATAGTTATTTTAAATGACAGCCGCCACTCTTTACATCCTCAAAATGACGAGGGCCCCAAGACATCTATCAATGCCTTATCTAGTACCCTAAGTAGGCTCCAGTCAAGCAAATCCTTCCGGAAGTTCAGAGAAGTTGCTAAGGTATGACTGATTATCATTCTACTTAAGCAAACTAGGGTAGTACCTACCATACTTCAGAAGATGGATGTAACATTCTAAAACTTCAGAAAGCGTGTTGCTTGTTGTGTTGATAGGTGGCTGGGTATGTTTAGATGACTAAAAATCTTAAGATATATGGTCCTTTTAGTCATTATGCGATCTTTTTTCTTCCCCTGTCAAACCAAACTTGAAGAAGTTATTTAAATTTGCTTTACATGCATGCAAGGCCTCTAGTTAGATATGCTGAAATCAATGTACAGTTTTGGGGCTATGCAAATTTCAACGAGATATGTTATAGTATAACCATTGCCTTGTGCTGCAATTGACCAGCATTACTTTTATTATCATTAAGTGTTTCATTTTTTGCCTACACGTCTTCAGGGTGTCACTAAAAGATTTGGTCGGGGTATGCATGAGTGGGCAGCAAAAGTAGATGAGTTTGCACGTGGTATGATGGGTCCACTAGGGTCAACTCTTTTTGAAGAACTTGGGTTGTATTACATTGGTCCTGTCAATGGACATAACATTGAAGACCTGATTTGTGTTCTTCAAGAAGTGGCATCCCTGGATTCGATGGGTCCTGTGTTGATCCATGTAATAACAGAGGAAAATCATGGAGCTTACAACAACCAAAAGAATGAAATAGTAAGCAAACAGGAGGAAGGTACACTTGCTTTTCTGGATTTCTTTCACCGATGCTTCATAATCCTTTAATCATGTCACTGTGTTCTAGGTCTTCAGACCTTAGTAGCTGGTACTGTTAAACACCATCTGAGTCCAAATTGAAATAGGTATTTTAAATGCAAGATGTGAATAACTGGCATCGATTTATGGGTAGTTTCTATGAATGGTGAAGAGTGTATTAGTAGTATTACTCTGATTACAAGTAGCGAACCAAGTTTGAAGTCAGTATCTTCTAGCAAAATAAGTAATTGTATTGGTAATGTGTGCCCTATTATCAACTTGGTCTCTATTAGCTTGAACAGGAAGACCCTCACCGTCCGTTGCTTATATAGAAGATGGTCCTTTGGCTTGATTGTTTCTTCAAATAAAATAAAATAAAATAAAATAAAACAAATTGAAAAACCATGTACTTAATTTGGTAATTGTTCATTTACATATCTCAGGCTCAAGTAACTCTGATGCCTTTACATCTGAAATCTGCTCTCGTACGTATAGCGATTGCTTTACAGAGGCTTTAATTATGGAGGCAGAGAAGGACAAAGATATTGTGGCTGTTCATGCTGGGATGCATATGGAACCAGCACTTCAACTATTCCAGGACAGATTTCCGGATAAGTTTTTTGATGTTGGGATAGCTGAGCAGCATGCAGTAACATTTTCTGCTGGCTTAGCATGTGGAGGATTGAAGCCATTTTGCATAATTCCTTCCGCATTCCTACAGAGAGCTTTTGATCAGGTTCTCTCTCTCGCTCTCTCCTTCTTCCCTTGAGCAACAATTGTCAGATAAAACTATGTTACCGCTAAGTTATAAAGCAACTCCCCTCTGGGCCACAGAAGTGTGTCAAACTTACCACCTGTCTCAGGAGAGTTGGAAAATGAAAAAAAAAAATCACAATTTTCTTAAGTTTTATTCATTGTGGCCTGTGTAGGTGGTCCATGACGTAGATCGCCAAAAAATTCCAGTCCGCTTTGTCATTACAAGTGCAGGATTAGTAGGATCTGATGGTCCAATGAATTGTGGGGCATTTGATATAACGTTCATGTCGTGCTTACCAAACATGGTCATCATGGCACCCTCCAATGAGGGTGAGCTTGCCAACATGGTGGCCACTGCTGCCTACATTGACGATCGTCCAATTTGCTTTCGATATCCTAGGGGCACAATTGTTGAAAAGGACCACTGTATAGGCAGTGGAGTTCCAATTGAGGTATTTTATTAGCACCCTTTTTGTCTTATTTTTTTATTTTTATTCTTTTTTTCCTGATGGTGTTTGTTGAAACCTATTTCTTGTTTTATTGCCAAGCAATAAGCGTATGCCTTGTTAAGACAAAAGTTCAGTACTCCTGTAAACCTTTGTACTTTCTTTTTGGAATGCTTTCTTCCTTCTTAATAATGGTATGGGTTATCTACAAAAAAAAAAAAAAAATACCCTGAAGTATAGTCTTTCCACAAATTTAACCATTTCTTTTGGCTTGTGCAAAATTATATCTCTATATTTCAAATTTATGCAAATTTATACATTCTGTATATAAATTGACCAACAAATTTCTTACTAAACACAAAATCTGAATTGGTGATATCTTATTTCTGCTGATTAACACAAAATATCTATTTATAAATCATCCAATTTGTATATAGAAGGTATAAATTTGCAGAGATTTAAAATATAGATGTATTATTTTGCACAAGCCAAAAGACATAGCTAAAATTGCAGAAAGGTCACACTTCAAGGCATTTTTTTTTGCAGTTATCCTTAATGGTAAAACATATCCATTTTCCTTATATGTTCTAGTTTAACTAGTTCTTATCCTTGAGCAGATTGGAAAAGGGAAGATTCTTGTGGAGGGTAAGGTTGTTGCTCTACTTGGATACGGCTCAATGGTACAGAACTGCCTTAAGGCTCAATCCCTCCTTGCTAAGCTTGGTATTGAGGTAACGGTCGCTGATGCAAGGTTCTGCAAGCCTTTGGACATCAAGCTTCTTAGACAGCTTTGCGAAAATCACACGTTTCTGATTACAGTCGAGGAAGGCTCTATTGGAGGTTTTGGATCACATGTGGCACAGTTCATTGCGCTTGATGGACAACTGGATGGAAGAATTAAGGTAAAATTTCCCGGGCCATGTTGCTCCAACTTATTTTCCTGTTTGTGATCATATCTTAAATGCCAAGGAATATAAACTAATTCCATTTTAGTTGATTGTCATTTCGTACTGATCGTTTTACTTCTGTTAGTCAATATTAGTAACTAATATCACTAATTTTATCAATTTTTCAGTGGAGACCAGTTGTTCTACCAGACAGCTACATTGAGCATGCATCACCAACTGAACAGCTATCTCTTGCTGGGTTGACCGGACATCATATTGCTGCAACAGCATTAAGTTTGCTCGGCCGCACCCGTGAAGCTCTCCTCTTGATGTGCTAGATTTCTGTAATTCCTTCTGCCCATGAGCTCTACTTAGTGCAAGCAATTTCGCTGATACCAGTCTTCAGGCGTTGGTTCTTGTAATGTCTCTTTGTCTTAGTCTTGTATTGGTTCTTGTGGTCTCTCTCTCTTTGTATATACATTTGAAAAAAAAAAATCGTTACATTATCTAACATTGATTGTATATTTACTCATTCCATAGTGAAAAGAATACTTATTATGGAATTTGTACTTGCACATTCCAAGCCTTAGTTTCTTTGCCATTTCTCTTTAGTTGGTTGGACCTAATACATAGTTATGGCCATTTATATCTATTTTTGTAACTCGTACCTCTCCACGTCGCTGTTTCGAGGTTCAATAATAGATTCATTGAACCCCCTCGGTCCTCCCTAGCCCCTACACTACAGTGCTTTTGTGGCTAAGCCAAATTTTACCCATATGACAAGTTGACAAGTACATAATTCAAATGAGTTATTGTGGCAGCATATTTGCAGCCTGTTTACAACTACTACCGAATTGAATAGTATATTACAGACAATCTGTCTACATTACATGCCGTGTTCAATTGATTGAACATTATTAGATTCTAGCCTTACATTTGACCAAAAACAAAAGTTTAGCCTAAAGCCAAACCCGAAGCACTGTAACTTCTTATGGGTCCAGTTTGCTTAGATGGCAGCATCTAATGTTGGATATAAGGACACAGCCCACCTAGCTGACCTACCTAACCTAAGAGAGTTAGAACTCAAAATTGCATATAGAGAAAATAAAATTGTTTAGATATTGATTATTTAACATCACACACTAGTAATAAGCATATTGGTCCAACAAAATACAGACATTCTTAAACTAATATTACTCTTCTCAAGTCATGTTTTTAATGTGAACAACCGTGTGATTAAGGAAAGTGGCCACGTCGCTATTTCCGGCGGAATGTTAAATTTTTTTGACTGACAATCAACAAAAAGTACATTCCAATGGGAAAAAGTGTCAATGGGGGAGTCAGCAGTGAGGGAAGAATGACAGTGTTCAACGCGGTTTATTTATGCTTTTCTTGAAAGGATTCAATTAATCCAAATGTTAGGTTTAATTTCTCTTCTTAGTTTAGGTTTTGGCTGGCACACAGCTAAGAAACGCGGAGAGCCTAATCATATTTTGCGCTTAATAGGGGGTTCACGTTAGGTTAAGGGCCCCCATGCATTCATTGAATACAATTCGTAAATATTCTCATTCTTTGTTGAATAATTAGTTCACCATGTGAGTTAGATCATCATTCCCATTGTCCTTTTCTTTTTTTCTTTTTCGCCTTTTTTTGTTTTTTATTGTTGAGAATCTAAAGTCCATCCATTCCTTTTTTTTTCCCCCTTAATTTGCAAAATGTTCCATTAGAATGATAACGATTTGTTTCATAAGATTTTCATTTTGTTGTTTTTAAATTGAAATGAACGGTGAAAATATTCTCTTAGCCAAAAGGAAATAGAGATTATACATAAAAATATAAAATAATTGAAGAAAAAGTGGAGAATTATTAAATCATATGGACTGCCAGTCTTTCCAAACTTCTGTTATTATTAGGCGATCATCTACTAAGACTACTATTCTTAGCATGCTACTAAATTATTAACGAATTAGTTTAGGAGTAATATAGGCATAGCCCTTATAAGTTAAAACAAAAGCAAATATTCCACTTCAAGAAAGGAATCTTTATTGACTTCCATCTATCATCCCTATGCAACAAATATTAGAATAATGCTAGATTGTTAAGTATTAATTAGAATTATTTAATTAGTGAATATAATTAATATATTTATAATAAGTTTTAATATATAAATTAAATAGTAACGATTTATATGTAGTTAATAAAAATATTGATAACATTTTTAGGATAGCTAAGTATCATCCAAAATATTAAACATTAAGCTACTACTAAAATCTTACATATTTCGTTCAACTTGTATAATCTTATTGAATTAAATTAAGCTTATAATACGTTTCGCATGTTTTTTTTTTTTTTTTTTTTGAGGAAATTACGTTTCACATGTTGTAATAACTACTTTGACCGTGAAAATTTGGTATTAGTCCTCCATAATTCATAATTTTTGATGTCAGGTCCGCCGAATGTTACAACTCACAAGTCACAACACAACCCGAGAAATGGAACGCATGCATTTCGAATTAGCGTACAAGGAATATACGGAACCAACAAACAAACACACGAACGAAAGAACGAAACGGACATACGCGTCCTCCGAACCCGCCGACCTCTTTCTCCATTCCTCATTCGACACGTAACCATTCTCCGATCTTGTCGGGCCCACATGTAGACCAATGCCTCCGCCAAACGCGGCTAGCTAATTTTGGAGCACAACTCCTGAGCTTCTTCCCCCCACCCTGAGCCTCAACCCGCGCCTCTCTCTCTCTCTCTCTCTCTCTCTCTCTCTTTCTCTCTCCCCATTCTACAGAGAGAAATTCTTAGTTGGAGAGAGGAACACAGAAAGAGGCCCTGAAAAATAGCCGAGAGAGAGAGAGAGAGAGAGGCGAGCTTTTGTAAATTTTTTGACCCAACTCGCCGGAGCCTGACATCGCCGGCACTATATCCCGGCCGGAACTGACGCCTCCGGCGACGGGGATTTCCCACATTCTGCCGGTTCATGAATTTGGCTCAAGGTGGGCCTTCTCTTCTTTTTTAAACATGTTGATTCAAGTATTATCATTGTTTCTGCCCCATACAGCTGCATGAATGCATGTATGTATGTATGTATGTACATGTAGGGGTATATTTATATTATTATATTTATATTATATGTCAATACTTGCGTATATATATTCGGCGTAATTACGTTTTGTATTCTCATTCATTGATTGACGTCTACAAAATACATAAATAAGTGGAAGATATCTAATATGGGATTTTTGTGCAAAATTTTATTTCCCTGAAACAGAGGAGTTTTATTGTGGTAATGATTCATTCTGTGTTCTCTGTTCTGTAGTACTTGCGTAAAAATTTGAGTTATTTTCGTGTCCTTTAAGGTACAAAAGATTTTTTATTTATTTTTATTTTTAAGTTTTCTTCTTGGTAAAAAAAATCTGGTGGGGTTCTGTTTGTTTGCCTAAAGAAGATGGGAAACGGGGATTGAGTGTCTTTTTTTCTTTTCGGATTTTTTTTGAGATTATAGTCAATCTTATTAGATTCCTTAGAATCAACTTTATTACATACAAAGGGTCCAGAGATTTAGTTGCTTTCAAAAAACGTTTTTCTTAATACATATAAATTCAGATTTAGGAAAAGATTATGATGCTTTGCATTATGTATCGAACTTCATTTTCTTTTTCAATACATAGTTTTCTCTGTCTCTTCGGTTAGAAGGGTGGTTCTCATTTTCTAGGGTGAATTTTTGTTAGTGGTATTAAATAAGTTGTGTTTGTCTCTGTTTTGGTAACAATTTCATGTTAATTTATTCATCATGCGAGCACGTTTAAGTATCTATTTGGTTTCTCATTTGATGCAGATCAGATTATTTGATTTTAGTACTTAGTCATGTGACATTCTTTCTCCTTTTTGATTCCCTTGAATGTTTCAAACACCATGCTCGCCACTTAGAAAACAAAAATATGTACTATCTACCACTAGAAATTAAATAGACAGATTTGGAGCACTTAGAATATAGGTATAGACGTTTGTTCAAGTATAATAATAATGAATGTTATCAATCACATGCAACCCATTCTCTGTTTTGTACTAATTCTGCCATTATTTTATTCAAAACAGCTCAAACTTTAGAGATTTTATCTCTTTTGTTTTTTCTTTTTTATCTTTCCAATTTGCTTCATGAGAATCTCACTACAACGTAGCTCTATTTATTCTGTTCCTAATATTCTTCAGCCACTGTTTCAATCTACTCTTCTATAAACATGGCTTCTTTTCTTGTTTGGTAAATGAGAATCATCAAGGAAGAAAAAAAAAAAAAAACCTTGTTTTGAAGCTCTTTCTTCATTGTTTTAGTGAGCCATCATAATCCCAACCAGTTTTCCCGCGTCAATAATGGGGAACATTAGAAAACCATTCAAAGGGATTATCAAAGACTTCAAAGGAAGAGTCGCTTGTTACAAAGAAGACTGGACTTGTGCACTGTGTTCTGGTGTTGGGTAAAATTCTCAGTCTGCTTCATAAACAAGTTCATTTTAGACAATGTTTTTAAATTTTAATTTTGGGTTTTCTTTGGTTTTCAGGATATTAGCTCCGACTGCCTATATTTTCTTTGCCTCGGCACTTCCAGTCATTGCATTTGGAGAGCAACTGAACAGAGATACAGGTACATAATCATTTCTTAATTCTTCTCAAATACAAGAAAAATTCATGGTGTTCTGTGAGAAAAGATTAAAGTTTGTGGATGCAACTGTAGATGGAAGCTTGAGCACAGTGGAGACTTTAGCATCGACCGCGATTTGCGGAATAATACACTCCATATTTGGAGGGCAGCCATTACTGATATTGGGAGTTGCAGAGCCAACTGTGATAATGTACACATACTTGTACAGTTTCAGTAAAGGGAGGGCCGAGTTGGGAAGCAAGCTCTTTTTGGCTTGGGCTTCTTGGTAAGGCAAAATGAAATATATCACGCCATATCAATCTCAATTTTAGGCTTTAGTTTTGAAATCTGAGTCTGTATACTAATTTGTGAATCTTTAAGGGTTTGTGTATGGACGGCTCTGCTGCTTTTTCTTCTTGCTATTTTCAATGCTTGCGCCATCATCACCAGATTTACCAGGATCGCTGGTGAACTCTTTGGCATGTTGATTGCTGTTCTTTTTATCCAAGAAGCAGTTAAGGTGCGTAGATAAATTTTCTTTCAAGTATATGTTTACACATACAGATGTTTATGTAAGAGACATTAACATTTTATACTATAAATGTTTGAATGCGTAGGGAATGATCAGTGAATTCAGTGTTCCCAAAGCTGAAGATCCCAAATTGGAACATCACCAATTCCAGTGGCTTTACGTGAATGGCTTGCTTTCGATCATTTTTTCCTTCGGTCTGCTTATCACTGCCCTTAAGAGCAGAAGAGCAAGATCATGGAGATATGGCACAGGTTTGAATATAGTCTTTTTCATTAATTTGGCAAGAGTTTGAGGTTTGAACCCTCAGTAGTTTTGAGCTTGAAAGGAAAACTTTTGCTGATTCTCTCTTATTTATGAGCTATTATTATCTGCATGACATTCAGGGTCGCTGCGAGGTTTCATTGCAGACTATGGAGTGCCCCTTATGGTCGTCTTGTGGACAGCATTGTCTTACAGTGTACCTAGTAAAATTCCAGAAGGAGTTCCAAGAAGACTCTTTTGTCCCCTTCCATGGGAATCTGCATCATTGTACCATTGGACGGTAATCAAGGTATTGAGTTTCTTATTTTCTGAATGCTGAAAATCTCAGTTTTCACTCTGTACGAGTGGGAACTGGGAAAGCTTCACAGGAAAATTTTCCATTGCTTGAATAACAAGGCACAAGCCAAGTTTTCTCAATTTGGTGGTATCAAAAGTAAAATTATTTTTGTACATCTAAGAGTTGTACATACTTAGCTATCATCTTTGGACAAATTGCAGGATATGGGGAAGGTCCCGGTGCCATATATTTTTGCTGCTTTCATACCAGCCGTGATGATAGCGGGCCTATACTTTTTCGACCACAGTGTAGCTTCGCAGATGGCTCAACAGAAGGAATTTAATCTCCAAAAGCCATCTGCTTTCCACTATGATCTCTTATTGCTGGGCATAATGGTAATCACGAATCATGAAAATCATTAGTTATTTTTTTTCCCCCCTTTTAGTTTTGCTGAATATCAAAATCTATCTTTTGGGCCGAGTCTGATTTATTTCATTGTTTCAGACATTGATATGTGGTTTACTTGGTCTTCCTCCTTCAAATGGGGTCCTCCCACAATCTCCCATGCACACCAAGAGTCTGGCTGTTCTAAGAAGGCGGGTAAGCTAAGCTGTAGCACCACGTATAAAAATCAACTCTTGATCAATAGTTATAGTACTGCGAGGTTTTCAATTTCTTATACGATAGGAACCTTGATTTGGCAGTTGATCCGAAAAAGAATGGTACAGAGTGCCAAGGAATGCATTAAACAACACGCAAGCAATACTGAAATATATGGAAAAATGCAAGCTGTTTTCATTGAAATGGACACATCCCCAACTGTAGGCTTCTCTCTCCCTCTACTTCCCCTTGGGATGGGATGCTAGTCTTCTTTGCTAATCTTAGTTGTATTTTTTTTTCCCTTAGGCTAAGGAGTTGGAGGACCTAAAGGAGGCTGTAATGCAAACTGATGATGGGGGAGATGCAAAGGGAAAATTTGACCCTGAGAAACACATTGACGCCTATTTGCCGGTCCGGGTCAATGAGCAAAGGATGAGCAACCTTATGCAGTCCCTTCTTGTTGGTTTATCAATGTGCACCATCTCAGTGATCAAAATGATACCTACCTCAGTTCTTTGGGGATATTTTGCTTATATGGCTATTGATAGTCTCCCAGGGAACCAGTTCTGGGACAGGATTTTGCTGCTGTTCATCACCCCACGACGGCGTTACAAGTAAGTTTTTCTTATAAGAAGAGAATCTCTGTACTACTTTTAACAATGAATGCAACGAGACTGCTCTGGGTTCAAGAAATCATTGATATCTCTATCTGTAGCAATATATGCTAGTTTATCATAGAAAGGGAACTTAATCTTGGGATGGTGTTCTTGACAATACTATTCATGTATATGAAATTATTATTACCTTTCCAAATTCTTAACATTTTTTGTCAATATATCGTCTCATTGTGACTTTGTCTTGGATAAACAGAGTGTTGGAAGGGTCTCATGCTTCTTTTGTGGAATCAGTACCATTCAAGTGCATTGCCTTATTCACAATCTTCCAATTAGTCTACTTTTTGGTCTGTTTCGGGGTGACATGGATTCCAATAGCAGGAATATTGTTTCCATTGCCATTCTTCCTTCTCATAGTCATAAGAGAACACTTGCTCCCCAAGCTGTTCCAACCTAGCCATCTTCAGGAACTAGATGCTTCTGAGTACGAGGAAATTGCCGGCGCTCCACACCGTATCCGAAGTATCTCTGTTACGGTATGCTTTTGGTTCTTAGTTATTGAATTTACGTACCATTCTTTCGTCATTTTTAGTTTTGATTACAATGAAATATTATTGTAGGAAAGAGAAGCACCTGATTCTGGTAGCGAGGACAGTTCAGAAGATTTCTACGACGCAGAAATACTAGATGAAATCACAACCAATAGAGGCGAGTTCAAACTAAGAGCCTTAAGCTTTAATGATGAAAGGTTCATGCAGGTAACTTACATTGCAACCCCATTTATGTTTTAAAAAAATTAAACAAAGTTGTTGAGAAATGTTAAAAGTTATACTAAAAAAAACTTGTTCAGGTTTATCCAGAATCATGAGAAGATGCGGATTAGGATATAAGATTGAGCTTGTTACATGAAGGATGGTGATTGTAATCCTTTAAAAAAAAGAGCAGGGAGATCAATGAATATCGCCGTTTCCTTCGACTAGGAACAAGAAAATGGGATAAAGAAGGTACATTCCGAAAAAGCGGAAGACGTAGCAGAGGACTGCATTTTGCAGTGTGGTTCATTTTCTAGTTTGGTAAAGCCCTTTAGAAGAATGGCAGCAGCCGCATGGCTTCATATTCTTGTCATTCTTTTATTAGGAATAGCAAATTAAAGCCTAAAAGGTCAGGTTTGAGGTGAGGAAATGGGATATGTAATGTAAAACAACAGTAGAGAAGGTTAAGGGGATTGGAGGAAAATTTACTACTGGATTTTCAACGTGAAATTGAAGAAGGGTTACAGATTTTTATTTTTTTTTTTCAAATTTCTTTTTTCCTTTTGTGACAAGATAAGGTGTTACGAGTTTTGTTTTTATTGGCTTTTAAAGTTTACACCAGCTTGTAGTGATAGCTAAACTAGCAAATCGAATCGGGTATTGGCGTTTATGTACCATGCTCAGTTTGTTAGCTTCGGCTTTGAATTTATGCTGCATTGAAATGATAAAATATGAATCATACTGAAGTTAAAACAACATATAAATATATAATTCGTAACCAGATAATCCTGTCTAAATAGCTTTGGATATTGAAAAATAAATCACGATTAATGACTTAACATTGGACAAAGAACGTATAGAACACAAATCATCCTTCACATCAACTTAAGGCTTTCGGAAGTGTGGGAAACAGGGGATATCAGCGTCTGAATACTGTGCGTACTTGAAACGTTTTGTATCGTCTCAGTGAGAAACTACATGCCGCTTAGATAAAACCCCAACGTCATGTGAAAGTCAGATTTTGTGTCGTTTTCTGAACTGAACGACATGTCGTTTTTATGGGACATTCGGCTTTAGAACTATATAAACGACACGTTGCATGAGTATCAAAATTCGATGTTGTCCATAAGGTGACGTCGTATCAGTTCATGTAGACAAGTCTGCCGTTGTTTATGCTTAAAATGGAGGTAATGATTGTATTTGGTTAGAGAATGGTCCAACTCCAATCATGTCTGTTATTATGTTGGATTTTTCAAATTAATAACAGCTTCACTTTCACTTTTAAAAAAGAAAAAGTTCGATGTTATAAACAACAGCTGTTAGAGGTAATTTAGTCTGATTTTGTTTTTCGTCTTCAGGTTTCAAAGATGTGGCCATTTAAATTCATCAGAATTCAAGTCCTAATTTCAGTATTTCTACTAGAAATAAAAAAAATATAGATATTGACTATATTAAATTGTAATCATCGGAAACACCACAGATAAAAATAAAATAAAAAAAATACTTAAACTAGACAATTTGATCCTTTAAAACAGCTATCCCAAAACTCAAAAACATACCAAATAACTCTATTTTTATAGAGTTATCACACCCCCAAACTTGAATTGTTACTCGTCCCCGAGTGACAAAGATGACATAGACACAAAAGTGCTCTGGTTTACTGACAGTAAGAAAATCATTCCTTAGTTCTTTGTTCCACTTTTCAATCTTCATCCTTTGATCAGAATCACCCTTCCTCAAATACTAGTTTAATTCATTACAAACTTACTTTCACATGTGATTTTCCTTTGAGTGTGTGTGTGGAAACTATGGTTAGAATTCTCTGGATTACTCAAGTCATCTTAAAATATGATCATTAGGCCTAACTTTCTGGTTTCAAAAGCTGATATTGTAAATCCTTTTCCACTAATGCAAGTCAACAAAACACTTAAGACTTATAAGGCTTTAACAAACTTGCACTATTGAGCTTAATTTGGGGGATGATTTTATTATTACTCTTCTTCTTTCTTTTTTTTTTTACACTCAAATGTCACAATGCCTTTTTACGCGAATGCCAATATTGGTGATGAAGGCACCCGGTTACTTAGCAAAGTTACTTTCAGAGTTGCCGAGGCATACTCATATTCCAAACTACTGTTTGACGCAAAGGTATACATGGAGCTCATGTTACCCCTGGTTACTAAGTAATTCAAAATAGTGGAGTATTCATTTTTCATAACATTTTTTTTTTACTCTCCCAAACTTAAGCTCATTTTTACTTTCAATGTATCATGCCTACACTAAGTCCTCCATGTTTAGTCTCCTACATTTTTCTTCGAAAGATTCACAAAATTCATTTCTAGACCTTAAGCCCTCACATTTATTCAAGATTTCTTAAGTTTTCCTAAAGGCCTCTAATCCATAGCTCTAGTGCATAGAAAAATTGGAAATTTCACATATAACAGCAAGCTAAACAAATATCCCCAATATTCAATTTACGGTAATTTATCTCATAAGCTGAAAATTTTAAAGCAGTGAGAGTTTCATACTATCATAATATTGTAGCACACCAGAGCAACAGAACACAAACAGATATTAACAGACAACCGCACAAAACACATAAAAGAAATAAAATCAGATAAAACACCCCCAAACCTAAAAACAAACAGTGTCCCCACTGCAACACAAAATAAAAGAACAAATAAGGAAATAAAAAGAGAGGGTAAAGAGGTGAAAACTCCCTATCACAATTACGCTGCAGCTCCATTAGATCCATCTTCATCAGATTCTGTCATGTGCTCATCGTCTAAATCCTGGAGTATTTCTTCTGGAAATGCAGGGAAAATTGGAATGGGTTTGGTGAAATTCTCCTGCAGGGACTTCTTTAAGGCATTGTCCCGTTCCTTTGCATATGCCCAGAATTGCCGCTGCTGCTGGTGAATTTGCTGCAGCATTATCATCAGCTGGTACTGTTGAACCTCCTGTTGACTTATGCGCTACTCTAGGGATTTTAGCTGCTGCAGGGTCTCACTGGTGGTGCTGTTGTTGGATGCTGTCGCAGGTCTGCTTGATGAGGGTCGATGGGAAGGCTCGGCTGGTCCTTCTTGGGCAATTCGGGCCATAGCAATGGCATCTATTTTGCCCGTGTTGTGTAGCTTTTCTTCATTTACCAGGTAAGGAGCACGTGCATTTTGACACATCTTGGTAATTAGAGATGGGAAAAATAGAGCCCCTGATTTCCTCGCAGCACATGCACAAATTTCCTTATGAATCATTCGACCCACGTTGATAGATTTACCAGTCAACATGGAGTACAACAGCAACACACGCTCCTTAGAAACTGTTTTGCCATGTGTGGTGGGTAGCAAACGAGATTTTAGAAAATGGTACAAACTTTTGCAGGTGGGTTCAGTGAGCTCCGAAGGCATGTGTAAGCACCCTGGGATGAGACATTCCATTCAGCTCCTGCTATAGCAACCGTCTCCAGCACTGTGGCTAGTTCAGGTTCTGTGATATCTTCGACGAATTCAGAGTGCTCATCTACCGGATCCCCCAAATCAAAGATGGTATTTATGGCTTCTGCGCTCAAGGGCACCTGAACTCCTCTAACATACACGGTGTCATCGTCTGGATTAGTCAGATTGGTGTAGAATTAGCGAACCAGAGGCACAATTGGGTCCTCCGGATGAGCGCAGAATAGCTGCCAGTTGTGTTGGGTGATGACATCTGCAATGAATGGTGGCTGCCCTAGTGGCTTACTATTGTCCCCCACGAACCCTTTTTCGACACTTAGAGGCCGATTTTGAATGTTCTCTTCATATCTTGTTTCAGCTGCTTCAGATTTGAACTTGACTGCTTTGGAGGCTTTACGAGCTACTCGCTTGATTCCCATTTCTCGTATACAGTAGAATTTTCTCCCCCAAACTTGAGCGAAAATGAAACCCCTCACCGGAACTTCTAGCAGCCGTCAATGGAAAGGAGATTGGTGAGGTAGAAACTTAAGTGAAGTTGCTGTTGAAGGAGATTGTGTGGGGCTAGGGTTTAAAAAGAAAAAGAGATAATTACCCCACTTTTTTTTTTTCTAAACATATATCGTGGGCTGATAGTGGCTTCATGGAAGACTCCATTCCCACACGTGTCAGAACTGCTGCCCAAAAACTGCAACCCATATATATATATATATATATATATATATATATATATATTAATTATTTATTTATTATTATTTTTTTTAATAGTCTGGAACTGGTTCTGTTGCTGTAGCAAATATATAACACTAATTCTGTTACTGTAGCAATCTGTCATTTCCTGGGAATCTTCCGTTCTGTATTGGAATACCAATAACCCTTCCTGAACTCCTGCTTTCTCTCTTGTCTCCACTGTTAGGCATATTTCCCTGCATCAGAATTAGCCATAATTTAAAAGTTAAATTAAACACCTCATTATTCTTCCTGAACCCCCTTTTTCTTTTTTTCTTTTTTATATAAAAGAGGAACATAATGGAATTAAAAGAAGAAAAGAATTAAAAGAAATGGAGAGAAGGAATATGTAGTGGGTTGTCATCAGCCCGACTGCTAGCTCAATCATGGCTCTTGCAAAGTGATCGAGGTCTTCCCTCTGTCAAATTCAGCTCCCCAATAATGCTTCAACCTCAGGCCATTGACCTTGAATTGGCGACCTGAGTTTTTCTCCAGCAAATCAACAGTACCATATGGGTAAACCTTAGCAACTTTGAATGGACCTGACCATCTGGACTTTAGTTTACCAGGAAACAGCTTCAATCTGGAGTTAAACAACAACACTTGCTGTCCAGGTTCAAAGCTCCTTTGTTGGATTTTTCTGTCATGCTAATTTTTTGTCTTATCTTTGTATAACTTGGCGCTCTCATAAGTACACATCCGAAATTCTTCCAGCTTATTTAGTTGCAGCAGCCGTGTTTCCCCAGTAGCTTGAAGGTCTATGTTGAGCTTTTTCATCGCCCAATATGCTCGATGCTCCAGCTCCACCAGCAAGTGACATGCTTTCCCAAAGACTAGCCTATATGGAGACATCCCCAATGGTGTTTTGAAGGTTGTTCTGTAGGCCCAAAGAGCATCATCAAGCCTTGTCGACCAATCTTTCCTAGTTGGATTTATAACCTTCTCCAAAATTCTTTTGATCTCTCTATTAGAAATTTCTGCTTGGCCACTTGTCTGCGGATGGTATGATGTAGCTATCTTGTGCCTTACCCCATATTTGGCCAAAAGATTCTCAAACTGCTTGCTACAAAAGTGTGTTCCTTCATCACTAATGATGGCTCTTGGAGTGCCATAACATGTGAAAATATTCTTATGCAAGAACTTCACCACTCCCTTGGAATCATTTGTGGGAAATGCTGAAGCTTCCACCTATTTAGACATATAGTCTACAGCTACCAAGATGTAAAGATTCCCAAAAGATGGAGGAAATGGTCCCATGAAATCTATGCCCCACACATTAAATAACTCAACTTCCAGAATATTGTTTAAGGGTCTTTCATGTCTTTGTGAGATGTTTTCAGTTCTTTGGCACCTATCACAAGTCTTGACAAATTCATGAGCATCTTTGAAGATGGTTGGCCAATAATAACCTGTTTGCAAGACCTTAGCAGCTGTTCTAAAACCTCCAAAATGTCCCCCATATGGAGATGAATGGCAATGATGTAGGATGCTATGAATTTCTTCACTAGGAACACACCTACGCAAAATTTGATCTGCACATTGCTTGTAAAGGTAAGGTTCATCCCAACAGTATGCTTTTATATCATGGAAAAAAATTTTTCACTACTGGCTGTTCATCTCAGGTGGAAGTAATCCACTCACTAAATAATTAGCAAGGTCTGTATACCATGGAGTAGTCACCTGCTGTATAACTAAAAGTTGTTCATCTGGGAATGTTTCTCGAATGGGCTCTTTAATCTCCTTTGCAACTCCTGCTTCCATTCTTGATAAGTGATCTGCAACTTGATTCTCAAAAACCTTCCTATCTTTTATCTCTAAATCAAACTCTTGCAGTAACAGTATCCATCTGATCAATCTCGGTTTAGCATCCTTCTTTGCAATAAAATACTTGATTGCTGAGTGATTTGTATAAACAGTTACCTTAGTTCCTACAAGATAGGATCTGAATTTATCAAAGGTGAAAATAATAGCTAGGAGCTCCTTCTCGGTAGTGGTGTAGTTCAGTTGTGCATTAGATAAAGTCCTGCTACTATAGTAAAAAGAATGGAATACCTTCTCTTTTCTCTGTCCCAATACAGCTCCAACTGCATGATCACTTACATCACACATCAGCTCAAACGGTAAAGACCAATTCGGAGCTACAATAATTGGGGCAGAAACGAGTCTTCACTTCAACTCCAAGAATGCTTGCATACACTCTTCATTGAATTCAAAAGATCTGTTTTTCTCCAGCAAAGTACACAGTGGCTTGGAAATTTTTGAAAAATCCTTTATGAATCTTCTGTAAAAACCTGCGTGTCCTAAGAAACTTCTAATGCCCTTGACTGACGTTGGTGGTGGCAACTTCTCAATAACTTCAATTTTCGCCTTGTCCACTTCAATGCCATGCTTGGAAACTCTATGACCCAATACAATGCCTTCTTGCACCATAAAGTGGCATTTTTCCCAATTTAGGACCAGGTTAATTTCTTCGCATCGCTCCAACACCTTTTCTAAATTCAGCAAGCAATCGTCATAGGATTCCCCAAATACAGAAAAGTCATTCATAAAAACTTCAAGGGTTTTCTCCACCATATCGCTAAAAGTAGACATCATGCATCGCTGGAATGTTGCTGGAGCATTGCAGAGACCGAATGGCATTCTTCTGAAGCCAAAAGTTCCATAAGGGCAGGTGAAAGTTGTCTTCTCTTGATCCTCTGGTGCTATTACAATCTGGTTGTAACCTGAATATCTATCCAAGAAATAGTAATATTCCTTGCCAGCAAGTCTGTCAAGCATTTGGTCAATGAACGGTAGTGGGAAATGATATTTTCTTGTAGCCTTCTTGAGCTTCCTATAGTCCATGCACACCCTCTAGCTAGTTACTCTTCTTGTGGGAATTAATTCATTATTGTCATTAGCAACGATTGTTACGCCTTTCTTTTTAGGCACACACTGAACTGGGCTGACCCAAGAGCTGTCTGAAATTGGATAAATTATCCGTGCATCCAGCCACTTGATCACCTCTTTCTTCACAACTTCCTTCATAATTGGGTTCAGTCTTCGCTGCTGCTCCACAGAATTGCTGAAACAATCTTCCAACAGAATCTTATGCATACAGATTGTAGGGCTGATTCCCTTGATATCAGCAATTGTCCATCCTATGGCCTTCTTAAACTTTCGAAGTGCTGCAACTAATTGCTGCTCTTGCCCCAAACTCAAAGCTGAAGAAATAATTACTGGTAACGTGTTTGAGTCACCCACATATGCATATTTCAAGTGAGAGGGCAGTGGTTTCAACTCCACAACTGGGGGTTCTTCAACTAATGGGTTAGAAGGTTTGAAATCCCTCTCCAATAATTCAAGAGATTCAAATT
>JXTB01000154.1:300491-319373 GCA_002914805.1 Parasponia andersonii | reverse complement strand
TACTCTGCAAGATGGAGCTGTACTCTTTGGTCAGTGCCACTGTTTCAAACTCTCCCAATCTTCTTTTCTTGGAGAGGATGTCCTTTATGAATTTGACATACTTTGGCATCTGTTCTAAAGCTTCCACGAGTGGTATATTGATATGCAGTTACTTTAAAACCTGCAAAAATTTGTTGAATTGCTTGTCTTGCTGCTGCGTGTGGAATCGTTGAGGAAAAGGTGGCGGTGGTCTATTATTCTGCTTTTCTTGGTAGTCTTGCTGTAGTAGACTTCTCTTTTTCAGCAGTTTGTTTTGTTATATTCTCCACTCTATCTTCCTTATCCTTTTCTCCTTGGATTGAAGAGGGCTCTCCTGATTGTTTAAACCTTAGCTCAGGCCCTTTCAACTCTTTCCCACTCCTTAATGAGATCACTTTGCAATGCTCTTTACTCTCACATCTTGGATTTTTTGTATCACTTGGCAAAGAACCTTGGGGCCTACTATTCAAGGCATTAGCTAACTGCCCCATTTGATTCTCTAAGTTTCTGAGTGAGGCTGCTTGGTTTTGAATCATTGCGGACTGATTCTGAATTATACTGTCATTTTTCGCCATATATTCCTTCAATAAAGCTTCCATAGAGTTGGATCGCTCTGGGTATTGCTGTTTTTGATACTGTTGTTGCTGTGGTAAATGATGTTGGAAACCAGATGGATAGGCTGGTCTATTTGGAGTTGTATCTGAAGTAGCTCCTTGGTTGCTCCATGAAAAATTAGGATGATACCTCTATCCTTGGTTGTACGTGTTTGAAAATGGATTGTTGTTCTTGTTATAGTTCCCCACGAAACATACTGAAGCATGGTTAGATGGGCAGCTATCAAATGAATCCCCCTTACCACAATAAACACAAAAAATTGCAGCCGATTGATCTGCAGTTGCTCTAGCAGCCATATTCATAGATTTCAGGATATTGGACAGCGATGAAACTTGAGCTGTCAAGGCTGTAACTGCATCAATATTATGAATTCTAGCAACACACCTTCCTACAGTAACTCTTTCAGTCGGCCATTGATAGTTATTGTTGGCCATTCGCTCCAAAATCTCATAAGCATCATTATAGGACTTTGCAAGAAGAGCACTATTAGCCGAAGCATCCACCATTAACCGAGTATGAGCATTGAGGCCATTATAAAATGTCTCCATTTGGATCCAATGAGGGATTCCATGGTGTGGGCATTTTCTTAGCAATTCCTTAAAGCGCTCCCATGATTCATATAAAGATTCCCCATCCAACTGCTGAAAAGAAGTAATATCATTTTGGAGCTTAGCATTTTTAGTTGGTAGGAAATATTTTATCAAAACTTTCTCCACCAAGTTATTCCGTGTAGCCACCGAATCTGGGGGTATTGAGTTCAACCATGCTCTTGCTCTATCTCTAAAGAGTATGTGAATAGTTTCAGCCTTAAAGCATCATCTGTGACTCCTTACAGTTTGAATGAATCACACACTTCTATGAATAACCGGAGGTGAAGATGTGGATCCTCTGTTGGTACCTCACTGAATTGCCCCACAGTTTGGAGCATTTGAAACATCACGCTTCAATTCAAACTGAGGTGCTTGAATTTCGGGTCTAACAATGCCAGGTTTAAGCCCATTGAGAATAGGAATAGCATACTCTCTGATTACTCTGTCCCTGTCATCTGCCATTGCTGCAGTATCATTAGCATCAGCAACTTCAGCCATTCCTCTTAAACCAGCTAAACCTTGTTGTTGTTCCCTTCTCCTTGCTCGAAATGTTCTTTCAATCTAAGGATCTAAGGGCACCATATCTTGTTCTTGCTGATTATTCATATAAAGAGTATAAGTTCCTGCAAGTATAACCACAGGCAAGAAAAACGAATTAGTTTTCTACAAATAATTTTAGTTCTCTCAATCCCCGGCAGCAGCGCCAAAAACTTGTTGAAGTTATTTTATAATTGCTATGCAAGTGCACGTACCGAACAAGTAATATAGTAATGAGTTGAGTATCGTCTCCACAGAGATTGATTAACAAAATTAGTTGGATAAAACCAATATCAAATAAGCTGAATTAAGAAATTATAAGAATTAATAGATGTAAAATAAAAAATGTAAATTCCAAACATAAAACAATATGACCTAAACAAGAGATTGTAAATGAATAGATATATTAAGGTGGGATGATTAAATCCTCCTCGGTTGCAAATCTGGGTACAATTGCTGCAGCAATGCTTATGGCAAAATTCACTCCAGTAACATAAAATTCCATCAATACATAATAATCTTCTGAGTTTATTATGTTTTAAGTTCTTCAAACCAGATTTAACATATTCCTATGTTGATCCAGTTCTCAATACTTCCTTTATAGCATCGATTTTCAATGGGTTATACATAGTAACGATATATTCCTATATCATTACTAATTCAGGAATCCACTAAAACGACACTTGAAACATGTATCAGATAAGTTTGATCCAACTAAAATTAACCTTTCCAGAATTAATCCTAGTTTATTTATCCTAAATATTGGTGGCCAAACAATAATAGGAATTAATGATGAAGCTCACTTGAGTGAATAAGAAGAAATTACCATAAACACTTAAAACAACATTTAATCATTCATTACAACCTTAGATTCATCAATATCCCAACTAAGAAAAACTTAGCTCATGTTCTGGGGCTCAAAATTCAGCAACCCAAAGTAATTCATAGATTACAAAAAGTTCAAGATAAGAAGAAGAAATCAAATACAAAGAAGATTTAAGAAGGTAAGGAAAAATCTAGTTGGATAATAGTAAATCGAGCTCCCTATTGCTAGTACTCCTTCTCCTTCGTCCTCTCTTCTCTGTACTGTCTTCCTCTCTTTCTTTTTTTTTCCGTCTTTTTTTTTCTCTGGTCATCCTCTCCCTTCTCTTCCTACAGTACATTTTCCTTTTATGTCAGAGTAGGTAAGGTACCCTAACACACGTGTCAGCCAAATATGGAGTAAGGACCACTTTTGCTTCATTTTCCCTTAGCTGGTATTTAATATTAGCTGTCAACACCAGCTGTGTGTAAAAGATGCCAGCTAGAAAAAGAATTTTGTTGTTCAGTATTGCTCCGGTGCGTTACTGCAGCAAAGTTACTTCCAGCTTTTACTTAAGTTCAGCATTCCTTCAAAGATGTGGCCATTTAAATTCATCAGAATTCAAGTCCTAATTTCAACATTTCTACTAGAAATAAAAAAAAAAATAGATATTGACTATATTAAATTGTAATCATCGGAAACATTACAGACAAAAATAAAATAAAGAAAAACACTTAAATTAGACAATTTAATCCTTTAAAACAGCTATCCCAAGACTCAAAAACATACTAAATAACTCTATTTTTATAGAGTTATCATAACATCACCAACAAGAACAAGATGGTCACCATCTCTAACAAGCTCAATCTCTTCGACTTCAGCTCCTTCCTTTGTCAACACTTTGGTGGGACGGAAACCAAATTTTCTGGCACCAATTTCGACTAGTTCCGAAAGAGAGACTGGCAAAAACACAAGCTTTCCACCAACTTCACCTTTCTCTGGGCAGCTTAGTGTGACTCTTGCCGGGTATTGATTCAAGTTCGGGCTGCTGCTGGTGAAGCTGCTTCGACCTTGTATAAGCTCTCTCTCTTCTGCATTATGAATTCAATAAATTGTATCATCAGTAAAAATGTCCAAAGCTAATGAGGCAGTGTTCAAAGTTATACAATGGCCCGGTTGATGATGCAAATGCATAGTTATAGTTCTATGTAATTTTTGTAACAAGTTGTTGCATGCTCACCAATGTTTGCAGCAGACATCATCCCAAAGAGCGAATTGCGAAAGTTGCAGGCCCTTCTTCTTCTGGTGGCACTGTTATCAGCATTGCTTTCCTGGGAATAAGCCTGTATTGAGGGATCACTCTTTAACTTTGTGAGGTCAATCGGCCGCCTTTGATCCTTTGGAGCAGGAACAAACGATGATGATGATGTCCTGATATCTACCTTATTCTGAAACAAGTCTTTTATTTCTTCATGACCCTGATGATCCGCCAAGGCCCTTGGGGTCCATCCATTGCTATCCGGTTTATCAATGTTGGCTCCTTGCTCCAGCAGGAAGCTGACTATTTCTTCATTTCCTTCGCATACTGCGGCATGAAGCGCTGTGGTACCATCGTTCTTGGGCAGCGTCACATCGTAGCCGTAATGGACAATGTGCCTGAGCAGTTCTAAGTTGTTTTGCTCAACCAAAGCGCATGCGAAATGACCAACGTCCTTAGGAAGTATCTCTGCTCCATTCTCTAAGAGAAGCTTGATCAAAGATTCATGCCTTCCTTGTATTGCTTCCCCTAGAGGAACGTTTCCTGATAGATCTGTAGACAAGAATAATTGAAAGTACTTAAAGCCAGTTCCTTTGTTCAAAGTACCTACATCCAATGTGTGCTACTTATGAATTTCCTTTGGTTCGTTTACACGCTATGATTGTGATATAATGTTATATTGTTGATATCTAAGCCAAGAGGAGCTTGGAGAAGGACCTCATTATGTCAGCTTTATATGCTTTAGTACCATACCTTTGGCATTAGGATTTGCCCCATACTCCAAAAGTAGAACCAAACAATGCTCATTTCCATTAGCTGCCGCAATATGCTGTTCAATAAAAAGATAGGGAAAGTAGTGAGCTAACTCTCTCGAGTCCAAAAGTTTAATCTTCAGGAAAAGTTTTTTTTTTTTTGAGTACGGATCTGAATGTGCGTGTAAAAAGATAGGATACGTATACCCACCATCGCTGTCCTTCCATTCACATCTGGTTCATTAGGATCAGAACCCCGGCTTAGCAACCGATGCAACAGTAAATCGTCACTTCTTGTTGCAGCAAAGCACAAACTAATAGGCAAATCCATTCTTCCCCGAGCGAGCATGTTCTCTGTATCAGTCAAAATCTCCTCCATCAAGGGATCCTTCAACTCTTTTAAGTGCTGCATCAACGAGAGAAAAACAGTGAGATAGACTAAAGTCACATTTGAAAATAAAAATTATTTAGCATTTGGTGTTAAAAGATTGTACTTAGTATTCACCTGAAGAAGATTGTTGATGATAATTGTTCCATCACCAACATTGGCCTGAACAATATTCAGAAATGCTGTGCGGTTCAGTCGCAGCAGCTGGCTCAATCGTTTGGTCCGTACTGTAAACGGCTGCGGCCTATAACATAGCACACCTATCTCACCAACAACATCCCCATTCTTTGCCTCACCAACAACCTGGAATCATCCATTTTGAATCATATTTGTAATGACTGCAAAAGACAATGAAAACGTTTAGTATGATTGTACTTGCCTGTTCTGCTCCGCTCCTTTGCATGATAAGTTCCTGTCAGGTAACTAAAACTATCAAAAGCTCTAATCATTCTCACTAGAAAAAACTAAAACAAAGAAGAGAGAAAATAGATAGTTTCTGAGGTGCTGAGGTAAAGGGTCTTTGCTAGCTTGTAGGGTGGTGTGAACTCGGGGATTTTGGATCTTACCACTGAACCAGTGACCAATATATACAAGTCAGTAGGTGCTTCGTTCTGCAAAATTACGTCTTCCTTGGGAGGAATGTACTCCGCCTTCATTTCCGAGACCTTCAAAAAACAAATACACGTTGCACAATGGAAATAACATATGCAAAGGATTTTGACTCCAAGGCAATTTTAAGTAACTAAAAAATATGAAGTACGAAAGTGTGTAAGTATAATTGGTTACCAGTTGGAAAAGTAAGTCGTTTGATACTCCACGGAACAAGTAGACATTATCAACAAGTGAATAGAAGAGAAAATGCGAGATACTAGATCGAATGGCTTTAGGAAGGGAATCAAGAGTCTCTTGCTGCTGCAATCCTTCCGAATCGGTTCTGTACTTCAAGCACAAATGAGCAAGCATCTGCTCTTGCAAGCGCTCTGGTAATTGATTCCTTTGAGCAAAACCTGAGGCAGCTTGAATGGTGTCTCTCTGTAATTCCACAAACAATCCAAGAAAATAAAAATCCCATAAGTTCTGAAGTTTAACTCCTAAGATAAAGATGCATACTGTTTACATGCCTAGATTTTCCACTCGTTGAAAGACTCGTCTTTTGAGGAGCATTCAGCTTCTCCCAAACAGAATAGTATAAACATTCATTCACTAATCCTCCTAAAAGTGCCCACTTATTAAGGGACAAAGGATTGAAATATTTTCCTAGGCACTACAAATTTTCAATAAGAATGCACCTAATATTCTGATAATTGTATAGGAACTTATATTATCCCTTGAAGTTTCTGGCTTTTTTGCTCATGTAGCTAGAATTAGAAGAGAAAGAATTTGCTCACAAATTGCCTTGTCCGAGCAGTTCCATGAACAACCAAGTTGGTCATATTTCCAATAAGATATGCTTGCAGGCCTAGGATGAAGAGCATGTAGAAGATGTCGAACACCATCTCCGCCGAGTTTACAGGATGGAGATCACCATAGCCAATGGTTGTCAGTGTAACTATGGACCAGTACATTGATGTGACATACCGAACCCACAAACTCTGTTCGCGGAAATTCTCCATGGATGTTCCAATCCATGTCCTTCCCGGATCACGATAATGTGCTGCAAGAAAATAGAAGAAGCAGCCAGCAAAATGGACCGTGAAGAGAGTAACCTACAAGGACATGACAAGCCTAATATAACACATGATTATTAAACTTGAAGAATTATAAGACTGGGCAAGATGTTTGTCCAAGTTACTCACACAAATAAGCTTCGAGTATCGAACCCAAAAGTAGCTATACTTCCTGTCCTTTTCCAATCTGAAAAACAAAACGAAAGATAGAAGGGAGAAATAAGCTACTATCTTCACAGTCAATCCTTCATAACCTCCAAAAACAAACTAATCTCACTTTGGCATTTTATGCTACTATGGACTACAATTCAATTACAAGTAGATACACTTTAATCAAATAGCTAGAGAAGCTAATACAGAAGAGAACCCTCTTGTGGTTTTTTACCTGGCAAACATGGCGCTGACTCGGCGGAGACGCCAAAGCCGGAGCATATTGAAGTATCCATAAGTCTTAAGAGGAGGAGGCAATATTTCCTTGGCCACTTCAGAGGGGATAGTGGAGACAATATCAAGGACCAACCATGTCTTGGCGTACCTCTTGGCAATAAGCTGAGGGCTATCAACGAGGAGATAAGTGGTCTTGTCCAAGTATGCAACAAAGAAGGTGACAATAATGTCAATGGCGAAAAATGCATTCACAACGTTGTCAATTACAGCGAGAGACCCTCTTGGTCTGTCCAAAAACCCGAATTCAAAAGGCGATACCCACGCCGTGTAGAATACTAGAAGCACTAAGAATGACTGCCAATTTCTGCAACCAAAAGAGAAACACTAAATTCCATTAAAAAAAAAAAAAAAGAATGACACAATGGAAATGTTCGATCCATCAAGAAGCCTACATAGGTTTCTATCAATCTAATTATGTGATATACATACATGTATACAACTTTAGGAATGGTGCAAAATACATGTACATATATGGGACTAGACTCTTTGATAATTGAATCAAACACATTTATCAGTCTCTGCATATTCCCACGTAAACTTACAATCAAATTAACCCATTCTGGGAATTTCAGAAACAAAAACAAATGTTTTGATACTATGCGATATATATATATTAACATGAAAGATTGAAAAGAAAGAAAGAAACAGCGGAACCTGTAATGAGAATTAAAGGGGGAAATAACGAAACGGCAAAGCTTGGCTCTGCGATTGGTACGAGCGGAGGCGCCGAGAGGAGGAAGAATGCCAGTAAGGCTATATTGACTACCTTCATCCCTGTCTCTGTCCCTTGGCAGTTGGTCTTCCATCTCACCTTTCGTCAAACCTTTTTTATTCTTCATTGCTTAATATTTAAATTAATCAATGCTCTGTTTTCCTCTGTTTCAATGTTTTCTCTCTCTACAATCGCAATTTGAGACCTCAAAAGAGAAGCATCTACCATTGTTGTTACAGAATAAAAAGATGGAAAATGAAAGCCAATGAAATGGGTCTTTGAGGTAGTCGTGGTGGTGGTGGTCTTCGTCTTCTTCTTCGTCCTGTCTCGGATTCTCATTCTCTGTTTTGCTCTGTTACGTTGTTTTTTGTTTTTTGTTTTTTTTTTTTCCTTTCTTTCTTTCTTTTTCTTTCTCTGTAGAGAGACCTTTATTTGCGCCACGTTACGTGGGGTTTTCTTTTGGCGTCCATCCCGTGTTTTCAGTTAATGCAGTGTTGTACTTGTACTCTGTCCCTCCAATATTGGGCTATCTCTCTCTCCCTCAAACATTTCGAACGCCCATATATACTAACACCACCACGTATTTATCTGCTTTAACAGATTAATATAATGTATCACGTTTAAAATAATAATAAAGGATAAATATTAGTCTCCTATTTTTTTTTCTTTATATAAATTAGTTTCCTATTATCTCATATTACATTTTGAGTTTTAATGAAAAAATTAGTTTCCTATTTTACCCCATATTACATTTTTTTTGTGATTCGGTAGTTAGTGATGATAATACTTTTTTTTTATCCCCTCAAAAAAAAAAAACATTCTTTTGTTTTAAAAGATGGATATATCATTATCGAATAATATACAAGTATGATTTTACAAAAGATCATAATAATACACAAACATAAAGAAGAAAAAATTGAAATATTACGATTCAACGAGGCACATTGTACACCCTTATTAAAATATATAAAGCAGATAGGCAAAATATATATAAAGTAAAGGAATAATCGCAAGCTATAATGAGTAAAGTACTAGGATACTCATTTTTATTTTTTCCTCCAAAAACTTGCACAAAATAATGTGATTTTTGTGTAAGAATACATCATTTAAAATTATATAATTACAATTATTTGTTGAAAATGTCTCCTTACATAAAGTTGTGCGTGGTTTTTTGTTTTTTAATAAATAAAAATTACTAGGACTCTTTTCCACTTACGTGGACTCTCCTGTATGTGATATATAAATTTGTTATATTTCTAGAGTGTGAGATATATTTACGAGGTTTACATGTTAAGCACTGGGTTGGAGAAGTTGTGCGTGGTTTTTTGTTTTTTAATAAATAAAAATTACTAGGACTCTTTTCCACTTACGTGGACTCTCCTGTATGTGATATATAAATTTGTTATATTTCTAGAGTGTGAGATATATTTACGAGGTTTACATGTTAAGCACAGGGTTGGAGAGTAGAAAGAGAATAGTTCAACTTTTTTTTTTTTGAGAAAAAGTAATAATTAGATAGAACAATCAGAAATTACAACGAAATTACAGCAGACATGATAGGAGGAGAGATTTTCTCCATCCAAGAAAGTTTATCGTCTAGCTTAAGTGCTAGTTTAGCCAATTTGTGAGTTGCATTGTTACACTTTATAAAGACATAACTAATTGAAATATATGTAAAAGTAGTTAATAAATTATTAATATCTTTAAGAAAACAATCTAACTCAGATCGATAGCTCTGGGTAGTTTTAAGGGCAGAAACTACCACTTGAGCATCTATTTCTACGGCTTTGAAAGAGGGAAATTCTTCAGTAGCCCAATTTATGCTAAAGCTGATAGTAGCAACTTTAGCAATCTTTAGTTTGTGAGGGCTATGATATTTTTTTGCAACAACAGCCAAGACGAAACCAATAGCATCCTGGATTATAGCATCAAAACTAACACATCTCTGAGATTCCGAGATAGCCGCATCTACGTTAAGCTTATACCTATGGGTTGAAAGTGGTTGCTACTTAATTGGTCTGGGAGCAGACTAAGTTAAGAAAACTGATGCTCTTTGTTATTAGGTAGTTTGAAACTTCCAAAAATAATTGAGGCACTATGTAAAAGTACCATAGGCAGTCTAGCATGTTGGGCATGAGTAATTTTGTTTCAATTACTCTAAATACTCTAACAAAAAGCTAAAAACAATTCCATCCTGTTCTTACCATAATAGCGATGAATTTTGAGTAAAATATCCTAAAATAGCCAAGTCTTCATTTAGAGGAAATCCAATCCAAAGTCAGAGAGTTTTCAGATGACTTTTGCAAATTTGCATGGAATCAGGACATGAGTTGTATTGTCATATTGAAAGCCATATAGAGGACAATGAGTATGAGCTTGATATTTTGGCAGACAAGAGCTACAAAAGCAAGAATAGAATCGAAGAAAGCTCACCACCCAAAAAATTTGACTTTTCTTGGGATATTAAGATTCCAAAAATTTGACCACCAATTTTGTGAGAATTGAGAGGAAGATAGATGACCAATTGTTGACAATTTAGATACTAGATAGAAATCACTTTTGACTTTATAGTATCCTGATTCTTCAAAATGCCAAATAACTCTATCTTGGCTAGGAAAAGGAGTGAACAAAATAGCCATTATAACAGCAACATCAGAAGGACTAAAAAAATAATTCAACTTAGCCATATCTCAAGTTCTAGACAGAAGAATGAAATCAGCCATGATTCCATAGTTTTCCTTAGATTAGGTCAATAAAAAAGGTTGAAAGAAGCCCATATTTGGGATCTAGGGATCCGAAGAGACTTTTACAAGAGTACCATCCCCAATACACCATCTAGGACCTTTCTCAAGTAAATCTTTGCCCCACACAATATTGCGCCAAATCAAGAAAGGATAACAACCAGTAGCAGCATTGGGGAAGTCACCATAAGGGTAATATTTAGCTATAAAAATTCTAGCTAAGAGGCTGTCGAGTTGTGTTAGGATTCGGCAAGCCTGTTTAGCGAGGAAGGCTTGATTAAAATTAGTAAATGATCGAAAACCAAGACCACCATCTCTTTTAGATAAACACATTTTCTTCCAAGTAATCTAGTGTGTTTTTTTTTTTTTCGTATTTCTCACAGAACCCCACCAATTATCCATTTAATTCAAATTAGCTAAAATATTTTTTTAGTATATTTAACATAAATTCATATATGTTTTATAATCTTAAAATACTAATATTTACCAAAAATAAATTGAAACTATATGAAATCTCAATATATGTACATAATAAAGTCTTAAAAATATACTAATATATTTAAATAGGTATTACACAGGTCAACAATGGGTTAACCTGAAATTGACCCATTTAGTAAAGGTTTTTAGACATTTATACCTATTTTTCAAAAAAATATTACTAAATTTATGACATTTCAAAAATAATAAAAATTCTGTACAATTTGACAATTTTCTAAATACTTTGGAAGCTAGAAAAGCGGTGATTTTTTTAGTAAATAAGTCATTTTTTTATAAGAAACTACAAAAAATTCCCAGAAACTAATTTAGCTTCCTATTAGCGAAATATCCTATATGTAAGTAAATTACAAGAAACCACAAAAATTTCTTAGAAACCAATTTGGTTTCCTGTAGGGGAATGTCCTGTACATAAGTAAATCACACAAAACCACGAACATTTCCTGAAAACAATTGTGATTTCTTTTTTGTAAAATGTCTTTTAGCTAAATAAATTACAGAAAACTACAAAAGTATTTTTTTTTTTTAGCAAGATACCTTTTAGCTAAGTAAATCATAAGAAATTACAAAAGTTTCCTAGAAACTATTGTGGTTCTTTTTTCAAATAGCAAGAAATAATGAAAATTTCTTGAAAACTATTGTGATATCTTTTTTACATAATGCCCTATAGCAAGAGTTTGATGAGGCATTGAACAAGGATATTGAAGAATATGATCAAGTTCACAAATTAAGTAATTATATTTTTGAAGTAAAAGTAACATAAATATATATTAGTTTCTGGATTCTGCACAATCGATTTCCAATAACCAAATTAGTTTCTAGTAATCAATAATCGAATTAACCAAATAGTTCAACTGTTTATAATAAAACTTAATTTAGTTTTCAGTTTCTATTAACTAAATAATTATGATATTATGGTAGAAATCAACATAGTTGTTGGTTTTTAGTAACTAATTTAGTTTCTAGTTTCCAAAATTGAATTAGTTTATAGTTTCTAATAATAAATTGGTAATTAATTTTAAAAGTGATCAGCTACAAGTATACTAGAAGCAAAAAGAAATAAGAAAAAATAGAAATTATAAGATGTTATTTGGTCTTTCGTACAAAAACTGAACTACCATCTATAATAAGTCTAAAAAAAGATAATATAAAAATAAGAATTTGTTAGTAAGAATAAAAAATAGAAATTCTAAGACGTTATTTGGTCTTTCTTAGCAAGGATTTGTTATTTTTCTAAAAAAATATAGTATAAAATTAAGTAAAAGTTTGGACATCGTATTTTTGGTATTATTTATCAAAAGGTAGTATTAGGTATCTTTTTTCTCTTTAATAAAAGGATCATTGCAGATCAATTTCAGATTTATGGGTCAATACGAACCCAACCCATTTAATAAATAAGTTTACGGATTCAACTCGATTTTGATCTAAACCTGTTTATAGCAAATCTAAATCCGCTAACTCTATACAGGTTTTGAGTCATATTATCATGTCATATCACAAATTGCTAACTCTATTATCAAGTGAATTGTCCTAGTAGTAAAATTTACTGTTGATAGGTTTGTGATCATGGTTAGACTGCTAAGTATTCCCTTGGAGCCTTAAATGTGAATACCTGGTGGGATTGTTGCTAGCAATATTTGGTGGGATTAGAGTGACACCCTTCTTATATGAGGGGTAGCCCTTGTGTAGGACTTCATAAACATTTATGTTAATGTCTGGTAGATTTTTAAAGTAACATCTATAGGGTATATATTTTATATGCGGTCACTCCTTTTTCCCAAACTATCTGTATCCTTCCAAAGCTAAATATTTAATCGTCCATAAAAATATTTCTAGTAGTCAAATTTTAAGTTATTTTGTAAAGTTAACTTTTGCAAATAAAACACACATAACCTTTTATCCTAGGGCCTCATACGACCCTTGCTTGTATATAAAACTCCGCCTAGGTGACCCATTTTCTCTCTGATTATTCCTTTTGTGTGCTCAAGGCTTGTCTTCATTATTATCTAAAGCAGAGCATACAAATGCAATCCAAGACCTTTCTGTAGCACGTGGAGCTCCCAAGGTCTCTCATTTTTTTTTTTTTTTTTTTTTGTAGATGATAGTTTCATTTTTGGTAGAGCTGATGAACATGCTTGTAAAACCCTCAAGATCATTTTTCACAACTACGAAAAAGGTTTCAGGTCAAAAAATCAATTACAACAAATCAACTATATCCTTCTCTCTCAACACCAAATCCGATGTTAAAGCTTTCTTTCGTCAATACTTTGGTACGAATCATGTCGGGTTGACTTGATTCGAATATGATATAATTGAATAAACATGTTACATAATTCATATCGGGTTAACCTATTTATAGATGGGTCAGATTCGGGTTAGAATTTTTGACACGATTATTAAACAGTTCGAGTTCGAAGTTGAGATATATGTTGTTATATATAGATATTGACACGACACAAACACGATTCACTGCTAGAATTGCCACACCTACTTGATGGTATATTGGGGAAAAATATGATTATTATTACGCTATGTCCACAACCATCAAAACTAGGAAACACAGTACAAAAGAGGACAGAGAAAAGTTTATAAATATTTGTTTTTAAAATCATATTTTCATAAATATCTGTTTTTATTTTTATTTCATAAATATCTATTTTTATACTTTTTTTTTTTAGAAATGTAGACTACCACTTTTTATGGAGAAAGGTATATTTTTTTTATTTTATAAATACCCATTTTTATATCTTTTTTAGAGAAAATGTAGACGACTAGTTTTTATACCTTTTTTATTTCTCATGAAATGTATATATTTGGTGTATTAAATGTATAACGTGGTCTACATTTCATACATTAAATATGTACCGTAGTCTACATTTTATGAATAAAAATTATACTAAAAATCGTCATACATTTTAAAATGTGTATAGTTCACATTTTACATATTAAATGTGTACCTCATAAATAAAATTTACATTATAAATGTAGATCATAAAAATAGATATTTTTGAAAAAAAAAATAAAAAAAATATTTTTGAAATAAATTTTAAAAAACGGGTATTAGACTTAATTTTCACGCGAGGAAATCACCTCTATATTTCTATTTTCAATAATTTTTACGTACATTATTCTATACCTAGAGAATAAATATAAAATTACTAAAGGTATACAATTTGCATTGAATTTCGACGTAAAAGACATTCTCGATTTGCGAAAAAGATTACCCAAAATGACAATAATGTATGACTCACGGGTTGTGGAAACCCAAGAATATTGTTTGCTTCTAGCAACTCGACACAATCCAAGCCAAATAAGAAAATGCGTACCGAAAACAAAAATCAAATCACTTTAGATGGTGCAAGGGACAAAAGGCATGCAGGGTCATTGCCTCCCAAAAGTCTAATCTCAAGGAAACTCTAATCAGTCTGGGAAATAATTCTTGGGACACTTGAAGAGCAATTAATTGAGTACATGAGTTGAAATCAACTCTTTCACCAGTCCTAAAACATTAATTAAAAAGTTGTAATTATTTATTTGACCTCTCCAAAAGGCCAAAAGATAAGTTAATAGTTTCATTTTATTTCTTTTATTTAAACATTAGTTTTTTTTTCTTTTATTTGTTCTTTTTTCAAAGAATAAGAAAAGACCAAAGAAACTAAAATATTAGAATAATACTATAAGACATCTTACAGTATCAGCACTATAAATTATATAATTTTTCACTAGAATATAAAATTAATATCTTATGTTGTGTTGATCATAGTATTATTCAAAATATTAAGGTAAGGAGATGTTTGGTATAGGTAATCTTTAAGTGAGAATGGATATTTCAATGCATCCCTATATTTAGTACTATTTTAATATCTAGTAAAATAATCACCTCGAAAACCAAATCCTCTTAAATGTAAGTCATCTTAAAGTTACTAAAACATATGAATTTTAGATGACTCTCCATCTAAAACTCACTCTAAAAAACTACACAAAAAAATACAACATCTTAAGAATCATAACAAATTATTTTATTTTATGCTAATAAATTTTATTATTTTATAAATAATTTAATTTTATAATTAATTTTTAAGTTTAATTTAAACGCATTCTCATGTACAACCAAACACAATTATCTAATATTCTAGAAATTATAAACAAAATTATCACGTGCAACTAAATACAATTATTATGAATATCAAACATTCGTCATATTCAGTATTTCTATTTATCATTTCCGTTAATCTAAAAACTTCGATAAACTCCTGCAAAACAACTAACTCGCAGGCCAAGTCCAAAACAAGTAAACCCAAGAAAAAAGATTTTATTGTTTTCCGTGAATAAACTCATTTGACTTCTTATTGAATTTATAAAAAGCAAGATCTGATTTTCACGTGTTGCACTTGCACAGCACTACTAGTATTCTAATCATTATACACTACTTCCTACTTGAAATATCAAGTATTTGCACATAACAGTTAGTCCGTCATTATTTATAGTTGGTTTAAAACTTAATTGGAATCTCCCAACTGAACTCATACCACCTTTATTCCCAATTATTTTTTCTCCTTTTTTTTTGGTTGGGGGGAGGGGGGGTTATTTTGACCCTCCTTGGTTTAAACAAGACTTACATCTAAGAGAATTTTGAGGAGAAAAAAAAAATGCTTCGGGTACATTTAGTCATTTATAATTGGAAGAATTGAATAGTAGTTTGGTTTAAAGTAAACATATTACTTGTAAAGTAATATGTTAGAATTTCGAAAGTTATCGCTAATATCCCTCGACATTGACTATAGAGATGAATGAAGGTTATACAAAATAAAATAAACTCATAATACTATTATTGGCATTTTCAATGCAAGAACACATTATTGTGAGTGTATTAGAGCATTGAAGATCCTCAGATTAAATCACAAGGAATTAAAAAGTAAGAAACTGAAAAATGAGTTAAAGTATATGAGTAGAAATTTGCATAAAAATCTCTAATTGAATAAAGTGAACCTTGTACTTTGATCTTGTCTCCGATCTTGGGCCTGACATGATTCTTTGATATCTTCTCTTATTTTCTTTTTGGACGTAAATCCCTTTCTTTTTTTCTTTTCCGAACTTTGGGGTTTAGAGGTAAAGGCCTGCGAAGGAGTGTAGCCGGAGGAAAGGCCAGGAGACTAAGTCTCAGACCCCTTTCCTTCTAAAAAAGCATTAATGTACCTTTTTCTTTTCTTCCATCTTTTTAAACAGGAGAAACCATTTATAAGCTTTAGAAATCTAGGTGTAAGGCAAAAAATTTTATTGATAAGTGTAATTCTTTAGCATGTAAAGAAAAGAAATATTCTCCAAAAAAAAAAAAAGAAAAGAATTTTTCTCCTAATCATCCTATTTACATTCTTTTTTTTTTTTTTTTTTGCTATGATGAAAAGATGTATTAAAGAACTAAAAAAAAATTGGATGTGGGACATCCTCCTGATAACAAAATACAACCTAGCGGCCCGAAGTGAAGGCCCGTAAGGCTTCTCAGAATCTAAGAAACAGACATAGACTGAAATAAATTTAAATAATCAAAAACACCAAAACAAAGCGGCCATAGAGACCAGTCAGGTACGACTAACACGTTCGTTGCTTTCACAACATCCTGAGAATCGGAAAAAACATTGACAGTGCCAATTACGATCTGAAATGAATTGAAAAGCAAATTCTAAGATTTTGAATTTAGCTTCTAAAGGTGATTTAGGATTTCCACACCAAGTAGCAAGGTTGTGTAGTCGAAGAGAGCGATTATATACCACAATAGCCAGGGCCATGCGCCCTTCCTTGAAAACACTAAAACAAAGCGGCCACAGAGACCAGTCAGGCATGACTAACACATTCGCTGCTTTCACGACTTTCTGAGAATCGGAGATGTTGTACAGTCTAAAATCTTATGTCAGGTCGCATGAGTAAGATTAAGTGCGACCTCTTCCGAAAGAGTTACATGCGACCTCCACCGCATAGGTTGCGTGCGACCTTCTCCGAATAGGTTAAGTGCGATCAGAATAAAAAGGAGACTAGTTTACGCTTCGTCAAACGGGTAACCTACAAAGAAAGGGAAACAAAAGTTTCTCTTTAAAGATCGACCAGTTACCTTATTTAAGTAATTACCTAATTATATTGTTACTCAAATTGTATTGCCCGATTGTACAGCTACCCATTCTCACAATTAGGAACATTGAGCTACACTCATCTATATAAAAGGGGTTCAATGTTTCGATGAGGGGGCTAGAATTTTTTCTGATCTGGGGAGGCTGAGGAATTCTTGAGAGAAACTTTTCTTACTTTCTTCTTCTTTCCAGACAATACATTGTAATTCTGAGTTCTTGTAATTCTCCAGAAAAAATAGTGAAAAACAGTGAACGTAAGCTCATCTTTTTCGGGGCTGAACCACTATAAAATCTTTGCCTCTTTATTTGCTTTGATTAATAACTTTTTTTTCACAAGCCACATATCGCAATTTTTTCTAAATTTATTGTTGACAAAACCTCTATCAACAATTGGCGCTAGAATGAGGGCTATTCCAGCAAAAATAGTTTGTCAAATTTCGCTTTTTTAATAATGGCGAACACTAAAAATACTACCAGAGTCACCGAAACTAGCCAAAACTAACCCCAAAGCACTGCTGCTGCACAGGCAGACTCTGCTCTGGATCAGCCTACCATGACCGCATCAGAAAACCTTGCTCAGAGACAGGATTGCATGGAGGAGACATTGGTGAACCTTTAGCAAATCACTAACAAGATCAATGACTCCCTACGACGACTTGCTGAAGGGCAGATGGTGATCCCACCACAACACGAACGTCCCAGAGAATGTCCTACTCAGCTACCTGATAAAGGAATACAGATCCTAAATACAAGAAAACACGATCAGCTAAGAACCCAGCTAAAGCGTCATGAAGATCACATCTCCAAAGGAAAAGGCAAAGTCGCAAACTTGCCTCTAGAATCTGGTACAAAGAGTTCAAGTACTAACCGTGATCATAACAACCTTCTCGCAAATCTACTAGTAATCAAGATCGCTTAAACAGTGAACAAAAACGACAATCAAGAAGTGTCTTCGAAAGAATCAGCAAAGAATCGAGACAAGATCCTACAGACCTAAAACAATACTTGGAGTGGCGACGTAGTCATGAACGATCTGTATCGCATCGTAATGACCAAAGCCGATCCCATTGCACTATTTCACTGGATTCCTTTCACAGATCACAAAAGACTCTACCTGACCAGCCCATCATACAAAGAGATAACGATCAAAGGCTGCCCTTGCTGCTAGCAAGAGATAATGCTCTCCCTCCGAACGTCGATGTTCACAATTTAAGGATGGCATTAGACGCACTTGTTGGTTAGGACAATGAGCTCGCTGATGGGTATCGTCAATCATCATTCAGCGAGGAAGTTCGAGTTGTTGCCCTACCTATTGGATTCAGACTTCCCACCATAAACACTTTTGATGGGAAAACTGATCCACAGGACCATATGGATCACTTCAACAATCTGATGGAACTCCATCGTGTCAATGATCATGCACGTTGCAGATGTTTTGCTGTAACTTTCTCAGGAGCAGCAAAGAAGTGGTTTCGAGGATTCAAATCCGGCTCAATCTCGTCTTGGCAACAACTTCAGAAAACGTTTTTGAGACAATTCTAAGCTGCAAAGAATTTCACTGTTTCACTTATTAGTTGGTCTATGATCCTATCTCAACCGATTCACCTCAGAGTTAGCAAAGGTCAACAACCCACCTGAAGGGAGAGTTTTAACTCTCATGATGGCCGGGGTGTGACCAGAAACTAAACTCTGGGAGGAATTACTTGAGCGAGAATGTAGAACTCTAGAAGACTTCTAC
>JXTB01000154.1:256510-300452 GCA_002914805.1 Parasponia andersonii | reverse complement strand
GCGGTTCAACAATCATACCGAGTTAAATACGCCCATAGATCCTATCTATGCGGTCACAAACTGGCAGGAGCGATACCATCAGCCGGACCCAATGAAACAGGACAGAGCAAAGTGCAACCCCAATAAGTTCTGCCGGTATCGTAATGACATTGGACATGACACCAATAATTGCTATGCCTTGAAGGATGAAATTGAAAGATTGATTAAAGAAAGGCGACTGCGGCAATACACCAGGCAGGACAATGAAAGACAAGAAGAAAACCAACAGTGACCTCCAGAAATTCAACGCAAAGTCTGAACTATCTTTGGAGGACCGCATGTTGGCAGAAATTCAAAAAAGGCTCAAGACAGGTATGAACGAGAAGCTCGACAATAGCCATTGACTAACGTCATGCATCTTGAGTAGCAACCACGCAAGCTTCAATAAGTACCGGATATAGACATTACCTTCATAGAACAGGACGCAAGGGAGGTCTATTATCCGCATAATGACGCATTGGTCATAAAAATTAATTGTGAAAGCATGCAGTTGTGGCAAGTATTGGTTGATAACAGGAGTGCTATTGACATCCTGTACTACGATGCGTTTAAGAAGATGGGGTTGAATAAGAGCGACTTGAAGCCTACCATCACTCCGCTCTATGGTTTCACTGGTGACAGCCTGATGCCTATGGGCATGATTGAATCAATGGTCAATGTTGGAACCTATCATAGGGTTTCAATGATAATGACCTAATTTTTGGTGGTAAATTGCCCCTCTGCATTCAATGTTGTGCTGGGAAGACCGACACTAAGGGAACTTCGAGCCGTCACTTCAATCTACCATCTCACTATGAAATTCCCGACCCAACACGGGGTAGGCGAGGTGCGAGGAAACCAATATGATGCACGGACTTGTTATAACAACTCGTTGAAACTCGCAGCAAAGGATGCAACACCTCGCACAATGATGGTCTAGCTACCAGAAGAAACATCAGTCGAAGCATCAGTTGAATTGTCAGACAAAGCGTCAGTCGAACCGTCAGTTAAAACGTCAATCGACACGACCAGCGAAGACTTCGATCCCCAAGAAATAGACGAAGAGGTCAGAACTGGATCCATTGAAGATCTGGAGAATTTATCATTCGACAGGTCTTCCAAGACTTTGAAGATTGGAACAAAGATTCAAGAGCCTGTGCGAGATTCGTTGGTCGCTTTTCTGAAATCTAACTTGGATGTCTTCGCATGGCAACATTTGGATATGATAGGGATCGATTCGAAGATCATATGCCACCGTCTTAATATAGACCTGACAAAGAAGCCTGTATGGCAAAAAAGAAAAGCTATGAATCCAGAGCGCTACGTCGCGTTAAAAGAAGAGGTGGAGAAACTGCTCGAAATTGGATTTATAAGGGAATCTTTTTACCCTAACTGGCTTGCAAACCTGGTTTTGGTGAAGAAACCTAATGGGAAGTGGAGAACGTGTATCGATTTTACCGATCTCAACAAAGCATGCCCGAAGGACAGCTTCCCCCTTCCGAGAATCGACCAGCTTGTAGATGCGACATCGGGGTATGAACTCTTAAGTTTCATGGACGCGTATTCTGGATACAATCAAATCCCCATGTACGAGCTAGATGAAGAGCATACCTCGTTTATCACTGATCGAGGATTATACAGCTACAAGAAGATGCCCTTCGGACTCATCAACACAGGAGCGACCTACCAGCATCTTGTCAATATGATGTTTACAAAACAAATTGGTAAGACAATGGAGGTATATATCGATGACATGTTGGTAAAGTCGGAGAAAGACGAAGATCACATTAAACACCTTGATGAGATGTTCAAAATTCTCCGGAAATATCAAATGAAGCTGAATCCCCAGAAGTGTGCATTTGGGGTAGGATCTAGAAAATTTTTGGGTTTTATGGTCAATCAGCGAGGTATTAAAGTGAATCCTCAAAAGATACAAGTGTTGATTAATATGCAATCTCCTCGTAAACCCAAGGATGTACAGAGCCTAGCAGGAAGAGTAGCTATACTGAGTCGGTTTGTATCCAGTTCAACTGATAAATGCCAATCGTTCTTTGAAGTATTGAAAGGATCAAAGAGGTTCGAATGGATGAAGGAATGTGAGCAGGCATTCCAAGAGTTAAAAATACACTTGGGTTCTCCTCCACTCTTGTCGAAGCCAAACCTAGGAGAAGAATTATGCTTATATCTCGCTGTTTCTAAATATGCGACGAGTACTGCATTAATTCGGGAGGAAGAAAATATACAGCGACCAGTCTATTATGTAAGTAAAAGACTACTTGATGCTGAAACTAGGTATCCAGAGATAGAAAAATTGGCACTAGCACTTGTCATCGTATCAAGAAAGCTTCGACCTTACTTTTATGCTCACTCCATCAGAGTTTTCACGAATTTTCCGTTGAAACAGGTTCTACAGAAACCTGAGGTTTCAGGACAGCTGCTTAAGTGAGCCGTTGAATTGAGTCAATTTGATATCAATTTTCAACTTCGCATTGCCATAAAGGGTCAGGCCCTCGCAGATTTTATTGTAGAATTTACATATAATATCGTACTTCCCACAGGAGTACTCAAAATACCCGCTTCAGATATATCAAGGTTATGGAAACTTTATGTTGATGGGTCATCAAACGAAAGTAGAGCAGGTGCGGGCCTAGTTTTAATCAGTCCTAAAGGGCATAACATTCATTGTGCGCTTTGCTTCAGATTTCCAGCGTCGAATAATAAGGCTAAATATGAAGCACTGATAGCTAGGCTAAAGCTTGCACATGAAATAAAGGTCGAGATGATTGAAGTGTACAGCGACTCCCAGCTAGTCGTTTGTCAAGTTAATGGCGATTACCAAGCAAGAGGAGAGAGAATGATGGCCTATTTGCAGGAAGTACAACGATTGTTCTTAACATTCATTACTTATAACATTCAGCTTCTTCCTTGCATTGAAAATACCCGGGCGGATGCACTTGCTAAGCTCGCTTCAACGAAATATGCAGAGTTGTTGAAGGTTGTTCCTGTTGAATTTCTTGTATCGCCAAGCATCGAGGTTGAACCCCAAGTAACTATGCCAGTTGACAAAAAACCATCGTGGATGGATCCTATAATGCAATATTTACAAAATGGCGATCTTCCCGAGAGCAAAGACGATACAAAGCGACTCCGCATGAAGGCAGCCCGCTATATCATCCATGATGAGAAGCTTTATCGAAGAAGTCTTAGCTCGCCATTATTATTATGTGTCAACGATGAAAGAGCACGCTACATTATAAGGGAAATCCACGAAGGAATATGTGGAAATCATTCTGAGGGGTAAGCACTTGCAAACAAGATTCTTTGACAATGGTATTTTTGGCTGACTATGAAGAAGGATACAATGGAATTTACTAGGAGATGTGATAAATGTCAACAGTTTGCGATTATTCCTAGAAAACCACATGTTCCTTTAACTACAATGACTAGTCTATGGCCATTTGCTATTTGGAGAATTGATATTATCGGGATGCTTCTATTAGCATGGGGTGGTTTGAAGTATGCAGTGGTCGCAGTCGATTATTTCACAAAATGGACGGAAGCTGAGGCCTTGAGCACCATTTCCGCAAAGAAGATGATAGATTTTGTTTACAAATCTATAATTTGCCATTATGGTATACCGCATACTATAAGTTCTGATAATAGGAAACAATTCGACTGTGATGAGTTCCGAGACTTCTGCAACAACTTGGGCATCAAGAAGAGTTTCTCTGCTATTGTTCATTCACAAGCCAATGGGTAGGTCGAAGCGATAAACAAAATACTTAAACAGAATATAAAGACGAAGCTGGAGGAACATAAAGGAGCTTGGCCAGAAGTACTTCCAGAAGTTTTATGAACTTATCGCACCATTCAACGAACCACTACTGGAGAGAGTCCATTCTCTTTAGCTTATAGATATGAAGGAATGATCTCAGTTAAAATTGGTGTGAGCTCTCTACGGCGATCTGTTTATGAGCAAGATCAGAATGATGTATTACTGAGAATTGAACTCAATTTTTTTGGAAGAAAGGCGTGAACAATCTCAACTTCGAATTGCATCATATCAACAACGCACTGCTCGACATTATAACTCCAAAGTCAAAAGTAGACTTTTTGAAGTTGGTGATCTTGTCCTTCGAAGAATTCTACCTAATAATAAAGAGAAAGGTACTGGTATATTTGGACCTTCCTGGGAAGGACCTTATGTTATTGATGACATCATTCGACCTAGGACATACAAGCTAGCTCGCATCGGTGGACAAAAGATCGAACATGCTTGGAATGCAGAATAACTTCGTCGTTATTATCAATGAATCTTCATGTTTATCTTCCATGTATTTTCAATGGATTACTGTATCTTCATTATTTCGTCATTCGACATCGTTCGTCAATAATATTTCTTCGGCTATTACTTCAACTTCATTTGATTCATTCTTTTATAGTTCTATGGCAGTTTTCAGACACCATAAAACTCGGAGGGCAGTGGGATCAGAATTTTATCTCCTACTTGTTTCCTAAAGGACTATACAAAACATCCGTTTAGAGGAGACGGAGTTTTAGATCGTCGAAATATCTGAAATTCCTTAAAATCCTAGGATTTTCTCCTCGCTTCATGCCTTAGCATGTCGTATTACACAATTTTCCTCCTTGAATAACAAAGTAACTAAACAAAACGTTCATTGTTCGATGTGATATATTGCTATATCATATTTTGCCATGGAACTTTTGAAAAACAGTATTGTTTGCATCACTCGTACTTGCTGTTTTCTTAAGTGACCTAACCTATCCTAACACTTAGAACTCGTTTTAAGTTAGTTGAATTCAAATCGCAAAAAGCGTGCCGATCAGTCACTTAGTGATTGACTACTTAGTTGAAATTAGTGTTGTGTTTTGATTATTTTGTAGGAATGTGTCTGACAAGGAAAAAATATTCATTAAAAAAATTGCACCCATATATAAGTAGAGAGAGAAAGGGGGACCAAGCCCGCATTATTCTGAAACAAAAAATAAAAAAATAATAATAAGTGTTTATTGTGCAGAAGTGCTCGCACCGCCATCCCTAGTTCTGATAGTATCCTCCCTCCAACTCTGGACAAGCTCGACCACGTCTTCGCCAAGGATAGAGAAGTCAAAGTCCGGATGCTCGCAGAAGATATTAAAAATAATGGTCGACGAGGCGATGTTACTAGCTTTATCTTCGAGCTCTTTGACTTCAGTCACCTTGAACTCTTCGATAGCTTTGTAAACTGCCTCTGTCGTCGCCTCCTTCGTGCGATCCGAATGCTCGAAGATAGTTTTCTCGAGCTCTTTGACTTTCTCCTCGAGATTCTTCTTCTCAAGCTTCTCCTTGGCTAGGCCTTCGAGCAGCTGCTGCCTCTCCAAGTCAAAAGCTTTTTTCTCCTCCTCCCGAGCTTTCTCCGAGTTCTCAAATGCTTGGGTTATCTCTTCAACTTTTTCGGCCTCTTCTAAACATTCGAGGACCGGGTCATGCATCAGGACAGCAGCAGCCGCGGTCTGAAAATATAACCATTAAAACCAAGAAATAATACATGGAGGAGAGAATAAAAAGGTGCTTACATTGGCCAGCATCCTCATCGCAGAACTAAAGGCGACCTTGGCAGATCGTCGCTTCATCCTCTCCCAGCCCTCCTCGGAAATGAAGCGATCAATGAAGGCTACGCTCATACCAGCCTTCTCTGGTAATTGATTAAGGAGCGCGAAGAGCTCCTCATCCTTATCTACCAGGTTCGGTTCCGAAGAGGTGGCAGCCTCCTTGGGTGATTCAGAATGGCTCATTATTTGAGGTTGTGGAGGAGGCGAGCTTGCCGGAATGTCCTCGAAGGCAACTTTTCATTTTTTGGAATTATCGACCTTTTCTTTCCCTTTCGATGACGGAGGAGTGCTCTCGGGTGTTTTGGATTTTGCCATGGACCCGAGAGTAGAGGGTGGTGCTCACAGGCTGCTACCAATAACCATCTCTGTACAGATATATCAGTAAGCGAGGTGACATAATACAATGATGATTAAAAATGTATATATATATATATATATATATATATATATGATTACCTTCTTACTGTTGAGGAGCTGGTGGTGATGTTGTTTCTGGAGAAGAAGGTTCCAAAGTTGAAGGAGTGGTAGGTGTTTTTTGTTTCCTAAGTTTGGAAGACGAGGCACTTTTATCCGTCTGTTTCCTTGGCTTCTTTTTCTTCGAGCTCAAGGGTCTTAACCAAACGGACGGAGGCGTCAGGGAACGCGGCTCCCTTTGGAAGCAGACTACAAGCGACCAGGTTCTTGGAAGTACCAAGTACCTTCCAATCAAATTCCTCAATTGGAAGGTCGTTGATTTTGTACACCCTTGCGAGCTATTCCCTGGAAAATCCAAGCCATTCCCTATTGTCTGCGATGACATATGAGTGCGATCAGGATAAAAATAACAAAACAGAAAAAGGTGATAAATTGAAAAACTACCTACCAGGATTTTGAAAGAAGCCATTATCCACATAGTCAAAGTGTAAAAATGGATTTTTCTATTTTCCCATATTGTTGCGAACTCCGTATATTGTTTTTATTGCCTGGTTCGACCATTTGCTCGTATAAAAGAAGCCAAGATCTGACGGGTTTGATTTCACTTGGTAAAACCAAGCGAACTCTTCAAGAGGGGGAGTCTAAACCTAATTTGTGATAAAGTATGTACAAACCTACCATATATCTATATGTATTAGGAGTCAGTTAAAAAGAGACGACCCCATAGTAATCGATAATTGATTTTATGCATGGATGAAGTGGGAGGTGGACACCGCACTTGAAAACTACTTCAGAAAACGAGGTAATTCCACGTGGTGTGTGTAGTCGATTGAATTCCATGGGTAGGCGAAGAGGGATGGCAATCTTATAGTTGCACATGATTTTGCTGAGCTTATTCGATGTGCAGCTCGTCCTTATATTGGTACATGACTAATTCCTCTCTATATATTGATAGCCCGATGCGAAGACAAGGGCATCTCTGATATATCGAGGCCACTGGTCCTGAGGGAGGTCTCCTATGCGAGGACTATTTTGCCTGACCTCTTTTATCTCTACCTCGGGTTCTGGCTCAAGATAATCTTCAAGATTTATGGAGCTAACACTGGAGTTCTCAGAATCCCCTGAGAATGCATTCTCTTCCCTAAAATCCTCACTACTAGACATCTGAAAAGAAATACATATAGGTTTAGTCCTATGCGAGCATCAAGGATTTTCACTCTATGCTAGTAAATTTTGGGAGTTCACCTTAGGATTGTATTAACAAGAAAGCTCATCGAATTTTTTCTAAATGGTCTACGGATTCATAAAAATTGCTTGAGCAGTTCTTCAAAAATAAAAAATAAAAAATAAAGGGTATCAGATCCTAGAAACTCTTTCACGAGTTCGTCTTTGTCCATTATCTAGAAAAGAATCTATTCTATGAACTAGTAAAGGGGATCTGAAAAATTCTCATTCCAGTCCATCCGAATATGGGATGTGTTTCAATTTTTAGAAATTAAAACTGTAAGTTTTTTTGAGAACAGACGAAGAACAATAGGAGGGAAGATATGTACTAACCTTTCTTCAAAAACAGAGGGATTGAGATATGGTCTGAACTCCGTCGGAGAAGATACTGGAACTGTGCAAGCTGAAGAACGAAACGACGCTGTAGGGTTTGCTCTAAAATACTTTAGGTTTAGAGACATGGAAGACGAGAAAGTTTATAATGAAAAAGCAGAAGCGGATTGATTTCTGATATTTATCTCTCAAGCATCGCTAACTCACAGCCGTAGATCAAGGTATTTGATTTTCAAATCTAAAGGCTAAAGTAATCAGTATCTTTCAAAATTTGAAACGATTCGGTTTAAAGATGACAGTTGGCATTATCGCTATCATTAAGTCTCCTCGAGTTCTACTATTTTTCTTAGAAAAGATGACACGTATTTTCATCTGTCAAAAAGAGGTACACGTGATCATGAGAAAGGTGAGATTTGAGATCCGGCGACTCTTCGACTCTTCAAAGGTCTCAAGTCTAGGTCATGACGTCGCATTTTTTAAGCTCGCACTTACATTAGAAGGAAGCTCCATTTTATCCTAAAGAACTAATGGAGCTGGGGGGCAATAGTTGTGCGGTCCAAAATCCTATGTCAGGTCACATGAGTAAGATTAAGTGCGACCTCTTCCGAAAGAGTTGCATTCGTCCTCCACCGCATAGGTTACGTGCGACCTCCTCCGAATAGGTTAAGTGCGACCAGAATAAAAAGAAGACTAGTCTACACTTCGTCAAACGGGTAATCTACAAAGAAAGGAAAACAAAAGTTTCTCTTTAAAGATCGACCAGTTAGCTTATTTAAGTGATTACCCAATTATATTGTTACTTAAATTATATTGCCTGATTGTACAGTTACCTATTCTCACAATTGGGAACATTGAGCTACCCTTATCTATATAAAGGGAGTTCAATGATTTGGTGAGGGGGCTAGAATTTTTTCTGATCTGGGGAGGCTGAGAATTCTTGAGAGAAATTTTTCTTACTTTCTTCTTCTTTCCAGACAATATATTGTAATTATGAGTTCTTGTAATTCTACAGAAAAAATAGTGAAAAACAATAGACGTAAGCTCATCTTTTTTGGGGCTGAACCACTATAAAACTCTGCCTCTTTATTTGCTTTGATTAATAACCATTTTTACACAAGCTATATCTCGCAATTTTTTCTAAATTTATTGTTGACAAAGCCTCCATCAACAGGAGAAAACATCGACACAGTGCTAATTACAATCTGAATTGAATTAAAGAGCAAATTCCAAGGCTTTGAGTTCAACTTCTAAAGGTGATTCAACATTTCCACGCCAAGTAGCGAGGTTGTGTAGTCGAAGAGAGCGATTATACACCATAATAGCTAGGGCCATGCGCCCTTCCTTAAAAGCTGCATCAATGTTGATGCAAAATCTGTCTAGAATAGGATTTAGTCAGATAGGAGAAAGACTTGGCACGTTCCTTCCCAAGGTGTTCCCCGGATCATTATAGCTCTGTGTATTTGAGTATTTCAGGACATAGATGTTAATGGCTCTTAAAAGCATTTGAGGATTAAATTGAGTATCAAAATGATGAGCACAATTTCTTGCTTGCCACATTTTGTCAAACAGAACCGAAGCAAAAAGCTAAAATTTTATGCGAATCTCTTTCTCATAAATAGGGATATGAAGGGGGTTAAAGATCCATTGCATAAGGTTCATCCCACGAGTAATAGAAGCATCCCACAACCTAATACCCCAATTGCTTGCAAACCAAATAGCTTTAACAAGAGGACACCTGTGGAACAGATGGACCATTGAAACCAAACCCTTTGAGTAAAGACTACACATACCAGTGGACAAGCCAAAAACATCATGCATTCTTTCTTTGGTTGGAAGAAGATTGCGAGTTCATGAATTCTGGCCTTCCATATACTCTTCTAAAGCACTGTTGGCCCATCAAATCGATTATGGTTTAAGCACCAATAAGCGCTTTTGATGGAAAAGTGGCCATCCATCCCCTCCAAATGAGCATTTCTTCATGGTGGTTTGGAAGGTGGATTATCTCACTAAAAGACAAGGCATAAGCCAGTCTAAACCATATTTTCAAAGTATCAAGGTTCCAACTAGTTCTATCGGCAGTAAGCAAGTCTCTGACCATATTGGTTATTGTAGGAATTAAAGGATTAATAGTAGCACTATACTCTTCAAAATTCAACCATGGAACCCAAGGTGCATTCCACAAATCAACACCCACTCCACATCGGATGAGGAAAGTGATATTCTTCAACAAAAGAGCATGTATAGACCAAATACCTTTTGCTATAGTAGAGGCAGCGATTGGTAAATTTGTGCTCCGGAAACTCGTGCCATGGTAATACTTCTTCTGTAAAACATCAGCCTACAAAGATGTCGAACCCAAAGCCAATAACCAGCCCAATTTGCTTAAAAAAGCAAAATTAATGTTCTGGAATCTTCTAATTCCCAAACCTCCTCGAGATTTCGGTTGACAAATGGTATCCCATGAGGTTAAAGCAAGATATCTGTTCTTATCCATATTGCCAGTTCACCAGAATTTTCTCACCCTGTCCAGCTAAATCCTATTTACATTCTTGAATCATCATGCTGACGTTCAAAAGCACTTACCCGTACATAAATCCAATCATTACTATAAAATCTCTATTATGTTCCCCCACCAAAAAACAAATTCTCTTATGTTTATAAAAGGTTAATAGGTATTTAAATAAAACATATCAACTGCAAAAATACCAACTATGACAGTTGCATGTGTTCTATTAATACATATAAGTTTATACCGTTTATTATATGAGAAAACAAAAATGAAACCCAATGAATATATAGATAGCTCATCAACGTATTAAAAAGTGTAGTCCCATGGGCATATTGAATTAATAGCATGATTGATGAGTTAAAGTGTTTTCTTTTTTTTTTTTTGGAAATAAAACCTGGGAATTTTATTAAACAGCAGTGGGACGATCCTTTAGTCATCCCACACAGGGAGGTGTTCTGTTGAATCAAACAACTCCGCCGACAAAACCGGCCAAGTTATGAGCGACGTCGTTTCCTTGATGAGGAACAAAATGAACACTAGTACCACTTAGGCTATACTTGATACACTTTTAATTTTTTGTTTATAAAAATTGGAAACAAAAACAAAAATTTTGTTTATGTTTTTAAATTTTAAGAATAAAAAACTTGTTTGATAACACATTAAATTATTTTTAGTTTCTAAAAACAAAAAAACATAAACATGCTTAGTAACTATAAAACTTAATTGGAAAAGTACCACTTTACAAATTGATTTAGAAAAACTATCATTTTTAAAATATTTAGAAAAATATCATTTATGAAAATACTATTTTTAATCTTTTATTTATAAAAATATCACTTTTGAAAATGTATTTACAAAAATACGACATAAAAAATTTGATTTAGAAAATTTCTGCTTTCTGTTTTTACTTTTTGTTTAAAAAAAATTGGAAGTTAAAAATTCTGTTTATAATTTTTTAAAATAGAAAACAAAAACAAGTACTACGCATGTTTTCCAAGAAAATTTGTAAATTTTTATTTATTTAAATAAAAAAATAAAAAACAAAAATGTATCCAAGCAGACCCCTTAACAAGCCCAAAAAGTGGTGAACATCAACAATGATAGAACTCTTATGGGTTTCTAACACTTATGCTTGCAAAATCAGAAAAAAAAAATATATACAAAAATAAGGAAGTAAAGCTTTTCTCCAATTTTTGAACGATTTTATTGCGAAAATACCACTTTTAAAAAATATTTAGAAAATTGCTATTTTTAAAATAGTACTGGTTACCAGTTTCTAGAAATAGAATGATTGATGTGTTAAAGTTTTAAAATTACCAATTAGTGATTATTATTAATTGTTTGATAGCACCCATTATTCGTTTTCTTTCCTTTAATTATTAAAATATAAAGGGAAATTGATTTATTATGGTAGAGTATTAAAAAAATTTAAAATCTGGAATTGAAAAATCCCGGAATTATTTATAAAAAGACCATAGACCACTTTAAAAAAAATTATGAAAATATCAATTTTCACTAATAGATGAGGTACCAGAGATAATTGGTCAAGTTACTTAAGATAATCAGACTAGTTGCCTCAATTAACTCTTAGTTACTCCAAGTAACTTGATTAGTTACCTCAAATACCTTTGAAAGCACCAAATTTTCGGAAATGATATTTTTCTAAATATTATTAAAGAGCAGCATTTTCCTAAATAAATCCAGAATTTCTCAAAAGTTTAGACTTCTTACAAAATTCTGGGTCTAAAGTACCAAAAGTTGAAAAATCCTTAAATGACTGAATATTTTTAAATATCTCAGATTGATTTAAAAAAGTATCACTTTTTAAAAAAATAACATTTGTTATAAATATTTAGAAACATACCATTTTTTTCAAAATTAGTATTTTTCAATGGTACTCGAGGCAACTAATTAGATTATTTTGGGGGTAACCAATCTAGTTACTTTAGGTAACTAATCTAGTTACTCGAAGTAACTGATTCAAGTATCTCATTAATTAATAAAAAATTGTATTTTCTAAATACTTTTCAAAGTGGCATTTCTCTAATTAAAATCTGGGATTTTTCTTTTTTTTTTTTTTGAAAAATTACCATAAAAAAACAAACAAACAAATTTTTTTCTAAAAGTTTCAACCCATATGGAATTTTTAAAGGTTTTAACTACGCGCCTGGATTTATGTAAAAAAAAAAAAAAAACTCTAAAATATATGTATTTTCCTGTTGATCTCATGATATCAAATATTTTATGTTCTAGAAGGGCTGATATTAGGCTGAATTTCGATCATCTACCTAAAGCCCAAACGACTCCATTGGTATAGTGTTTAAAAAAAAAAAAAGAGAGAAATTTAGGTGGATGATCAATATTTTAAATTTGATTAAGTAGATATCCATTTTTTAAATTTTATATCCAAAAGTCCAAATATATATATTTACACTTACTAGATATATTTATCTACCAATTTTAGTTACTATACTAAAATTTATAAGGTATATAAATTTTTATACTTGGTATATAAAATTTTGAACTTAGTATATAAACATATATATCGAATATTTTGTTATAACATTTAATAAAAGAATATTCAATTAAACTGAGCCCAAATTTTGGTTATATTTTTATAAGGCTCTTAAAAATGAGTATTTATAAAGAACTGATATTTTACTTAAGATCAATTTAAAAAATGGCTGTTTTTTTACACCTATTTAATATATGGTTGATTTTTAGTTAAATTATGTTTACTAATAAAAACCATTTTTTAAAAAAATATATCCATTTTATGCAAAATAAATCAATATATTGTGATCTATTAAATGTGACAAATGACCATTTTTAAAATAAGTTTCAAAATTCGGTCATTTTTTAATAATATTTGAAAAGCGATCATTCTTTCGAATATTGATCCAAATTTCAGCCATTTGGCTAAAAAGCCTAAAAAAAAGAAATATTTACACACAACACATATTTTTAAAATATCAATTTTTATTTTTCTTTCAAAAGTACTCATTTTTAGGTATACATTTCATGTAGAAAATATCAATTGTATACATTTACAATGTAAATTTTTGCCTATAATTTACATTTGCATTATAAATACATACCTGTAGTATATATTCTAAAATATATACCAATTTTTAGGTATAATTTTTATTCATAAAATGTATACTAGAATTTACATTTTATTTATAAAATATATACAATTAATATTTCTTTAATATGAAATAGAAATAAAAGTAGGTGTTTATGAAAATATGATTAAGAGAAATGGTATTTATGAACTTTTCCTAACTTACCACTGTTATAAAATAGTATGCCACTTATTTACCATGACTGAAAAAGCACATGTTGGGGCTTCATTAGGTCAAGTTTGTTTTGACCAAATCTTCCATCTTTATCCTCATGTTCACATAGAGAATTCCTCGTTTTTATTTTTTTAAGGATGATTCATTTAACCGAATCTTTGCTTAGTCATGGTCTCAAAACTTTGTACTATTTGTATGACTAAACTTGTAAGAGGACCTTGTAGATTTATTATGGCTATAGACCCATCATCATTTAAGTTATCTAGCCTAATAACTTCTGAGATGAACTTGGGCTTCTTGGTAATGAGTCAAAATTGAGAAAAAGACACGGATATGACCTATTTATGGTTAGTTGGACATTTTTAGGATTTGCATGTTATATGGACGTAGTAAAGACCAGAAGTTGAGTATTGTTAGGACATAGTGGAGAGAGAATGTATTCCATTCCAATTTTGTCCCTTGTTGAAAAGACTCAGGTTGGTGGAAGCATTAAATGCACTTTTCCCTTTCCATTATTTTTCCTTCTTTCTTCTTTTTCCTTTTTGTTTCTCGTAATTTATCTCTCTCTCTCTCTTTCTCTCTCTCTCTCTCTCTCTCTCTCTCTCTCTCTTTCTCACTCTCTTTCTCTCTTTCCATCATCTATGGTTATTATGTTCTCTCTCTATCTCTGTGTTGAATCGTGTTTGAATCTTAGTTGCTTCTTCTTCCTTTTCTTTTCTCTCTCTATCTCTCTCTCTCTCTTTCTCTCTTACATGGTTGTTGTATTCCCTCTATCTGTCTCTTTCTGTTCTAGCTGTGTTTAAAGTGTGATTTTTTAGAGAGAAAAATGATAAACCTTTGCTTATTGTATTTTAGGGGGGGAGGAAAGAAGAAAAAGACTGAGGTAGATTTTTCCTAGGGAGTTTTGAAATTTTAAAGTAAAAAATTATGTCTTTTTATTTTATAAATATTTATTCATAGTTGATAATAAGTAAACAATATTTTAAAAAGGTAAAGAATATTAATTTGAGTATTGTTTGACTGAAATATTAATATTTTTATATATATATATCTTCATAATGATTTTTTACACATCGCAGATCAAATTGCTTCTGCCAGATGAACAAGAAAAGTATGACCTATATATTAGAGGTCAAGGTTATCATAACCTAAGGTCAATATCCTCTTGACCTATAGAGGTCAAAATATTATTGACCCTAAAAAGTCAAATTATGTTTAACCTATTAAGATTAATGTTTACTTGACCTTAATAGACCAAGATGGACTTGACCTATCTAGATCCTCTTAATCTTAACTTCAGTAAGACAAGTTTTGCTTTACTTATTAAGGTCAAGTTAAAACTTGACATTAATAAGTCAAGATTTACTTGACCTATTTGGGTCCTATTTTTCTTGACTATAAACTTCCTCAATTTTGTTTTACTTATTAAAGGTCAAGTTTTGCTTGATGTATTAAGGTCAAGTTAGGCTTAACCTTAATGGATCAAGCAAAACTTGACTTACCTCTATATATAACATTATAGTCTCATTTGCAATAATTTTGAGTAATTATTTTTTCGAACTTAAATTTTCTACAAGGATGAAAAATATTAATATTTTTGTGAAGTATAATGATGTATGGGACAAAAATTACACTTATATTAACTATTAAAGCATAGGTGTGTTGGTTCCTATTAACTCATCAAAAATTACACTTATATTATTTGTTAAAGCATAGGTATATTAGTTCCTATTAACTCATCATCTGTGAGTTTGTTAGAGATATTGTATAAGGCACTTGAATTGAAACCTGAAACTCACATATTGGAGGTTAACTATACTTATGAATTAGGAATCTCGCCTACAAAGATTGTGAATGATCGTGTTGTCAAATTCTACATTGACCTAAAGAAGAATGAACTTAATAAGACAAAGCTTCCTCTTTGTGTTGACATAATTAAGGAGCCTATGACCATATTACATAAAGGTTCAACCAACAATTTTATAGTACTTCCTCATGAAATCTGTTTCCGTTCTCCAAATAATAATGCCTATTACCTTGATATGCCAACACATGTGAAGCAGAATCTTGAGCCAGGTGAGATGGCAAGACATAAAAATGATAATCTTGAGGCAGCTGAGATGGGAGGACATGATTATTCGACAAGGTCATTTATTACTAAGTGTGCAGTTACTGGTTTGGAAGACATCTCAGAGTATGAGACACCACTAGTGAAAGAAGAAACTAGTGATTGAGTCAATACAATAGCAAACCATGGTGTTACAAGTACCCAAGGAATTGAGTTAAGTAACAGAGAGATTGCTTCTGAAGGTACAAATAATTATGGTACTAATTCAGTTATCCCCAAATGAACTGGATGTGCTTATCGAAGTTTCTCCTACCATGTTACGAGTTGGTGCAATGTATGTGAGTAAAAAAATATTACAGAGGCATTTAAGTAGGTTTGCAATAGTTATTCATTTTGAATTCAATACCAGAACATCGAAGAAGAAAGTTTTGCATATAGTGTGTGTGGGTAAAAATTACAAGTGGACTCTTTATATTACGAAGATCAAAGACACTAATTTGTTCCAAATCAAAAGGTATTGAGTCATTTATATAAGCAATATCCAATATATGCTCGGGTGAAGATATCATTGACCAGGTATTAAGAGCATTTTGACCTAGGATCAAGGATATCTTAAGCCGATGAAGGTATATTAAGATGTTCTTAGCCATGGGTTAAGATATTTTAGACATGGGCTAAGAACATCTTGGCCTCGAGTCAATGACATCTTGACCTTAGGTAAAGATATTCTTGATCTTTGGTTAAGATATTTTAGTCTCGAATTATATGAATTGTGGTCAAGATACTCTCGATCAGAGGGTCAGATGTTCTTGACCTCCGATCAATCAGTTTATCATTTGAGGTCAAGTACATCCTTACCTTAGTTTATGCACTTTATATTGGGGTTAAGAAAACATTGACATATGGTCAAGTTGTCGTTGACCTACACAAAGAATCTAATAAATTTATTCAATTTCCTTTTAAATGATTTATAATGAATAGTATTTCTTATAATGTAATGCAGATTCGATTCAGAGTATACTTGCCTGGTCGATACTATGCACAAATATCACCATCGCGCAAGTTCCAAGGATAAATTTATCAACCCCACTAAAACCACATGTAGACTAAGTGAAATTATTTCTATAATGTTAAAGGACCATGGTATCCACATGGGTTATAAAAAGGCACGGAGAGCGAAAGAAAATGTTTTGATTACTTTTGAAGGTTCTGATAAAGATGCTTATCGATTTTTGCCTCATTTAGCTTTCATGTTACAGTGTTCTAACCCTGGTTCTATTGTGGCTTTTTCAACCGATGAAAAATGATGTATTTAGGTATTTCTTTGTGTGTTTAGCTATTTTTAGCTAGGAATAACTACACTGTCGAACGATGATAGTTGTCAACGGAAGTTTCTTGAAGGCTAATTTTCGTGGGATATTGTTGACTGTATGTGCAATGGATGCAAATGAACAAATATCTAGATTAGTATTTGCAAATTTTGACTTAGAGAGTGATACATCGTGGCATTTTTTCTTAACAAAATTAAAAGAATCAATTGGTGAGAGAGATTAGTTAGCAATAATCTCAGATAGACACGATAGTATAATTAATATGGTAAAGAAATATATCCGAATGTAGAGCATGGTTATTACATGATGCATTTGTTGCACAATGTGTAAAACGCTTTCCTTCGCACATCTTCAGCTCTTAATTGGAAGTTTACAAAAGTTGTTGAGGCATATACGTATGAAGAGTGGTAAATTTATATGGATTTGCTTGATAATAAAAACGTAGGCATTCGTAGGTACCTCAGCGGTGTCAGGAACAAGAAATAGGGATATTCTCACTTCCACAATAAGAGGTACTCCATGATGACTAACAATAATGCTGAGTCTATGAATGCTATGCACAAAAAAATGAGGGACTTCCATATCAAGAAGTTGATTGAGATATTAATAGACAGAATGCAACAATAGTTCTTTGAGAGGAGATAGATTACTACATAAATGTATACAGTACTTGCTAAAACTGCCAAAGAATGTGTAAGAGATTTATTTAACTAGTCAACAACAATAATTATAAATATATTGTCCATAGGAGAAAAATCTTATATTTTGAATGAAGGTCAAAAGTTTATGTTGTCATGTGGTCAAAAGCTTAATGGCCAAGGGTCAAGCATCGGTAGTCAATCAAGTTTATATTGTCATATGGTCAAGAACTTAATGATAACGAGTCAAGCATCGTTTGACTAAGGACCAGTATGCTTGTTATTCGTCATTGGTCAAGTCTTTCTTAACTTTGGATCAAGACACATCTGACATGTAGCCAAGAGGTTCTTAACTTCAAAATCAGTATAGTCGTATTTCAAATCTATTTATTTGCTTCATTTTTTCTCTTATTGTATATATTTTCATGTTAAACCGTCAAATGCATATGAGTTCTCGGTGGTGGATAGTGATTGTAAATCATTCATCGTCAACCTAGATAAATAGACTTGTCAATGTCGCAAATTTGAACTTAGTCAACTTATTTGTGTACATGATATGGCCCGACCTAAGGTCGAGTTGGCCTCGACCTAAAATCAAGTTTTTACTGATTAGTATAATTAAATATGTATGAACTGAAATTTACTGAAAAGTTTACTTTACTCAATATTGAACTAAAAATTAAACAAAACATACTAAAGTAAACATTGTTCAAAAAGTTTACTTAATTAGATATTGAAATAAATATTAGACAAGTTGTACTACAATAGAAATTGTTCAACAATTTTAGAAACTACAACTAAAATAATAATTGTCTACACTATAACCAAAATAAAGCATTGTCTTTTTTCCCTAATTTGGGTCACTTTTCTTGGACTGTTTTGCCATATCCTCTGCTTCTTGGGTTCCTTAGGAGCCTTAGGCTTTTTGACTATTGTCTTTTGGACAGTTTGTCTTTTTTTTTTTTCAGTAGGGGTGAACTTGTTAACCCAGCTTAATAACCCATTTCGATCATTCAATTGTAGATGTTTTCTCCCCATCCACCTTCTTGCCTGTATCCACCTGGGTCACAAATCATTAGCATCCTTCTCTTCGCCTTCCTGCAGTAATTCAGATATGTAAGATATAAAAAATAGAACTATTTACTTCAAGTAGTACCTAAACTTAGATCAAGTATCACCTAGCACGGGATCAAGTAAGGCTTGACCTGGGGTCAAGTACTGCTTGATGGAGGGTTAAGTATATCCTAACCTAGTTTGAACTACTACTTGACCTTGAATGAAGTACTACTTGGTATGGCATAAGGTGAAATACTACCTGGCATGGGATCAAATACTACCTGATCTGGGGTTAAGTACCACCTAACCATAGGTCAAGTATTACATGACTAGGGGTGATGTATTACTTGACCTAGTCAAGTTAGGTACTACCTAACTTAGGGTCAAATAATACTTGACCTAAAGGGTCAAGTACTACATAACCTCACGTCAAGCACAACCTGACCCGAGGTCAAGCATACTAGATCTGGGGTGAAGTAGTAAATGACATACGTATAATACCTCTTTATCAATTCCAAGACTAATAGTTGTTTCGATCCCCTTCTTAATAATGTTTTTTTTCATATTCATATACTATTTTCTCTCAAAATTGAGTGGCAAATATGGGGTTATCATCAACCCTCTTTTCATCATTGCTTTGCTCCTTATATTCTTAGAATATGGAACTTATATAATAGGTATCAATATCCATGTTCTCAACTGGATTGATGTCCTTGTCTTTTTCTTCTACACTTTTTTTCTCCTTATTGTCGTCATTTTTCTATATAATTTCTTTCTTAGCCTTGGCTCCACCTCCTACTTCACCTTCATTATCATCATTTTTTTTCTCTGCTTCAACTCTTCCTCTATCTTTATCATCATCATCATCACCTTTTTCTTCTCCTTTTTCCTCCTCTTTCTCTTCCTCTGTTTTCTCCTTTTTTTTCTCCTCCTCTTTGATTTGGTCTTCTTTCTCTTCCTTTTCCTTTCTTCTTCATTCTTTTCAACTTTGTTCTATTCTTCTTTTTCTTCAGCCTTTGCTTGTTGCAATTCTTGTACTTGTTCATGTGTCAAATAAATAATTAGGTAAAATAAATATTAAGATGGGTTAACTATATCTCACCCCAACTCAATGACGGATGTGTTGACCAAGCATCAAGAAGTGGTTGACTTGGGTCTAGCAATTCTTGACCAAGGTTAGCCAGTGATTGACCTCCGATTAAGAGCTTACTGACCTAAGGGCAAGAGCTTACTGACCTAACCTAAGATAGTCAACAACCACTTGCGAGGGTCAAAATTATCTTGATCACGATGTAGGGTGAAAATCTACTTGACTCAGGTCAAACTATTCTTCAACTTACCTAGGATCAAGCTTTTCTTATGTATCTTGACCTATGCTTATTGACCTGACCTAGGGTCATGAAACTGTCAATAACCATTTGACTAGGGTTAAAAGGATCTTGACTCCTCTTGATGTCAGCTAAGAAGCACTTGGCTAAGTTCGAAATTGTCTTAACCCGAGCTAAATGCATGCAACCAGTGAAACATCCACTCCATAAACAGTAGGATTGAACCCCAAAATTTGTCAATAATGATAATCAATACCTAAGAACAAAAACCTACACTAAGAACTCAAATATTTTACCAACAAATTCCATAAAGGGCTTATCTTACCTAAAATGAAATTTTGTATAGACATTTCAAAAAAAAAAATCAAAAAATCTAAATCTGTGTCCTCTTCTATCAGTTTTTTGAGCTTCAAATTGACCGATTTATGGACTGGAATTTTCTTCTCTTCTATTCACTTCTTCGACGACATTCTCATCCTCGATGACAAACCTTTGGATAAGGATTTTGAAGAGGATTTTTTTTCTCTCTATAGAATGAATGTTGGCCATTTTTGGTGGCTTTTGGTTCATTGATGGGAGGAGAAAATATTGAACAACTTAAAAAGAGTGAACGACTAGTTTTTTCCCTTCGATTTTAGTGGTTTTTAAATTTAGTTTTTGGCAGTTTTATCCCTTTGATTTTCAAGAAACTGAGAACAGAATTGAGAAAGATAAAGAGATGAAGAGAGAAATAAAGAGGGAAATAGAGAGAGGAAGAGAGAGAAACGGGTTTTATAGGGAAGGGAAACATAGGGTCAGCTTGGGCTCATGTTAGCCAGAGTGATGAGGTTGTGTCACTTTTTGGGCTGTATTGGTTGAGAGTATCCTGAGGGTATTTCTATATTTTAACTCATATTGGCCCCAATTTCTAATCTTAAAAAACCTATCATTGAGCCTAATCCTAAAATTGTCTAATTGACCCCAAATAAGTCATATCCATGTTCTTTTCTCGTCAAAATTTGTTTATCAGAATTTGTCCCCAACTCTTCAAGTTGAAAAATAGTCTTGAGTTAAAGAGTTTTTATTTTCTTTTTTCATTTTCATTTTATTTTTATTTTTATTTTAACTTGGTCTTAATCCTTAGGTTCAGTAAAAAGTTAATCGCATGCAACCAATGACTACAAATGATCGCATGCTTCGTCAGAGCATTTACGAATTTTAAATAGTTTCATGCACCCACGGTATTGTGTGCTCTTATATAGTTAGGTGCTCATCCTTATATACCATTAAGAAATTTTCATATACCAATACAAGAAAATAATGTACCTGAAAGTGAACATAACACTAAATTACAATATCTAGAATCACGTGCTAAGTCTGGTATATAAACTCATATACTATGACAAAAATTCTATATATTAAGATCAAAAAAAAAATAATATACCCAAGAAACAAAAAGGAAATAACAACAACCTTTGTTTCGTAAGAACACAAAGTACAACTTAGTACAATAAGAACACAACAATCCTAATGACTTTTCATCTTTCTCAAAATGTGTAATTTTGCAAAATTTTCAATTGTAATCATATTGTTTATATCACTTCACTTATTTTCTCTCTCTTAAACTTACTAACTGAATGACTTCTTTTCTTTTTTGGCCTACCAATACGAGCTTTCTCAATATTAGGTTGGAGAACATGTTAAACAACACTAACAAGAAAGAAAAAAAAAAATTCTATATGCCACTATAAAAAATCATATATATTATGACCATAAACATATGAACGAAACAACTAAATAATTTACATATTCATCAACAATAACCAAAATCACCATACAATATGACAAAAATTATAAATACCATGACCAAAAAATATATAAATAAAACAACAAAATAACAAATATATTCACCAATAATAACCACATAACAAAGCACCATATACAATCATAAAAATCGTATTTACCAAGATCAAAATTATATAAACTAAATAACAAATACTTAACATGTTCATAAACAATAACAAGAGACCATATACCACAACAAAAATCACATATACCATGACCTGAAAAATATGAACTAACCAATAAAATATGTAACATGATCAACAATACTAACAAGAGAACAAATATATCATATACCACTATAAAAATCATATATGACACGACTATAAATACATACATCAAACAAAAAAATAATTAACATGTTCACCAACAATAAATACACTATAGGAATATTATATATCACGACAAAAATTATATATATTACTATCAAAAACATATGAACTAAATAAGAAAAAAACTAAATATCTTCATTAACAAAAATCTGACAACAATAATACTATATATCACCCTAAAAATTATATATATCACAACAAAAATTATATATACTACGACTAGAGATATATAAACTAAACAAAAAAATAAATTAAACATCTATATCCACGAAAACCAAACAATAATAATATCGTATACCACCACAAAAATTATAAATACTACGACAAAAAATTTATGGACCATTACCAATCACTGAAAAAAAAAATCAAAACACATAGGAAAATACAAATGAACACTAATCAACAACAAAAAAAAAATACAAAATTATATAAAAAAATTAAAAATAAATACAACACAAATTAGAAATAAAAATAAAAATCTCCAAAAAAAACAATAATACAATCACATAAAACATAGATATGAATCTAAAAAACCAAAACTAAAATTAAAAAACACAAAACATACCTCAAATCGTCAAAAAAGAATCTAGCACAGAAGAAGAAGAAGAAGAACGAAATAATGTTGTAGAACAACCCCAAACCACTGAACAACAACAAGATTTCGCTGGACAAGATAATTAAAATCGCAACCTCAACAAATAAGAGAGAAATCGAGAAAAACCTTTTGCAAAATCAATAGTTGAACTAGAGAGAGAGAGAAGAACGAGAAAATAGAGAGGGAAACGGATTAGGAAATACGAAAAACCTGAATTCACTAAGAAATGGCGAAAACTTAAAACAAAATACTGCTTAGCGAAGAGTTTTTAAAAGTTGGACATTTAGCTAGGGTGGACTTAAACACATTTAAAAAGTGGTCATCCACCACAATATCTATTTATATTTCGTTTTTTGTTTTTTGCTTTTTTTTTTTTTTTTTGAAAAAGAGGTGCAAGGCGCACTCCACATTGGGCAAGGCCCAATAAACAAATGGGGCATTCAGTATTGAGGCCCAGGACCGACAAGGGTATGGGCCTGAAGTTTTTGAGCTCATAATTAAGGTCCTCCGCAGCCGAGGGAGAGGCCCAAATCAAAGCCCATTTGGAAACGTCGTTCCGTTTGGTTGTTTTGTTGTAGCAGCCACCACAATCTCGACCCATCTGGACTCGCCGATTCTTCCAGAACAAACCATAGGACCAGGGTTTGGTATTCGATAGCCATAGACGAGAGCTTCGCTGAGAAGAACGACCCCTCATATAGGGAGACGAAATGTCGTCGTTTTTGCAGTCGTTTCTGGATCCGAAGAAGAACTGGTTGGCTGCTCAACACATGAAAGCCCTCTCTCAGCGCCTCAAAAACTACGGTCTCTGCCTTTTTCTCCCTTTAAAACCCTAATTCACTATATCGAATTTACATTTGTATCTATCATTGTATTTTGTACCCTTATGGTGTTGATATCGTTCTTTTTCTGGTTTTGAATTTTTTTTTAATGAAATTAGGGCTTCGATATGACGATCTGTACGACCCCTACTACGATCTGGACGTGAAGGAGGCCCTCAATCGCCTTCCCAGAGAGGTTGTTGACGCCCGTCATCAGCGTCTCAAGCGTGCCATGGACCTCTCCATGAAACACCAGTACCTCCCCGAGGATCTTCAGGTTTATATATATATATATATATATATGTATTTTTTTTATAAACAAGAATCGATTGGGGTATTCAATTTCAATGTTTCTAATCTGATGTATTAAAGTTAATTACCCCTGATTTTACTTATCTGGTATTGCACTAATTAACGAATTGCCCATTTGAGATGCATGACGGTAGAAATAGAGTAAGCGGATTCAATCTAATTCGTTCATTCTTAGCTCTATTTTGCATTCGTAAGCCTACAATAACTTAATTTCATGAGACTTAGGCCATGTTTACTAATCCGTAAAGGAAATTAGTGGAAAAAGGAATGGAGGGGAATAAGAAACAATGGGTGAGAAAGGCTAGGATTTCATTTCATCATTCCCTTTCCTCATTCTAATTGTTACGTGAATACATGAAAGAGAAATACTTTCCCTCTCTTTATTCCCTTTTCTTTCCATTACGGATTAGTAAACATGCCCTTAGATTATCCCTATGCTTTGGAGATTTTAGTAATATTTGTATCTTGATATGTTGAATGTGTAGTAGATTGGATTTTTGTTGTTGCATCCAATGGTTGTTGCATTGATCAGTGCATAATTGAAATTGGAGTGACCATCTTGATATCTTATGCAAGTTTAGTCTAGGTTATATAATTCTAACACCTCACTTCGAACATTTTTCTTATAAAATTGTCATGCTATAGATATAGGTCACAATCACCCTCTGATTTTTCTTTTCCTTTTTTTGTAACTTTTTGAGAGACAGGGGGAGTTGGGGTAGTTCAATTAACAACACTAAGTTGTGTTGAGAGGCAGGTTCCACTGTGAACCCAATTCTGTCTTAAATGTGGTCTGTAGATTGTATTGCTGTTTTTTTCTGATGTTGTGTTTTCCAGAATAGTCATAACCATTATGCTCTTTTAACTCATCTTCAGGCCATGCAAACACCATTCAGGACCTACCTTCAAGAAATGCTAGCTTTGGTAAGTACTTTTCTGAGAAGGATACAATAACATAGTGTCTGCTTGTATGCAGAAAGTTTTTGTGTTGACTGCGTTGCTGATGAATATTGGTTTTTTTTGCATTGATTTCAAACATAAACAGTCTTTTATTCTTTTCACTATTTATTTGTCTCTATTTTCATTCTTAAATATGCACTTAGCTCTTTGCTACTCAGTGGCCTTGTCAAATAATCTGGTCTGTGTTTTATATTATAGTTTTGTCTGGCTATGAAGAAGTCTTGCTTTGTATTGAAATAGAATGTGTTGAAGGACAGAACCTCGACAGTAAGCTGGGAATAATTGAGATAATTCGTTGAGACAACTGATATCAATATTGTTATTGGGCATAGAATTATTTACCGTGTTGGGGTTCATATTGAGAAATATCTATCTGAAAAGCTACTTCTCTGGTTATTTATCATGAATAAAACAGAATGTGGAGTACAATCAAGCAATCGGCAGTGGATGTTGAAATTAAGTAGAATTTGATAAAAATCTATCATAAGATGTTGTCTGACATGTTGAAGTTTATATGCTTCCTTTTTTCAGGTGAAGAGGGAGAGAGCAGAACGTGAGGCTTTGGGAGCTTTGCCTCTCTATCAACGAACCATTCCATAAGCATTTAATTGGATCCTGTAACTATTGTTCGAGTCGATCGATCCCCGAACATAGTTACATTTGCGTTTGTAATAGATGTGTTTGAGTACCAGAAGTGGAGACTGTTCCTCATCTAGGACAAAATTTCCTATTATTTGCCTTCAGGTGTCTGAAAAGAATTTTTCCGGACGGTTGCCAGATAAGGCGTTCACCCCTTATTTTCAATAATAACAAAGGACCCAAGCGTTTCAATTACCTTTTTCCTTTTTTGGAAATAAAATCATTCATTTANTGGTAGAATAAATGAATGCTTATACGAAAATAATTCATTGAAATTCGTTGTACATTGGGACATTTATTTATGAGAATAGACACAACTCAATAGTTTCTTCTCTTTTTTTTTTTTTTTAATTCACTGTCTTAGCAAACTCTTTGCAATAATAAGACCAAAAGCGATTAGATGAGTTTGACTGTTGATGTATTGCCGGCCAGTTCTTGGATTTCACTGTTATGTTTCATTGACAGAAACTCTGCTAGGGATAGACGGGTTTGGTTGGTGTGGGTTTCATCATGGGAATATTAAGAGTGCATACCAATTAGCGGTTCAAAAATCCTTCCGATGCGATGCAAATGTGAAATTACTTGCGTTTTTGGGTTACTGCTTCAAGTTTTGCGGCAAAAATGCAATCTCAAACACCTCAATGGTCTTACTTTGCTGGAAAGAGAAGGGTCCATGGAGTAAATATGGCACTTATTCTCCAGTCGGAGGGTAGTTTGAGCCAAATATTCTATAAAACTTTGTAGCGAAAAAGAATATGCTATTGAGTAAGAATATATCACCATGCAGATACTAAGGCGGAAAAGAATATGCTATTGAGTAAGAATATATCACCAGGCAGATACTAAGGCGGAATCAATCGTTACATAGCTACGATGATTTTCTGACGAAAATCTGAATCGCAAATTTTCCAAAAGGAAAAAGAAAATAATCCCCACCAACCATGTAGTCTCTCTACATATTCTCTCACAAATGACATTTTCATAGGGCTTGGGGGTAAGTTGGCAATAGGAAACAGTGACCTCTAAATCTAAGGCTGTCAGAACAGACAATGTGTGGCCATTTAAAGATATGGTATCTCAAAGTCTTTCCCGGTCATATTGTGTTTGTTCGTAAGTTCTCATCCCACTTTGGAACCAAATTTCACAATTCATATCCACAAAATCTCCCCTCAATTATGGAATATGGTACGTCTCCATCACCATGTCCATGTGCCGACGTTTCCTACTGTTCCTGTGCTAACAACGTGTACCTTCTTTGAGCTGCGGTGAGTCCCAATGGTTTGTTTCCTGCAATTGTTTTCCCTCAATTCACATTTCACACTATAAAAGATAAAATAGAATAATTTAATAGATAACAAAACTTGTGGATGGATGTCTGCAACGATAGCCTAGTATTTGCTAGAAGATTGAGTTNNNATTATAATAATTATTATTATTATTTGAATAAGACGAGTTTATTCATTAAGGAACCATTGGGATCATTAGCACTGACGGACCAAGCCCCCCACTTTTAATTTTTTTTTTCAAAAAAAAAAACCAAAAAATTATGTGTATTTATAATTTTTTAGCTTATATTTTATAAAAGAAAATCCCCACTCAAAAATTGACAAAATATTAAATAGCACCACCAAATAAACAAAATATAATTCTAGCTCCCACTACACAAAAATTCTTGCTCCGGACTCCTGGCTCGGTTCTTGATCATAAGAAGCATTCTTGGAGTAAAAATGTGACAAAAAAGAGATGTGAACAAAGGTGTCAGCTTCATCGTTTTCATGGAGAAGATTTGGGAATAAATATCGGCTCGTGGGAATTCTATCTACTATTGGACATTCCATGTGATACCATGAGCCCCATGCTTTAATGGGAAATAATAAACCATCTTCCTCTTTGTCCCTTGTGTTGCCCTGCCCTCACTAGAAAACTCCCTTGTAGACTCCTGTTGCATATTCCTCTCTTCTGGTCACTAAAGAAATTCCATTTTACAGTCTGTCTTCTACATTTTTCGTTTTCCTTTCGCCTTTTTCATTTTGGGATTTGCCCTTTGAGGATGAATATGTCAATTCAAATGCGACTGTTGAGTTTGACTGTTCTCTACTCATAAACTAAAGTCACGTCAACAAGGATACCCAATAACCTATGCCATTATTAGGTCAATAACCATGCTCAACCGGGTCTTTGAGAGATGATGCTCCACTATCTCCAAAATAACCCCCTTCTTTGGTTGAATTCGTGACAACTACTATGTATTTCCAAATTTTACTCGGCAGACATTATTAATAACAATAGCGAAAGATAATAGCTATTTGTTTTACGCACACGATAATTTGCAACTTATATTAATTTATAGAGAAATACTTTAAACCACTGAAGGAAATAATCAGTCACCTAAAGTAGAAGCCGTAAGGATTGGTAACATACTATGGTTCATCCTAAACTCTGTGACTAGGTATAAAGGGACTCAGAGGAGAGGGGAGCCCGCATAATCAAAGTTCCATACTCGAAAATATTCTCTCTTATACCAAACAGAACAGCATATCAAGTGTTAAGTGCTCCAATCATTATCTCATCTAGAAACAACTTCACTAAATGCGAGAGACGTGGACAGTTTAGCCACCATCGGATCTTGTTCAAAACAACACTCGGTTTGGTTGTTTATTTCCATTTAAACATACGTAATCCGACGCTGTTACCAAATCCAATGCATAGAATGGTGGCTGTCCGTACGTCAGATTTGTAACCCCTTTTTTTTAATACATATATTATTAGTTTTCTTTTTTTTTTTTGGGGGGGGGGGGTAACTAAATTACTTACCAGGAAAATACAAAATAATCGTCATAAATTCAGGACCATAGATTATATCATTATCCATTTACTTTGGACTAGGACGAAAGGCATGTGAATTCTTATAAGAACTAAACTTATAATGTACCTGTATTCGGAAGTAATAATTTAGAAAAACAGGACTTCCAATAATGCCAACTATACAACAGCTTTGATAGTTTGATAACTGACATATCGAACATATATAATCAAACACAACCATTCTGAGGGGAAAAAAATATTAAAAAAAAAACTACCATTCAAAAATAAAATCTTAATTCCAGTTTTCCTAGAAATTAAAACAACGAAATTACCATTTCAGCCAAAACCAAATTGAGAAAGTGACGCTTGACCGAATGAAAGCAAGCGACAGAAATTTGTGTGATTTTCCGAGAAATCATATGTAATTCACTAGTCAAGAACTGACGGGAGGTAAGCTGTCGTTTCGTGTAGATGCTTGTATTCATCTATGTCGTATTCAGTAACGTTGTCATCATCAATCTTTAGCTGTATTACGTGTGTATAATAATATCATATGGACCCATATATACTGCCTCTAAAATACAAAGTGAACCCATGAATATTCAAATAACGTCTACTTCATATATTTCGAATTCAGCTCAACTATATAAATGTTTCGTAAACATCACAATTAAAGCGGCTTACATATGTATGAATTTTAGATCGTTTAGATTTGGCATTCATTAGAGAAGTATAAAAATATGAAATTAAATTTCATTAATTAATTTGGATGTAACTCATAGGAGAAAAAAAAATTGAAAATAAAAACTATTCCAACGTAGATAAAATGAGTTGCCTAACCATTTTGGTGATGACCTGACTGAAATTTTGTTTGTATGTATTTAAAAAAAAAAAATTCCAAGGGACCATGCACGAGCTGCTTAATTAATGCTATTTTTTTTCTCTCTCATTACCCAAATAAAAAATTAATGTTATATTTAGATTATGATTTGACCTGGTCAACAATAACTAGTGGTTCTAAGATTCGGTTAGTAACATGTAATTTTTTAAGTTTGGTCAATTCAAGAAATAGTTTAGCTACCTAGCAAGCAAGCAAGTTTATAGTCATATATATGTCCAAATCCAATTTTGCACATCTCTTCATATCTTATATTTTCTCTAGATAATTAGTAATATTCTAACGTAGCACATGTTTTCAATATTTATTAGTAAATATATTAGCTTTTAGGAGAATGATCGATCTAGTATCTTTGTTCATTAAAAAATAAATAAACATATCAACCGAGTAATAGGTCACGAAGTCGTTGAAGGTGATCGGCCTTACCAGGATGATCAAGAAGAGAGATACCTCACATTGGAGAAAGCTGAGCAAATGTACTTGCAAGTGAGAGTCTGACAGTGACATTAACCATGTGTTTGGGTAAGTATCATTTGTCCATGCTTCAGCTAGATCCCAAATTACATAGGCTAATTTAATATTTTCCGGATAAAGACGGTGGGTTCTTTTTCTTTTTCTTTTTTTTTTTTGGGGGGGGGGGGAAGGGGGTCAGGGTTGGAGGAAGATTGTTATTTCTTGCCAATCACTACTAATTTGGCGTTTATTTTAATGGCGGAAGTCCCAAAACCTGTCTCATATGCAACTGCAAGAATACAACCAAACTTCTTTTTATGAAAATAATACCTAAACGAGAAGAGGAAGAGTTACTACCAAACTTCAAAATGACACTTTTGGACCAAAACTTCATTTTCATCTGGTCCACCTTATGAGTGGACCGAAACAACAACTGTAAAACTATGTGAAGTTCCCCTCAGCAAAATTAAATCATTTTAACATTTTTTTTCTATTTGTTTTTGGATAATTGAAACTATTGTTTGGTGGTTGAATAATTGAAGCTTTATCAAGTTATCAAACCTTATATTTGCTTAGAACTAACCATATCCTTTAAACAACGAAAGAATAGTTACAACATTTATCCTTTTCCAAACAAAAAAAAAAGTCATACAATTCATTTTTTTTATATAAAAAGTTGGGCTATGGTGGTATATGTACAATTTTAAGCCTAAAACTTAGTATATGTCTATGTTTTAATAGTTCTAGATAAATATCTATTCTATTTCTTTAGCTCTTGTGTGTGTCCGTCTCTGTCTCTTTGTGTACATTCTCTTTTCCCCTCTTTCTCTCTCTCTTTTGCGCTTTCTTTCTCTCTAAGCTGTCTCTTAACCTTTTTCACTCTCTCCTTATACATATATATATATATATATATATATATTATATTTCACATACTTTTTTTTTTCTGGTTCTAAAACCTTGTTTCTAGATCTAATTCTTTTTCTCCGATGGTGGCATATCATCCAGTATTGTGAAATATATTGATTGAGGTACGATTTTTTTTTTTCATTTTTCTAGGTTAGTTTCTTAAATGAATTAGGGATTTTGATTTTTATTGCTAATTTTTGTTGCTATTATGATAATTTGTTTTGTATAATCATGTTTTTGTTACAATTTAGTGGTTATTTGTATATTTTTATATTTTTCTGAATTATTTTTCATAATTAGAAAATATTTTCTATTTGGTTTATATATTTTTAGCCATGGTACATGATTTTCATGTTCTGTGGATATTATTGATAAATATGTTCAGTATTTTTTTGTTTGGTTCATATATTTGTACTTGTAGTATATATCATTAGTGGTGTATTGTATTCATGTTTTGTGGTTATTGTATGTTCAATATTTTGTTGTTTGGTTCATATAAATCTGGTTGCGATATATGTGATTTTTGTGATAGTATGTGATATATTTTTTTCTCTGATCTAGTGTTGTTAAGTACATGGTTAGTATTTTGTGTTTAATTCATGCATTTCTTGCTATATATGATTCTTGTTATAGTATATGTTTTTTTTTTTCTCCGGTTAATCTTGATGAACATATTAAGTATTTTGTTATTGGTTCATATGCTAGTTAAATTAGTTTTCAATTTAGGTTTATTAGTTAAATTATGTTGGTTCAATGTTAAATTCTACTACTTCATAGTTAAATTGTATTAGTGCATTGTTTTAGTTCATAGATAAACTCTGTTGGTTCATAAATTTATACGTGTGATTCATGAATTTATAACTATGTTTCATAATTTAAGTATTAAGAGATACTATTAATATTTTAATTCATAGTTAAATGTACTGGTACATAGTTAAATTATGTTAGTTTATAATTAAATTTTCATGGTTTACAAATAAATTCTGATGGTTTTCTTATAACTTTGTGGTTCATAAGTTTATTTACATTATTAATAAGTTTAAAATTATACTTCATAAGTTTATATGTGTGGTTCATAATTTTATATGTGTAGTTCATAAGTTCAAAAATTTTTACTTCCTAGTATGTGAGTTTAATTGTTTTATATTTTTTTACTTGTTGGTTCATACTTTTTCCTTTATGGTTCATACTTTTTGTTTTTAAACTGCATATACGAGTTCATATTTTTTTATCGATAAATTTAAGTTAATTTTTTTATCAACAAATTTAAGTTAATATTTTTCATGTGCTTTCATAAATTGTGCTCTTGGAACTAATCAACACTTATAATATATATTATTTATACTAATTTGAACATGATATGATATATGAAGTTTTATACCTGTATATGACTTGTAAAATTTACTAGTTTCTTTCATAAAATTAAAGTTGATTGTGGAACATTCATCATTCAAAGAATCGAGGCATTGAGAATGGATGCGAGCTTAGAAGATGTAATGCAAGATAAATGGTATTTTAGAGACAAAAGATGGTTATAGAACTTCATTACCAGACTGAAGAGAAGATGAGAAATAGCTACGAAAGCAATAAGGAAATAGAAAAGTGAAATTGATGATGAAGATACGGTTTTTTTGGTGTAATTAGATCGAGGGAAATTTAAAATTGAATGAAGTTTGTTCATTTGACAATCATGATTATTTTTAATATTTTTAATTGTGAAGATGATAAATATTTTATCATTGATTTATGAATATATATTGAAATATTATGTCTTTATGAAAATATCATTGAATTCATTACATTTTGAGTATACTTTTGAAATATTATTATACCTCAAAATCTCTTTCTTCTTCTTCTTCTTTTTCTTGCTATACTGATAGAATAACATATAAATTAATATGCAAGAATGACGGTTCATAAACTTAAGTATGAGATTCATTAATTTTATATTCAATTTAGATATTCACAAACATATACACATATTAGGTTCATAAAGCAATTTGAGTAGTTCATAAACTTACATATGTGGTTCACATATTATGTGTCCATAAAAAAATAAATTAGGTATATGAATCCATAAATAAGGTACATAAATGTATGAATCATTTTGTTTAAACAATTCTTAATAATATATTTCTTAATACATATTATATGATATACATATATTTTGATATACTACTTATCAAAACAAATAAACCTTTAAAAAAATAATGAACAAGTGAGAATACTTTTGCAATTCTACATAAATCGAATTTTTGCAAGTTTTTTTAGTATGGTTGTATTATTTACATTGACCACACTACACGTATTTCTTCTAGAAGTCATTAACAGAGAGGATTCGCCTCTTTTCGGCCTGTCATATTAGCTTTCTCAATAATATGAGGGAGAATAACTTGCTCTCAATGAATAACTCTAACCAGTTAACTTCCAATTGGATGATAAATCACATTATAAAAAAAATGAATCAGGTATATGAATATAAAGACAAGGTATGTAAGTACATAAACCATAATTAAAAGTAGTCATCCAGATGTTATTCCAAAAAAATAAAATATGTATACCATTATGCATATAAGGTTCATAAGCATATGAGCCACAAAAAAAGTATAGAAACCAAATACAAAGCACTAAATATGTTCAATAATGCTATACCATGATCAAAAATATATTAACACAAAAATCACATATATATACTACAACCACAAATATATGAACTAAATAACGAAAATGCAAAGTCTACAAAACACTAATATTATATACCCACCTCAAAAATCCTATATAACACGTCCAAAAATTTATGAACCAAAAAAAAAATACTTAGCATGTTCGTAAACAAAAATTAGAGAAGAGAAATATCATATACCAGCACAAAATACACATATACCGCAACAAAAAATTCATAAACCGAACTAAAATAGTGAGTATATTCAGCAACAAAAACTAATAAACAGTAATACCATACACTAATACAAAACACGTATGTACCACTACAAAAAAAATCCATGAACCATTACTAATTACGAAAATAATTCAAAAATCATATACCATGACTAAAAATACCACATATAACCTTAAAAATCAAATATATTAGAACCAAAAATATGTGAACTAAACAAGAAAATACTTAACATGTTCACAAATAAAAACCAAATAAAAGAAATACTATAAACCAGCACAAAAACTACATAAACTACAACAAAGAATCCATGAACCGAACTAAAATAGTGAACATCTTCAACAACAAAAAGTAACGAATAGTAATATCATATACTACCAAAAAAAATGTATATACCGTGATAAAAAATTTATGAACCAATACCAATTACGAAAAATAATTCAGAAACACATAGAATACATATAAACATTAATTAATAACAAAAAATAATATTATACAAGAAATTAGTAGTACCAACAAAATAAATTAGCAATAAAAATCAAAAGTCTCAAAATAAGACACAATACAATAAAACAAAGTCAAAATCAAAATCAAAACTCATATCAACAACACAATACATACCTCCAGAGATGAATAATGAATTTGCTAAAAACACTGCTAGAGAAAAACCTCAAAATACCAAAAAGCTTGAAAAATTTTTTAGGAGAAGAACCTTAAAACACCGAAAAACATGAAAAATTTCGTCCAAAATAAGAGAGAGAAAGAGACAGAGAGAGAGAACGAGAGAAAATTATTTTTTTTAAAAAAAAAAAAGCAAAAGGAAAAAAAAACAATTAGGAAGGGCAAAAAGAGAAATCAAAAGACAACCTTAAATTTAAAAGTTAGACACTTACTTAAAACAAATTGAAAAAATAATCATCTATCACATTATCTCTAAAAAGTTTAACCATATGCTAATTTGATTGGTTGTATATAAATAAGATGGCCCAAAGAGAAAGGAGAAAAAGTCCAAAAAGAGAAAAGTAGAACTGTCCTTAGATATCTGGCCTAAGCTCGGGCATTCACATGCAGCAGATCATAGGAGATGAGGTTGAGATTTAAGATAGGCCACTTCATGTGTTACTCTTTTAAAGCCTCAAGGCCCACATGTTTCTCAACGCCGGGCGACAACCCAGAGATAAAGCCAGGATTAAATGGAGCTTATCTATTTTTTTATTAGGTCAGCTGCGATTTTCAATATCCCATTTGGGTCCCACTCCGCCTAATCCTCCCCCTCGTGATACATTTTTTTGTTTTTGGGGGAAGTTTTACGCACAATTAAATTACCTTTTTTCGTGTCTAACTGAAAATCATGCGTCTTTACTCTTGGCACGTTTTAACCGGAAAAAAAAATGTTACTTATTTATTTATTTATTTGATTCAAAATGTTATGTATCTTATGTAGATGCTATATGCTACTAAGGGCTTGCTACGTTTAGTTTTTTAGTTATGTTTTTATACAGTAGAGTATAGACGCATAAAAGTTAAACCTATATTATTAGTTTAAAATAGTGATAATTTTATCTAAATTGGCCGAAAAACGATTAATAAAGCTATAAGTCCGCTTTTAAAAGTTATTATGCTAAACAAACTCTAAAACACTCTAGCTATGTTTGATAGGAAGAACCAAAAATTAGATGCAAATATACATTATCTAGAGAGGAAAATGAGAATATTCTCTTCTTGTGTTTGATACAAGAGGAAAGAGAGAAAATTCTAGCGTATGTAAAAATTATAGTGTACGTAGCTTATAGATACCAAGGGCTTGTTCCATATAATTTTTGGTTATGCTTTTATCTAGTAAGTGTAGAAGTTATAGTACATCCAATCAAGTCGGAAAACTATGTTTGGACTTAAAAAGCCATAAGCCAATTTTTAAAATCGTTGTAAATAAAATCTAAAACACTTTTTGGTTATTGGTAAAAGAAATGGAAGATAGGAAGGAATGTGATATACATTATTTAAAAAAAGAAATAAGAGATGAGAGCGAAAGAATTTCTCGTGTGTATGGCATAGGAGGGAAAAGAGAACCAAAATCTCTGGGAGGGAGAAATTAAAGAAAACGGAGTATTATATCTATACAATTATCATGCTATCATTAGTTGTTACTTTATGATATAATTTTAAAGGTAATTTTGTAAATATCAATCATAACCCACTAAAGTGGACATTTCTCTTCTGAATTTTTTTTAATTTCTTTTTAGCCAAAAAATCTCTAAAATTGGAAGGATTAAAAATTGACTCAATTTAAGGTTTAATTTGAAGGCCATTGACTCTCTCCCTAAAATCCTTCTAACAGGAAAAATTCATTATGTCCCGAATCCACTCAATAATCCTCCAAACTTCTCTCTTTCCATCCGGTACTTCTACCTCCTAGCTAGTAAGCAAACTCTAGGTTGTTCAGTTGAAATATATGTGAATAATGTCTTCAATGGATTTGAACGTGAGATTCTTGATGTAGGCTAATAAAAATACGGTTACTCCTCTTTGTAATTAGTTGACAATGTTAGATGAAACTTCAAGCTCTACAAATTTGTATGCAACATTTTGCCACGAAAACGCAAGATGAACCATCATATAGATATATATATATAGTTCACAATCAGATAGGTATTTTTTTTTACATATTTATAGGCATTTTTTTTAGTAGTTGTATTATGATTTAACGGCTATCCATTATTTAAGTAGTTAGGAAAAAAAAATAACAAAAATAAATTCATATTATTTAATAATTTTTTTTTCTTTCTTTTACCATAAAAATACATGTGTAATTAATTTTAATTGGCTAAAATAATACATATAGATAAGTAAATAAAACTACCGGATTGGTGCCCGTCATATATATATATATAGCACCAACCAGGATAGTATAATTTCTATGTCCTGTATTTTGATATTTTGTTCGTTCTATACCTTATGTTTGGTTATTATCAAAATTGACACTTAGATTTAATATTTATTTCATATATATACTCAATGGTTTAATAAACTTATTCACAGATCAGTTTTTATATAACTTATTTTCAAAATTTTAAACGGTATATTGGTAAATTAATTGCACTACTTTAGTGTCAGGGTATAAATTTGTAATAAATTTCAAACACAAGATATAATGTCAACAAACATTCAAAATACAAGATAGAAAAGTGATAATATCCATACATATAATGTACAGTAATTGTGAGGATATCGCTAAAAAACATTATTGGTTTTAATAATTATCGAGTTTGACACATGGGTAATTATTGGGTAAAATATGAATGCAAGTGTAAGCATCACTAACAAGTAATAAAGAGTAAGTATAAGTATCGTTTTCATAAGAATTGTGCTTACTTAGTACCAAAATTATCTAACTCTAATTTTATTTGAAAGTAAATTAAAATAAATAAAATTGCACAAAAATAAATTAAAGAACAAATTAAAAAAAAAAACAAAGCAAAATTTAAATAAATGGGACAATCAAGAAACTAAAGACCTAGGGTTTTCGATTCACTTAGATTAATCTATCTAAATTATTTAATCCAATTAATTAATGTCTATTCTCTATGCTAACAACAAAATTCTCTAATTTATCTATTAATCTTTCTCAAAAATTAATACGCATATTTTAATAGATAAGTTCCAATAGCTCTGTGTAAACTATATATCTATTAAAACTCATTAAGTATAAGAAATTCATAATATTGCATAAGCCTATATATTTATATATCCTATAAAAATATTATGCTATATTAATTAATGAAAAATTTAATTCTCTCTTCTCAGATATTAGATTAAATCTCTAATTCATGTAAAAATTGATCAAGCTCTCACAAAAATAAAGCATATATTGATACAATTAGCATACGATGGGAAATAAGTATAAATTTATATATAAATTGAAATAATTTAAGACATCATAATTCGGCTATATCATAGCCCTTGAAAATAAAATTAACTCATAGTAAAAGAGTAAAAGATAAATAATAGCTAAACATGAAGAAGAAAGAAGAAAGAAGAGTAGAAAAACTAGAAGTTGAATCAATGGTATTCCGCATCCGAGTTACTAATCGCTCTACCTTGAATCCTTCGTTCCTTTTCTATTTCTCTCTCTTTTCTAAGCTCTTGACAGCTCTCTAATATCCCCAATAAGTTCTAAAAAAAACTATTTATAAGATTGCAGATGCTCACATCAAAAATTAAGTCAAAAGGCATCTAAAGAAAAAGATATGATGAATTTCTGTAGTGTAGTACTGTGGCACCATCCTGGTTACCAAGTTCCTCTATTTCAACTCGAATTAGCATTGCAACACTACTAACATGGCGCCGGGTACTACTTCCTTTGGAACTTTTTTTCCTTTTAACTTTTTACTACTTTTGAATCTTTTAAGCACTCTAGCTCTAATGACAAGCGCCAAGGCGTTTCTTTCTCTTTCCATCTTGCCGCAAATCATGTTATTTTGCTCTAAATACTACTAAGTGTATCAAAGTTATCTAAACTATAATCAAAATATTAAAAATATAAATAAAACCCACAAAAACTTCAAGAATCTACTAAGTGCCTAGCTAAAATGGTATCTAATTAGCGAGTAAAATTCACTCATCAATAATCATGAATACTTTAATCTATTAGGTTCCATGAATGAAAGAACTTCCTATCAATTATTTTAGTTTAACCTTGTGCTTAACTAAGCGAATCACTGACTCTTTCATTATCTATCCCATGTTCATTTTTCCGTTATCATACTCCAGTTTTTCAGAGTTTACACGAAAATATTCTCTATTTCGAAATTGTCTACTCAAAGATATTAAACTAAAGTTACAACTTTTAGGAAACTTAAATTGCCATTAGAAACAACTCTTAAAATAGCCTATAAATTATATTTTTCTTGAGTATGAATATACATGTATTAGTTTTTTTTTTTTAAAATAGAGCTTAACTAATGACTACCACTTATTATGAATTTAAAAAAAATTATCTTACGCACACATCCCTAAAACCTTAGACCAACTGAATTAGTCCCACTTGGCAAATATACGTGCATTGGTTACTGAAAAGGTATGCTAGACTTTCTCACTTACTCGAGCATTTTAAATATTACTAGTTATATTTCTTAAGTAGTGGAATATTAGTTTACTCTTTCATTTTTTACTTAAATAATGTATTATTGTAATCTTACAAATACTAGAAACTCGGTTTATTTTACAAATGTATTGTTATTACCTATATTTAGTAAAGTTACCAAAAATAGACAAATATAAGGCATTTAATGTGAAGAAAATTTTAGGAGAAAGGAACAGAGCGAGGGAATTAATAATAGAGAAAAAAGGAAAAACAAAGACAACTGATGAGGAAGGACGATTATTTGAGTGGAAAATGACAACTGCGCCTTTTTTTCACACTGGTCCATGAACTATTTATTTCTAGTACGAGCCTCTAAACTTATATGTGGATTATTTTTTTCTTTTTTTTTTTTCAGTGTAACCAAAAAAAATGTAGATTCTTTTTCATTTTCTTTTCTTAAAAAAAAAAAAAAGCGGAAATGATCTCCAAATTTTATGAATGATTACAGTTTTCGGTTGTGCATCGTTCAAATAAAGTCATAAGCATACTCGTCCATAGCTTATTATGGAGCTTTATGGATGAGTATGCTTATGACTTATTATGGATGAGTAAACACTTCTTTTTCCACTAATCACGAGTTACTGAATACAATGATTTCGGTTTTAACGTTGATGAGAAAATTAATCACCTGATGAAATGACAAAACTACCCCCTAACGACATTCAGCAAAAGTGGAGCAAAGGGTGTCGTGGCCCTATAGCACAAGCCAAATAACCCAAAGCAGCCTAGGGGACTGAAACCACGTGACATCGAACAGCTTTTGTCTTCAACCCATAAAAGAACCAAGAGAAGACAGGGTCATAAACTATTTTTCGGTTCGGTAGCCGCGAAAGAAATGGATGAGGAGCAGGGGCAATTTCGTCATAGAAGGAAACCCATGTGCATGTGGATCTAATATAGTATAGATAGAATCAGAAATGGCAAATTTTGATGTTATTTTCAAATCAAAGGGCTTTATTGTAAGTTGGCAGGCATATAAGCCCATGCTCTCCTTCATTCTACTCTATGCATTCTACTCCATCTCTCGATCTTACTCTATATTTCTCTCTCTCTCTCTCTCTCTCTCTCTTCTCTCCAGCAGTTAAATCAGTGAGTTTTTAACAATGAGACGGATCGCTTTACTGTCGGTGCTATTGTTTGCCACTTTCCACTTCGCCTTATCCATCACAGATGGTAAGCTAGCAATACTTATATATATATATATATATATACTTCGTACATGTACACATAATGTTAAGAGTCAATATCAACCTCTTACAATTGTATTAAAGACTGCTTTAAGAAAATTTCCATTAGAAAAGTTTGCTACTAAAGTTCTTTGTTGTTATGTTCGAATTGGTGATCAAAATGATTTCATAGTTTTGAATAACGGGTCGTTTACTTGATAAGGTTCCTTCTAGGGGTGACTAATATTTGAAATATTGAAGCTTCAGTTACTTAGCTAGGATCAGCCGTAGAATTGCCGATGGTGTGCAACAGTGCAAATATAGACATTTACAATAAAATTCAAATTTCTCCAAGGACCGATTTGTCATTTCGCATCCTGGTCTAGTCTGGATTCATATTTTTGTTCATTGGCCAAGTTTGGCTGCAAAAGCAGTATAGTACACTCATGGTTTTTGGTATAGCCGACTATAAACCGAGGGTCCTTTGTTTGTGAAAGTAGTAGATTGTTTGGACATATGTGATTAAATACCGGTCCAGTGGTCTAGGCCCTTTGCATTCCGCACAGGCACAGAATGCTCACGCGGGGTTTGAATTGTCACAAATGGTCCAATACTGAGCTAGTCCTTTTCTACCCATCATAAAAAAAAAAAAAAATATATATATATATATATATATATATATATATATATATATAGAAGCTCTAGTCCCGAAACATATTCCAACATTTGTTCTTCAATATTCAAAAAGACACATTCGAAGTACAAAATGAAATTTTAATAAAAGACCATTATATATCATTATGCCTTATTAATTTATACAAGCCAATATAAAATCACAAAAGAATCTGTCCTCGACAAGGTACCATTTTTTTTTTCTCGCCGTCATAATACTAATCAAAGTCTGTTACATTGATTTTTTTTTTTTTTTGAATGGGCAGGATTATTAGAAAATGGGAATTTTGAGCTAGCACCAAAGTCGACGGACTTGAATGGCACAGTGGTAAAAGGGCGTTACGCAATACCCAAATGGGAAATATCAGGGTTCGTGGAGTACATCAAGGCGGGGCAAAAGCAAGGGGACATGCTACTAGTGGTGCCAGAGGGGGCATGCGCCGTGAGGCTGGGCAACGAGGCCTCCGTCAAGCAAAGGGTCAAGGTCAGCAGAGGCCAGTACTACTCCATCACCTTCTGTGCGGCTCGCACGTGCGCACAGGAGGAGCGCCTCAACGTGTCCGTGCCCCCGGACTCCGGGCTGCTCCCGATCCAAACCTTGTACGGCAGCAATGGCTGGGACTGTTACTCTTGGGCTTTTGAGGCTCCCCTTAACGAGGTTGAGATTATAATCCATAACCCAGGAGTGGAGGAGGATCCTGCCTGTGGCCCACTTATTGACTCTATTGCTATTAAGGCGTTGGTTTACCCTAAACCAACTAGTGGTGAGTTTTTTTTTTTTTTTTTTCACTCTCTTACTTTTTTTCTTTATTGGCATTAGGAAATTAAAATATAATAGATGAATTGGAATTGCTGATTAGTTGTTTGGTTTAGTGTATAGAACATTCTTATTTTAATATAAATGAACCAACTATTTATAAAAAAAATTAACTTGAGCAAAGTGGAGTCGTATAATTGGTTAGTGTTTAATATGTGCTTATCTTCAATTATTAATTGTCACGTTATTCAAGTTATAAATCTATAAAGAAGTATTATGATGTTCAGACATTTTTCTCCAAAATTTTTAGCTAAAAGAAGGGCTAGTATCAAACCTTATATGAGCCCCAATTTATTACGTTCGACATTATCATTTTCCTTTTAATTTAGTAAATGTTTAGTATAGCACATGGATCTACACAAATTTACTTTCTGATACGCATTTTTTTTTTGTCTTTTTCTTTTTTCTCTTCCTTTAACTAAGGTGAAGTTAGAAACCCGGTTGAATCCACAAATTTGTGTATGCCTTCTTCCTTTGTTTTCTCCCTCTAGATGTACTTAGTACCTAGCTAATTCATGAGCTGCCCAACCATGAATTTTTGGCTAACTACCCGTTTTCTTTTGTGTGACAAGTCAATTTAAATTGGAAAAGTACAGAGAGAACCCACGACTCATAAGGGTCTCCTCAGTCCTTGGCAACCCTGTTTTGGTCCACTGACCTAACCCTTTTTTGTATATATATATATGCTGTAAATTTACCCCTCTCAATGGAAATTGAAGTTCTTTCACTAAGACGCATACAATTGTCTGGAAAATGGTCCCGGTAAGTTACAAAACTTGTATTCTCGTCTAGTTAGAAAAAACCTTATTCAATTTTACTTGGATGAAAACAATACAAAATAGAGATTTGTCCACTTAGATTATAACTTGTTCAAGTTCAATTCAATTCCTTGGTTGTTGACACATGAAAGAGAGTATTGAATTCAGATTCAGAACTGTCACTATACTTTATGAAAAAAATTTCATTTTATGTACACCATAGAGACCCAATTATGAACCCTCATGCAAATTGCCAAACTTTAGGCCCCCTATTGTCCCCAAACACATACACAATTGTCACAATCCTTCTTTCCACCATTTTCAAAATTTTAATACTGTGGGGGCTCCTCTATCTGCCTCTCCTCTTACAGATTGAGATATCAAATTCCTCGTATCTTTATGTTATATATGCTTAATTAACTCCTTAATTACTTTTTTTTTTTTTGGCAGATAACTTAATAAGGAATCCCAGCTTCGAAACAGGACCATACTTATTCAACACAACCACAGGTGTCCTAGTCCCACCTAACATAGAAGATGACCACTCTCCCTTACCTTACTGGATGGTTGAGTCCCTCAAGGCCGTCAAGTACATCGACTCGGACCACTTCTCGGTCCCACACGGGAAGCGAGCCGTGGAGCTCGTCGGGGGCAAAGAAAGCGCGATCGCGCAAGTCGTCCGAACAATCCCCGGCAAGACCTACGTGTTGTCCTTCTTGGTTGGAGACGCCAGCAACTCGTGTGAAGGGTCCATGATCATCGAGGCATTTGCCGGGAGGGACACGGTGAAAGTGCCTTACGAGTCCAAAGGCAAAGGCGGGTCCAAGCCTGGCGTGCTCAAGTTCGTGGCCACTGGGAATAGGACTCGGGTCATGTTCCTTAGCACATATTACTCTATGCGGAGTGATGACTTCTCTTCTCTTTGTGGACCGGTTCTTGACAATGTCAGATTGGTTAGCCTCCGTAAACCAACTTAAGATGAAGAGTTGCTTTGGGGAGAGACATATTTATATTGATGATATAAAAATATATATGTATAATGTGGTACCATGAAATCTTGGTTTCGGGTTTATGATTGAGTGGATCTTTTCTCTCTTGTGTTAAGCAAGTCTGCAAGAGAAATTAGCGGAGGGAAATTAGTGTGGGTTTAGCATAATCTGAAGAAAGGGAATAAGGGTTACTATATATTTATATATTGTACGATCAATGATGTATACTAAGAGGGGAGGATACCAGGATAGTGTATAATAGTTTGATTTTGTTGAGTGGTTTTTTTTTTTTTTTTTTTTAATGTAATTCTGCAAATTTAAGTTATAAACTCCATACTATTTAAGACATCTAAATTAAAAAAGAATATATATATATATATATATATATATATATATATATATCAATGATGACTACATTTATCTGAAAGGAAAATCTCGAGTTATATGTCAACTCCTCGTTGAATATATACTACATAATAAGCAATGAAAATAATATTTTTGTCTAGAAAGAATCGCGTATTGAATTGAACTCCTTGAATTAATACGAACGAAATGAATATGTAGTTTGCTACAAGACCTACAAAGTATCTGTAGGTTTATGCCCTAAAAGCATGTATAGTTTGGATATTTGTTGGATTAATAAAATGATATTTTTCTATTTGAATTTGTACATAATTGGTATGTCATTAAATATCAGAAAATCTCTGATTTATTTATGTGATCATAAATTTAGCATATAACATGAGGATTAAATTTATGGATAATAAACTAAATATAGTCCGTAATAATTAATTAAAGTTTGGGATTTTAATTAAATATTATTAGTACGGTCCATTAATATTGAGAATGTAATAGTCTTATCCGGACTATTGATGTGTTGACATCACAATAGAGATACTTTATATAATTTGATTATATAGGACTGTACCAGACATGATTTGAATTTCACATAAATTCGGTTAACTGTTGAGAGTTCAAATAATGTCATTAGATGATCATATGTAGATCAATCTTAATCTTGAGTAGTTATAGACTCCTATTTATAACATTATGTTCTTTGACATACTTGTTAAAAGTTTGTTTTTAAACAGATCGAAATACTTGTATCTTGGGAGCATGATGAGATGA